>VZSZ01010017.1:170347-195046 GCA_013398815.1 Ibidorhyncha struthersii
CAACAAAAAAAAAAAAAAAAAAGAGTGATGATAATCACACATTACTTGCACTGCTAGTCCTACTGAGATTCAATAAAAGCTGTTTTCTTCAAATAAAGTCCTTTTCCTCTTTTGAGAAACACAGATATGTAAACCTTTAACAAGACTTACTTACAAAGATAGTTTTGTCATTAGAGTTTAAATGTAAAGCTTAAGGGTTTCAACTCATCCCCTCCTAGTTTTAGTTCTGCTTCCGTTATGAGTCTCATTTGAAAAACAAACAAACAAAAACACAGAACAAAACATTCTAAGCCAGTCTGAAACAACCAGGCCTAACTGTTAAATCAGATTTACTGCCAGTGTTTAAGTGTTTCTTCATGAACAGTAGGTAAGCATTACCATGTCTGAGTTACCTATTGGCCAAAGCACAAGAGAGAGATCTAGGAACAGCATTTGAAAATGGAAGAGGTTTTGGGGTTTTGTTTGTTTTTGTAAAGAACCATGGCCATTAGCTCATTCGTTATAGAATGTCCTTTATAGTTTGTTCTTTAGACTGAAATTGGAATATTTCTGGGACAGGGGATTTCATTTTCATGAGTTTTCCAAGAAAATACTACAGTTTTCTTCAGTGCATGACAACTGTCACTGAACTTACCAAATAGCTGGATTACAGCAAATACCGGAACAGTGAACCTAGTTCAGACTAGCACCTTTAAACAGCTGTGATGCTCTTTGTCTCATTGCAATGTTTCTTCACAAATATGGTATTAAAAAAAAAAAAAGTGTTTAAAGTATTTATTGGCTCTATTTGAAGAGCAGATGTTTTCCAAAGTCATGCTGGGCAGTTACCAGTAATCAGACACATATGATAAAATAAGTAGAAAATAGTTACAGATTTCACTGTCCACTTAAATCAGACAGTTATGAATCCACTGAGCAATTCTAGTTAACTGCCCCAGATTATTAAGAATTTCAGAGCTGTGCTCAATTCAAAACTTACTGAAGAGATGAATACACATACAGCTTTAACAAAGGACTTCTGCTTGAAAGCGAATTCCATTAGTCCACTGAATACATAGACATGAATTAGAATCTCCCAATGCTACAGACCAGTTAAAATATTACTGCTTAAATTGCAAATATACTACCACTATGAGAGCTGCCTGAAGTTATTCAATATTAAAAAGATAACGCAAAGTTTCTGCTCTACAATTTTTGTGTGTGTAGTTCAAGTTAGGCTAAAATGTGGTCACACACACCTAGGCATTCCGATTATTCATCCAAATATTCTCTATTATTAAAATAAGATAACTATACCACATACAAAAGTGTTATTTTTATTTTTGTTATGAAAACCTCTGCATTTCTCCAATAAGCAGGTTCACTTTTCAGACACATCTGATCATGTTGCCTCCTCAAAAGGAATGCATCCAAATCATGCAATTAAAATGTGTTCAAAAGCCACAAAATTAGGGTATTTTATATGGCAGTAAAAAAAAAAAAAAAAGTTTCCTGTTGTAGATAGTCCAAATTAATTCTTCCCTTTTTTCCTTTTCATTGCTTTCCATTCACCTTCCTGTGTAGCAAGGCTACCAAGAAGCTCTTTCACTTTTCTTTTTCTGGCTGAATCTCTGTAAAACAAACATTCAGGATATAAAATAAGTAAGTATATTCTGACAATAGCTACTAATTTATAAAAAGGCCCCCAACTCTTAAATTTCACCAACACATGGTTTAAATAAAAACATCCTGCGTATTCTTAAACTAGAGAAGTGAAACTGCAAAGTTGAAAACATGTAAAAAGATCTCTATTGAAAATGTTTGTTTTCCCCCAAATTGTCCAATTTTATTTAAGTTTAGTATGGTTGATCATTTTTGTCAGTCTTGGCACGCAGCAAAGAAATGAACAGACAGCAGAACAACCCCAAAACTGGTGCTGAAACAAAGGCTACATTACCTCTCCATGATTTCTGAAAGTTGCATTCTAGCCAGAAACTGGTTATCTTTCCGAATCTCACGAATAGCTCCTTTAAGTTCACGTTTATGCTTCTGAACCAACTGCTTTCTTTCTTGCTCCTTCTTGCTGCCTCCCTGCTTTCTTCCAAACTCTAAACTGAAACGAGAATGTATGTATGAGCATAGAACACCTTAACAAAAACAACTTTTTCATGTTTATAAGGAGGGAGTTTTTGTATGAATACTAACTCAGTATTTTAATTCCTGCATATTATATGATTAAGTTGCAAAATAAGGAGCTGCCCAATGAACATACTGGAAAAAGACTCACCAGACCTTCTACCTGCACATCTTCATCATGCAAACAACAAGCAGACAACACTTACATTTCAATCCCCCATATGTAGGCCTGCATTTTGAACAGACTGAAAAAGCTAGAGTAAAAGAATCAAAGATGTCTGGAGAAACATGAAATCTCCCCATGATATTTTCAGTTTTCGCAGACTTTCTCTGCTGGTGAATTCTACAGAAAAAGTCTGATCAGTTGACTTGGGGATATACGTGTACAGTATGGCAGAGGAAAGTTGTACTCTTCAATTACTACAATAAATAAGGCAGACAACTTATTTAGCCATGTTGGTTACCCACAGGGGCATAAGTCAGCAGCCAATACAAGGCAGACTTCCTGAATCAGAATACTGTTCTACTGTCTACAAAACCAAACTAGCGTTATTAAAATTTAATTCCAAAACAGAATACAAAAATGCACATGGTCATTACAAGCTCTGTAAAGAAGGGCAAAAAACCCCCCATGTGTTTTGTCATTGCTACTGTTGGAAGGTAGAAAGCTGCGTGGCTGGGGGAAAGAGAGGAATGGGGCAAGTAAGCACGGTTAAAGGAATGCTTAATCTGACTGAATATTTGTTATGATCTGTGATGCAGAGAACAGGAATACTCTGCCTTATCTTTTGCATCAGTGAAGCATCCCTCAGTACTTTCACCATCCATCCTTACCTTCATACACACATGAACTACTCACTATTGTTCTTCACACTCAAGTGCTTGATAAAAGCATTTGGTAAAGCACCTGATTAGATAATATCAACGCCCTCTTTTAATTTATTCATTTAAAATTAATTATATGGGCAAGACTTGATTTCCAGTGCTACTTTTTCCACAAGATAATCTTTGCTTTATTTCTTAGAATTCCTTCTTCATTTTCCTTTCCCTCCCTACCACCCAAGTAGCTGGTCCCTTGTGATTTGTGCACAAAATCTAGCAGAAAAACGGTTAGCTGTTTTATGTCCTCTTTTCCAAATCCTTCTAGCTTGCTGAAAATCTTAATGTTTAAACACACCTTTCCTTTGCACGAAGCGTTGCTTTACTTACACTTTGACAATTTTAGGTGTATACTGTTTCAATGGCACTGGCTTCTTTTTCTCACATATCAGTGGGGTATAGTGTTTTACTTTGTTCTCTAGCTCTTTCAGAGCACTGTGATACCATTCCTGAAAATGCAAATCAAATTACAATTTTAAAAGCATATCAAAGACACCATAATTCACAAACTATTGTGAACTGAATCAACGATAACGTTCTCCCCATATGTTCTTTTCCTGAGTAAAATCACTACTATTCATTAGGACATGGCTAACACTGAAATGCTGTAAGCCTTGCAGGTGGATAATTTTTAAACACTTTTGGAAGTCTCTTAAGTATCTTAAGTATGGTATCATGGAAAACAAGAAAGGTCTGCAGGTAGTTTCACCTAACAGAGGAAAAAGCAAGACTGAAGTCAGTTCAACTCAGACTCTGCCTTCCGGGTAATTTTAAGAATGATTGTTCATTCTGTTTATTTTGATGGCAAAAAAAGTATAGGCCATGCTGCATCACTACGTTACAAAATGTTGTTCTCTAAGGATATTTCATGATGCCTCTTTGAGGAGAGGACAACTCTCCTACATTCGGAAGAAACAGATAAAAAAATTTGAACGTCATTGCTAGAAAAATAAACAACTGCCCTGTTTTAAGTAAAATAACAGACCAGGCATGTTTAAGTTAGTTTTACTTAGACAGTTATAAACACCACCTCATCAATTTAGTACACGTATTTGGTTGTACTAAGGTCTTGCAGATTCATTACAAAAATAAAACAGCAACTGGATGGATAGACTACTATTTTTATAAACATGGAATATTACATTATTACAAGTTAAGTGCTATTTTCTTCATTTAGAGGTGCAAGATACGCAATGAAAAAATATCTTTTCTAAACATTCTGCACTCTTCTTTGGTTTTACCACAGAAACATCACTATGATTTTTAAAGACCATAAAAGGCAAATGCCTGACCCTCAAAAAAAAAAATCTCACTGATGCTTATACCTCGATTTTGTTTGTTTAGGCACAGATGAAGATCACAGAATTTATTAATAAAATAATCACATCAATTATTTCATTCTTGAGGAACACATACCTGGAGGAACACATACCTGCATTTGTTCAGGATATTCGTTCAGTGGCACATGTTGTGTAAGAAGTATTCTGACAGGATGCATTATTTCATGGAACGATGGTAAAGACTCATACAGAGCTGCACATTTTTTAATAAGGTCAAAACACAGAGCTAGACATGATAACCTGTTAACGCACAAAAGAATTTAACAATTTCACTTGCAAAAACTGTAGTGGATTTTCAAATAAAATGAATCAAATTAATTAAATCTGGGAGCATTAGCAGTGTCTATTATTAAGACTGCCTGACAGAACCAGTTATAAGGCTGTTTCTAGTTGTTAATTCATCCTAAAAATTTCAGTCTCCTACTGTAAGCAAGTACCCAAGAAATCCATTAGCAATAAATCCTTATGTCAGTGCACACAGCACAAACCATTGGGTCTTTGCCACTTCTGTAGAGTAAGAAGTTTTTATACTGGTTCTAAAAGTGCTCTGGTACTGGTTCTGAAGTTCAAAAACTTTGACAGGATTAGTTATTGTGGGTTTGGGTTTCTTTTTGAACTTCTTAACAAAATGCTTATTCATCCCTGAAATAAGTTATACTGTAACACATACACAAGGTAAAAAGTGAGGCTGAACATTACTTAAGTTTTATTACTTAAGTGACACTTTCTAACATAGTTTGTACGTAAATACAGTTATTTGCTTCTGAAGAGCTTGACAGTTCAAAGTACTGAGCACCTCTTCTGCCTCTACATCATCTTCCTTAGTTCACAGCTGTACCAAAAATGAATGGAAGGGCTGAGTGCTCCAACAAGTGCTCTGTATAACATTCTGGCAAGATTAGCAATTTCATATGCTACAGCATACGATGCCGTCACCGAGATTACCCAAAAGATGGTCTGTTTGGAATTTCTTCTGTTCACATTCCCTACGTACCTGATATGATTAATTTCTGTTCTGCTGCTTTCCTCTAATCTTGTCACAATACTCAATGGCACATTTTGCTTCTGCCAACTTTCCAGATCCTTCTTATCACACACCAACAGCAGTTCTAAATTTTTCCCCACTGGTGTAAATGGATGCACTACAGTATAGCCTGAAAACCAAGAACAATAATCATTAAACAAGATCAATTCTAAGCATGCTTTCCAAAGGAAGAAAACTCAAGAACTCTTTTTACAGTTTTAATCATACTGCCTTAAAAAATACTTTGTCAGTATTATGTTCCTCTAAATAATGGAAAACACTGGAGCATGGGTACAATCATAGGTGAGAGCTTTAGTCACACCACCCATTTCATAGAATCCAAAGGCAGGGACTGGGAGAATGAAGTACTGTCCACCGTAGAAGTAGATCAGGTTCGAGACCATCTAAGGAACTTGAAAGTACCCAAGTCCATGGTACCTGATAAGATGCATCCAAAGGTACCGAGGGAACTGGCAGATGAAGTTGCTAAGCCACTCATCATCACATTTGTAAAGTTGTGGCAGACTGGTGAAGTTCCCAGTGACTAGAAAAGGAGAAAAATTACCCTCATTTTTAAAAAGGGAAAAAAGGAAGACCCGGGGAGCTACAGGCCAGTCAATCTGATCTCTGTGCCCAGCAAGAACATGGAGCAGATACTCCTGGAATGCTAAGGCACATGGAAACAGAGAAGTGACTGGTGACAGCCAACATGGCTTCACCAAGGGCAAATCGTGCCTGTAAAGTTTGGTGACCTTCTATGATGGGGTTCAGCATTGGTGGATATGGGAAGAGTGACCAATGCCATCTACCTGGACTAGTATAAAGCATTTGATACTAGCACACACAACATCCTTGTCTCTAAATTGGAGACGTGGATTTGATGGATGGACCAGTGGTGGATAAAGAATTTATTGGATGATCACACTTAAGAGTTGCGGTCAACACCTCAGTGTCCGGGTAGAGACCACTGATGAGTGGGGTCCCTCAGAGGTCCATATTGGGAACAGTAATATTTAACATCTTTGTTGGTGACATGGCCAGTGGGATTGAGTGCAGCCTCAGAAAGTTTGCTGATGACACCAAGCTGTGTGGTGCAGTCAACATGCTGGAGGGAAGGGATGCCATCCAGAGGGACCTGGACAGGCTTCAGAGGTGTGCCTGTGTCAGCCTCATGAAGTTCAGCAAGACTAAGTGTAAGGTCCTAGATCTGGGTCAGGGCACTCCCAAACATGGGTACAGGCTGGGTGATGAGTGGTTTGAGATTGGAATATGAGCTGGCAATGTGCGCTAGCAGCCCAGAAAGATAACTGCATCCTGGGCTGCATCATAAGAAGTGTGGCCAGCAGGTAATTTTAAAGTAATCTGTGTTGACAGCCTAACCATCACATTTAACAGCAATACTTGCACCATGAATATTTAAAAACATGATTGGATATGTTGAGAATTTTTCAGTCAATATTGATGTTTAAAGTTATCAAAGAGAACACTGTGGCTCTAATGTAGCTTTTACTGAGCTTTTCCTCACTGCTAACAGAAACCAACACCATGCAAATTTAACTAGTGCAAAATCATTAACAGAAATAGAAAGGAAATAAAAAAAAAGTTAACACTTGATCATCAATTACCGTTAAGTATTTTTAAATAGTCACTTATCTTGCAGAATCCTATATTTTAACTGTACTAAAACCTTTGTAGATCAAAAATTCCTAAGAGATTACACAAAGGAGAAAATACTTTAAGTGCTATGTAACCCACCCACTCTGTAACCTCTTCCCAACTCCTTCTAAGAGTTCAGCTGCCTGTGCTCTGAGAATCCAAGGCTTAGGTCTGATGCAACCCAGCTGTGTAACCTTGGCTCACACTTCAGAGGAAACTGCTAAGCTGTGAGAAGCAGCTGTAAGAAAGTCTGTAGAGTACATCCATACAAGATAATAAAGGTGAAACTGCAGTGCTAAGCTTGTTGAGAAAGGGATCATAAGTAGCTCAAAAATTCAAAAGAAAAAAGACAACATGGAAAAGCACAAACATCCTAAAGGGAAGAAAAAAAAAAAAAAGGGAGCTGCAAGACAACCACTCAGTACTACTGAAGATGAATACTGTAGCAACAGAAGCTGAACGTTCCTCACCAGGCTGATGACTACCTAGAGAACAGAGACTCTTCAGGTGTCTTATCAAGAGTGATGAGCATATAAATACATAGCCTGTAGTTCATTAAATCCCAGATGTCTTATGAGTTTGCCAACAAATAATTGAATTTTTCACTTGAGAATATCCTGCCTACAAAGTCTCTTCACATGCACTAAGTCATGCTCAAGAGTGACCCAGAGAGACTGACATGAATTAGTTACTATGCTCTGACAAAGCTCCTCATAAGTTAATTATTGTCACTAAACTTGTCAACAAAAGCCCCAGATCTAGAATAACTTTAAGCTAAAAATGAATACAAAAGAAAAAAAATTAAGAAAGAGGAAGACTGGCAAATAAAAATAATTTGCTAGCATATGGATCAAATTGGAAAGATAGTTTTATTCACCCTGTTGTCTGTGCAAATTGCTAAGTTTACACATTTATGTTACAGCACAGACTAATCATCCTCTGTTACACTACAACAAATCCACGTCAAATAAATTAAAAGGAAAAATACCAACTTTGTGATATACTGCTCATTTAGCTCAGTGATACAGCTATTAGCTGAAGAGGGAGGGTATCTGCAGCATTAGCTGCTGCCTCACTGTGAAGATACAGGGTACTCACCGGGAATCTGTTAGGGACTGTGAATTTCAGAGCACAGTCTATTCAGAACAACAATAGTGCAAAAATACTGCACTGTGGGCAACATGACTTCATTTCCTTTAATAACTTCAGTTCTTTCCTTCCTGCCAACAACACTAGAAGATCTAGTTCACAACAAGATGCCTAAGAATCAAGGTTGTGTATGGCTAACCTAGCAGATGATGTTGTTTTCTTTTTGTTCAAAACAATAAATTCAGTGTCAAATTTTTATTGGAATTTAAAAGATAAACCCTAGTACTAAAATTTATTATTCATTTACTCTGAACAAACTCACCCTGGGCCTGTTTTTTGGGTAGAGATATGTGAAGTACTCCAAGAAGAAAATTGATGAGTTCTGGTACAAATCTTCTGGAGAAAGATACATATTCCAGGAACAAACAGCATATAAATAACCCTTTAATAACATCTTGCAATGTTGTGATGCGACACTAGAAGAAAAAAAAAAGGCACAAAATATTCACAGTTAAAAGCCTATATATCACAAATATAGGATATCTCAAAAAGCAGAAATCTTAAATAAGTTATATACATTTAAAATCTGTAAAATTACACCCTTTGGACTTCCATGAAAAACATTGGCTTTCCCTTGCCCTCACTAGAAAGAGTATACACAGAATCGAGTAAGAAGTCTGTCAGAACTGGTTTAGCCACTAGAAGGTGCTAAACCACAAACAATAAGTTCTTCAGAAATGAACCAAGGAAATACAAGGCTCAGAACAATTTGGGTATCTGACAGCAATAGAACAACTAGCTCAGAACTTTTGAAACATACATGCAGGATATTTAGATCAAAAAATAAGGACATATTTTAACTGCACTGCAACACATTGCATTAGGTACATTTTCAAGGAAAACAAATACTGCCAATTTTTAAGTAAATACCTTTCTTAAGTAGGAACAAATGCAGTGTATAGAAGAGAAATCACTAATGAATGATTTCGGACTGTGTTCAGTCTGTTCTATTAGTCCTATGTAATTTGCCATATAAGGAACTCCTGTATGACAGCTTGAAAAAATGATTAGATATGGTTTTGTGAGCTGGACTGTACTCTGCAAGGGTGTTTTCCTCTTTGCTTTTTCTTCCAATTACTATCTGTGACTATAGCAAATATAAAGCTGCCTTTTCAGTACATTTCCAATATATACATCAATGCTAACACATATATTCAGAGTCATAGGAAGAAACAAGGACATGAAGTTATATACTGAGATGCAACATCATAGCCATACCTTAGTAAGTAGCTGACTCATGTACATAAAAGCAGGTGTTACAACTGGATGCCAGAAGTCAGAAGTTGGAAACAGCAGAGATGTAATTTTCAAATAAATAAGCTGACAGCACATAAAACAGAGTAAGGCAAAATATAGTAAGAAGTTATTCCCAGGATCCTGACTTTACATGTATTAACTGATGAATAACTGCAGTGTAGTAGTCTAAAAATACTACAATGTACATCACTTTGAGAAATCTGGTACGATACATGACCTATTTATTGAGATGACTGTTTAAGTTACATGAGAAAATAGAATATCCATTATAATTGTAACATTGCGTTAATTCAATGAGGCAGCTGAAAGAACAACCAAGAAGGAACTATGTCTCCCAACCCCGTTTACTCCATAAGAAAATCTGACCCCCTTCAGCCCACCACAATCACATACTCTCACACCACAAACAAATGAGCAAGTGGCCACACAAGACCCATGGCACCTTTCAACAGGTCCTCACCACAGACAATTAAGTAACCAGGATCCTCAGGCATTAGCACACATCAACAAATAGCTGTTGCAGCCAGAAAAACTAACAGCGATTTGGGTACACTTTTACTGAAGGGGACTTGTTAGAGAGCTACAAGTGACCTCCTGTCAAGACCATAAGGATGTTAAACATCAGGTAACTTTCAGAATTACCTTGCAACTAAGTGGATATTTACACTGTAAGCTAGACACAACTATTGTTTTTATTGCTTCAGCTCTGTTTCTTCCTATGAAGTTTCTGTCGTAAACAAGTGTTCCCCTGAACCGTTTCAGTTACTAAATACCACAGCCCAAATTTCAGGTTAGATTAACTATAGGCACATCTAAGGTCTACTAACACAACTGGTCTCATGAACATTCATTCAGAGAAGTGTTTGAGAATAGGAGAGTGATATAATTCCACCCTAAAAGGCAACGATGGCTTGAAACCTGAAAAAGTCCACTGAAGAGAATGAAAGTCAGAAGTGTTATTGGCATCATAAGTGTGACAGTGACAAAATAAAAATAGAAGTTAAAAGCTCTCTACAATACACTTCCTGCAAAATCCAAAACATCCTGAATAAAGACTCTTCAAAAGAACTCTAAATATTTTTCAAGCTGTAAGAACCAAGTCTTCTAAGCAAATTCTTCAGTCTATTTTCTTTCAATAGTCTAATTATTACATTAGGTAGCACTGCTTCATCAAGCTGGGAGAGAAAAATCAAGTAGCTCCCTTTGGATTACTGACTTGTGGTTTGTCTTTGAAACTTTTTACTACAATAAGCAAATACTTATTTTCCATACACTCCATTCTTGAACTTCCTAACAGCCATTTACCTGGACAGTGAAAAAGCAGTCTGTTCACATTTAGCATGGCCACTGAAATTTTGAAATATTACTAATATAAGAAGGAAAGGTCAATTCTTTTCAAGTCATTAATTTAGCACTTTATATATAAAGTACTAAGAAGTGTTGTATTTTTATACTCATAATAATATTTCATTGCTATTTTTGTTAACCTAGGAGTGCACTTCTGTGAACCACTTTTTAAAACACTTGCACTTAACAAAATTAAAGAAATCAGGACATAACTGAAAATACTACTTCTTCCTAGAACTACCCATTTGTTTAATCAGGAAAACAAAGAATGTTCCGCTATTAAAACTGGACGAGCAATTTTAAGATCTCATCCTCTTATTAATATTAGAGTCACATTTCTATTCTGAATAACCTGTGTGGAGGGGTTTGTTTGTTTGTTTCTTAGGGTTTTTTTTGTTACAACATATCTCCAGAAAGGCAATTTAAAATACTGAGAAACTTAAAAAGTCATAGATGCTAATAATTCATGACATACTTTGAAATAGGAAATTCAATTTAATGTCCTCTCAAATTTACCGGCATTTCTGTGCTAATGGAAAGAGCATGAGATATTCCTAGCAGTACATATTCGTTACCATGTCTAAACCTGGAAATGTTGCACGGCCTTTGACTTCAATTACTTCTTCCATGTCATGTGCAGCATCTCGAAGGATAAACTTAATACTGTCACTGGCTGCCTCAGGAAACATCTGGCAAAGATCGTACAATGGCCTATTAACAAGAAATTTAAGTCATGATCAAGTTACACCATTGATGTTAATAAAAAACTGATTTTTAAGCACCTGTAGGAAGATTTCTTGTATTCCATCTATATTATAACAATAACAAATTCTCTGAAACAAATAATTCTTTTTTAGAAAGTACCACCCAGTAGATAGATTACTATTGTAATACCTAGTTTACAGACATGTATTTTTCATTGGGCTTTGTGAGATAATCTTTGATTTGGTAGTTTCTAAATCTTAAAAAAAAAAAAAAAAAAATATTTAAAACTTTAAAATACACTCCCAAATCATCTGCTATGGTTAAAACATATTCTTCTGAATCTCTTAACTCTTAATTTTACTGCACTGAGGTATGCCAGCACATACTAGGCAGCCTATTACTCTAAATACTCTTAGGCAATGTTAAACATTTGAGGCAGCAACGTGGTTAGCAAAATTATTACTTAAACCAAGAAAAAAATACCCACAAAGTTAGGTCAGCTCCTGGCCTATGGTTAGTGCCTATAAAGCAATGCAGTCAGGAGTCTGCATCTGTTTGGTCAGAATTTTTCCATTATTTTCAGTTTAAAATATGACATTAATAAAGTCCAGTTCTAGAAAACAAGCAAAATGTGTTTACACCTTTTTTTACAAAGCCCCAGCATGTGTGACAGTATCAACGGGTCAGTGCTCTTGCTGACGAAAGTAACAGAGCAACAAATGTTAAAGCTGCACATAGCAGATTTTTTAGAAGTTATTTACTTTAGCATGAAATAAAAAACATATGCTGAAAACTACATACAAATAACTCATTGAAATAAAGTTGTCTGGCCTGTAAAGTCAAGATAGGAACTGAAGACTAATTTTGGTTGGAAGGGACCTTTGGAGATATCTGATGCAAGCCCCTGCTCAAAGCATAGCTAACTTCAAAGCTGGATCAGCTTGCTCATGGTTTTGTCAAGTTTTGTGTATCTTCAAGAGCAGAGATTGCACAGCATCTCTGTGAAACTCATTTTAATGTTCAGCACCTTTGCTGTGAAGATTTTTTTCCTCCTTACATCCAATTGAAATTCCCTGTGTTGCAGCCTGTGTCCATTGACTCTTGTCCTTTGCTGTATGCCTCTGAGAGAAATTTGGCTCTCCTGTCACCACAACTGCTTGTCAGGTATTTGAAGACAACCATGCCAAATTGACAACTTCCTGCAAAGTGATTATTTGGAACTTTTGTATGAGCTTATTATAACACTGTTTAATTCCATTTTCATCTAGTTCCCTGAGTGAATTCATAGACTGGAAACCCATGGAAAAAATAAAGTTGCAAAGGGAACTGCACACCATCATTGCATCCTTAATCAGCAGTCTAAATAACTTCCTATATGGAAGTTTGCATGCATACATGGTATTGTTTATTCACTACCCATGAAATGCATTTTGCAGATCAAAAATTACATTCTGAGGTTTTGAAAATGTCTTGCTACAATTAATAGCTCAAGCAACACATGCAACAAAGTTAAAGGACTATAGGGCTAGAGAGTTACTTGTTGCCTACAATCCCTACAGAACTATTGGAAACAAACAACATGCTAAATGCTTTACCCTAGAGGTAGCTTTTGTCTTTAAATCACAAAGGAGAAAAAGTCCATAGGATTTATTACTTACAGGACCAGTTTGTCAATTGTTCTGAGCTCTGGTAAATCCAGAGCTGCTAACTCCCCAATATACTCCAAAAGGAAGCCAAACAATTTCTGCAAGAAGCATAATATGTTAAAGTTATTAGTTTTTTTTGTTTGTTTTCATTGTACCTATTCTTAAACAGCACAAAAGAACAGTGATAGAGAAGTTAGAAAATGAAGAGCAGTATGTTGATTCTAGTGCTATTCACAACATAGAAGCATGTACGTCTTACACTGCTTCCTGAATACATACTAAAGCTTACTCTGGAATTCAAAGTTAGTTTTAAACCTTAAAACAAAACAAAGCAACACAAAAAAAGCCCCATACTTCCAACTTTGCTTTGTTTCCGACTGCAAGGCTTGGATGATTGCATTTCTGAATTCTCTCTAGTATAAGCAGCTGTTGTTCCATTGTTCTTCCAGCCAATAAAGACTTAAAAGTCTCGTAGGACTCAGGAACTAGAAAGTAAAACCAAAAATTGATGAGACAAAAATTCAAACTTAACATATATAATTCAAGTGAACATCTAACAAATTCCCAATTTGAAAAGTGTTATTATTCAGAAAAAGAGATACCATACAGCAGCTTTTAAATAATCACCTTTTAAACACTAATAACCTAGCAGCATATATGTAACATTATATATAGGAACACAAATCAGAAAATAATGTAATGTTTTTGAAAAATTAACATTCAATTCATCCTGTATTGGCTGCCTAAGCTAAGAACAACTATGTTGACACACACAATGCAGAAATAGACTTAAGCACACATTCAAACATAAATTTACCATAATACAATTAGCTCTATGTTTAATTCACACCTTACTAGCTTTGTACAAAGGATATTAAGAAAACTAACAATCGTGCCACTAACAGAAAATAATTTCAAAAATACCTCAACTTGACATAAGAGAATAAACCCTCAACTTTTGAATAAGTTCACATACTAAAAGACATCCCAACTGGTTAAGTTTGTGAGTTATTTTAATGTGACTGCTTTCTGGTTAAAGCAAAAGCTGAATGCAATTTAAAAGGCTTTGTGCAATATAAGTTATCTCCTTTTGATGGAAAAATGCAAGCACTTAAGGAAGTTGTTTGAAAGGTTGTTTAATCTTGCGACAGCTACTTTTGTTAGAGAAATCTACACTAGGACAATAGTTAGATGCATTATGTATTTAACATTAATGAATGTTTTGTGTACTACTTGAAATGTACCTCCTCCTTCCTCCTAGGCACAGGCCCAAAAGGAGTCCAACTTTGACTGTCTCTATTTAACAACACTGCTATGTTACATCACAGGGATTAAGCCTCAGAATCTTGCCTCTCCAAGCATCTTCTCTGACAAAAATGTCAGTCCAAACACTAGAGAAAGTAACCCCGTTTTATTTAAGTATAGATAGATAATAGAATACTATTCTGGCTTCCCTTACGTAAACCACTAGCACTTTGGATTGGATGCGTTGGTGGCCTTCGGAAAGCACAGATCTTTTCGTTTTTCTCCTCAGTATTTATCTTTCAGTTCTAAGGGTGCTTGGAGGAGCAGAAACAGCACTAGGGTGAAACAGATCTGGTTCCCACTGCTTATAGCATAATTAGGGTTGATCACTAAGAACAGCAGTTACTGGCTACTCTTGCAACAGTAGAAGACAACTATGAAGCAAAACTTCATGGATGAACAGGAATACGTAAGATCCTACAGGGCAGAGAAAGAGACTAGTTACAAATCCCCTGAAGACAACAGGGATCTCTGGATCAGTCCTTTGCTTACCAGCAAATGTATACGGAAGCTCCGATTTGGCAGCTTCCATTTTTTGATCTAGTTCCTCCACACACTGTGATTCACTCTCTTTTGTCTTGGGTTTCTTCTGTTCTTTATTCCCTGCAGCTTCTTCTTCACTCTCAAGGTCAGATTCAAGATCAGAGTGGCTATCTGCAGCACCATCCTCCTCATCTTCATTAGCAGATTCTTCCTCACTTTCTTCTTCATTCTCATTATCTTCCTTCCCACTTTCCTCTTCTTCCTCCTCGTCTTTTTCCCCCTCTTCTTCATTTTCAATATTAATTTTTCCATCCTGTTAGTAGAGACAATAAGCCGGTTAAAACACTGATAACCTGACAGCACCTCACCAGAAAGACAATGCAAAGCTATTATTAAATACACATGAAGATGTGAGTCTTGCTACCCTGACCAAGCAGTGAATGGCAGCAGTGCCAGCAAAGAAGGGATTTTAAGGGGAGAACATGCATACAGATATAAGAATAGCAGGGTAATTCCAAGGGGCTGTAAGAAATTGGAAGAATGGGAGGTAGTATATGACAACTAAAAGAATTAACACAAAAGTAAAAACTACTAGCAGATGATATGAAAAAAAATTCAACATCACTTACAAAAGCATTCTTCGTTAAAAAAAACTAATGCTTCTACAAATTAAAGTAGCATATCCAATAAATATTTATTCCCATCCTGATTTTGTTAATCATCTGTTTAAACTCACATTCACAATTTGTATTCTACCCTTCAAGGGCAACAGCAATTCCCTTGCTACTTACATGTAACAGGATGAGAGGATCAGTATGCACACATGAGCAGCACAGTCAGGGTGATTCACTACATCAGCTTTAAGGTTATACTGCTCTGCCACCTTAATCAAAGCTACTTCATAGGAGAAGGATTCTTTCAGAAACCCACTCATCCCCAGGCTGAAATGTCATGGAAGTTGTATCAAATACAGTAGAAATAAAATAAATTAAAAAAATGGCCAGAAGGCTAATGTCCTCTCTTCAGCCCAGTGGCAGCACAGAAGGCTACTATAAAAGCAGGATTATAGTCAGTACATTGAAGGAAACAACTATTCCCCTCTACTTGACACTTGTAAGGCTACATAGAATACAGTGTCCAGTTTGGGGCCTTCAAATACAATAAAGACTTCTATGAACTGCAGCAAGTTCAGTAGAAAACCACAAAGATTGTCGGGGGGCTGGGGCACCTGCCCTATGACGAGAGGCAGACCTGGGCTTGTTCAGCCTCGACCAAGTAATTGCATTCCAGTACCTACAAAGGAGATCATTTAGAAGGCAGAGCAACACTCTTCATCACAGTCCACAGCAGGAGAATGGGAAGCAACAGACATAAGTTGAAACACGAGCTGTTCAGACTGGATATAAAGAGAAACTTTTTCATGGTAAGCACAGACAGTGGAACAGGCTGCCCAGAGATGCGTAGCCTCCGTTTCTTGGAGATCTTCCAAGAACAGACTGTATAAAGCCTTGAGCAAACTGGTGATTACATAGTTGATGCTGCTTTTCCTATCTTCTTTTCAGAACTCTGAGAATTCTGAAATTTTAAGCCTTACCTTGTAGGACAATAAACGTCTGTCATCTTTATCCAGGATAAAGCCATCAGCTAGATCGTCAGCTGACACATGGCCGGGTTTCTTTTTATTCACCTGTTCATCTACTCCATGCATTCGACGTTGTCGATCTGCCTGTGTTTTAGAAGAAATACCACACACAGATGTGAGCCACCTAGATTAGTTGAGTAACTACACCAGAATGGAAGATCCCTCAAATGCTACACCTAAGAAAATCAAGGAGATAAAAAAAAGTTAATGGGAATTACTCAAGAAGTTGATGAAAAGAAAAACCAGCAACTTGAGAAACTATGGGCAAAAGCTGATGATACCGTGTTTTTTGTGGGGAGTGCAATCTGATAAGAGCACATACACAATTGGATTAGCTTATTTGGAAGGCTTTAAAACTGGGTTTATGAGAAGCATTACATTCTCTCATTTTAAAATGTATCTGTTTTGCTAATGAGGCATTGCATCATTAGTAGAAAACGTAAGCTTCTAAAGCATTTTATGATTCTGCAGTGTTTATCTGTGTTTCCCATGTGTGTAACAAGTCTGTAGTAAATGCAACCATATCCTAAGATTTTTAAGATATACTAAATTTGTAAAAAGACTCAATGGACAATATCTGAACCAATCATTTACAAAAGGATTTCCACCTGGGCAACCAGATATACTGTGCATCAAACAACATGACAAGAACAGAAGAGAAAAACAATCCTTTCTATTCTGCTATTACTACTGAGCTGTTCTGAGGTAGGTAACCTGAAGGTACTGAATCCCTGTGGTCCTAAATGTGTCCTTAGTATACCAAAAGAAAAAGAGAAAAAGGAGAGAAATATTTCCCAAATTATTCATTCTTTCCATAAGACTCAGAGCTCCATTTAATAGAAAGAACATGCAACATTTCCAAAGAGAACCCTATTCCTCTGCAAAGCAAAGCTAAGCTATATACTCGCTACCACTACAAGGCTCTTGCAATACCAGAAGAAAACAATAAATGACTCGCCAGCATATCAATTCAACTGCTGCGCAACATGACACTCCCCCTTACTGACTTGGAAGCATCTCTCAACGCTGAATAATTTAAAACATTTAAAGGCAATTCGCAGTGATATTACATTTTTATTGAAGAAAGATCAACTCATTTCATAAACCTCACTAGTCACGTACTAAGTCTATGTTTTTTTGGTGTAATATCAGATTGCAAACAAAACACAAACAGAAGATTTCCTGAATTCAGTCTCTGATGAATTGCAGTTTAGTACAGCCACTTTCAATCTAAGGTCAAGCAATGAATATAAGTGGTCACTCCCAAAAGACAGGCCGTAAAACAATCTAAAACCATAAATGGTGTACCTCCAACTTCTGGAGTCGTGCCTGCTCTTCTTTTGCCAATTCTTCTTCTGTCTTCATCCTTTCTGAAGGTTTTGCTTTCATCTCGAATCCAAGTTCTCGAACAATCATATCATAGTCATCAGGCTAAAGAAATATTTATATAATTGTTTATTATCTTAAGTTTTATTATTCTGCTTTGCAGCCACCCCTCTGCCAGACCAACAGCTAAGAAATAAGACTGTAAGATGCAAGGAAAAGACTGTTTCCAAAGAAAGGTGCAGGAACGTTCAACTCAATATTAAGACAAGGACTGGAATGAACACTTTAAGAGAAATTCCCCTGGAATCTCCTCCCCCTCTATTTAAGTTACTCACAACTGAAAAACTTACAAATAGGATCTTAAATAAAATCCGGTTTAGGTATTAATTGAAAAACTTTAAAATATTGTTTATTAATAAAATACTATTTTCTCAAAAAGCAGCTAGAATTAATAAATTTATAGTTTACACTTCACTTTATACTGTCAGACATGAGCTAAGTTTTTATCTTAGCTACACAGATGTCTGTCTTAAATAAAACAATAAAGGATGCTGATATTCAGTGAGTTTAAGCAGCATACTTGGGAAAACACTCACTAGCAGAGATTACACTGGACTTGAGAATAGAATCTTCTCGATACCTGCTTAAGTCACTAAATCACACAGCTTCTCTAAAATCCAGTTCTACAAGTTTTCCTTCTTACATATGACTAGACAAATTTCTCCCATTCAACAATAATGTTACAGAGCATTACTAATTCACACTTTGCATCGTTCATAATTCTTAAATTAGATCCACACACACGAAGCAAGGGAATCAAATCTTCCTTTTCAGCAAATTATGATGACAAAACTTTTGTCTCAGATACCACAGTACCAACATACTAGAGTATTCAGCACATTATGAAACATCTTAAAACCAAAAGTCAATACATCAGAATATGAACTTTTGATCCAGCATCTTCTGTTTGTTATTTAAGATCAGTTTAAACATAAGATCAGTTCACTAGTTCAGTCTTTCAAAAACCAAAGTCTACTGCCAAAGAATAAAAGGAAATTTACAATGTTTGGCAATATAATACAAAATTTCTACAAGAAAAAGAAATTGTGCAATCTATTACAATGCCTATTCTTAGATTTAAAAGTTTATTTCCCTTAGTATAAAATACAAAGTATAGAAAAAGTTTTGAGACCGTAAGATATCTATTCAAAAGTTAAATACTTTCATGCCCTTTTTGTAGAGGCAGTACCCAATTTACAACAAGAAAATGTCTGTTGTCAAATAAAAGTTGTTTTATCCAAGGAACACTGCAAAGGCATTCAAACTAAGTCAATGTTCTCAACAATTTTTTCTTCATGAAAGTGTAGATGTTATAAAAATAAGCTGTAACCAACCATGTTGTTCAACCTGCAACCTTTCTCAGATTTGATAACTAATGAAAAGCAATAGGTAATTAAAATCAGGTAAATCATATAAAACCACATATTACTCCAACTAACCAAACCGTACTAGAACTGCAGCATTCCTTTAACGTGAATAGCAGGCAACATTTAACTTCACAAAGCAATCAACTTTGCCTTATACTTCAGCCGCTACAAGTCAAACCCACAAGTTATTAGAACAAAAGAAAGTAATCTAGCCAAAACCTTACCTTGGGTTTTTCTACTTCTTTGTCTTTTCTCTCTGACTTTGGGGTTTTGCGGGCAATAAGGGTTTGGATTTCCTTCCAGTCATTGTCAAGCTTTTCTGTGAGTTCTAATGCACTTTCTCTCTGAGATTGCCTCTCTTGCTAGATAAAAACAAAACAAAATAAATGCAGCAGTTACATTCAGATGAACATGTCATAGAATTTACAGCATAAAACCAAAATGCTGTTTAAAGTATTTCATATTTTAAAGGCGTAAAAATTCTTTGTAGAAGAAGCAGTATACAGTTGTGCTGAATGGCATGAGGCTTGCACACAGAAAACAAGATTTGGGGATACAAAAGAATGGCAGATATTCAACGCATATTCTAAAATGCCTACAAAGTCAGATGGACTTTATTCAAGGAGCGTGGATTTTTCTCCTAGAGAGCTATCTCCTTTGTTTTCTATACCACTGCTATTTTATCCTGCAAAGACAGAAATTGTGACAGCTTCTTAATCACACTCATTTATATGTCAGGGTTAAAAACTCACCTTTTCTTGTTTAGATTTGGCTATCATCTCTTCTATGAGCTCCTTCCTAGATTTAGGTTTTTCCTCCTCTTCATCTTGCTGCCCACTTGATGCTTTTTTACGGAGGAGGCCTCCACCGCCTCCAAAGTGAGCAGCAGTTAACTCAGCTGGAAGAAAAAGTAGATTGTGACGCCTTTTCAAATCCATACATGAGGGCTGATGCTGCTAGGACAATATCTCCCTATTCTTTGAGAATGGGAGCAATTAAAACTATTGAAGCAATCATGTACTTTTCCCATCCCTATGGAAATGACCATACCAAAAGACACAGACGCTGGACACATAACTTACACTGACAAACATTTTGCACGAAGTAGGAATGTGGTTTTTTAATATCATAACTAGTATTTAGGTCCCAACCTAACCTCTGCTAAAATCCAGAGAGCTGTTCTATGTGTGGTTAAGAAGTAATCAAATCTGGCTTAAACATCCCAACCAATCACATAATACTCTGTCTCATTGAAAGACAGTACAGAACAACTACTGTACATGTATGAACAATAAAACTAGCAGTGAATAAGAACACTGAACAGTGGGATACTAGCTGACGTCTTACCTGACAGAGTTCCTCTTTCTTCTGTGTCACTGTCACTATCAATAATATCATTTAGTTTTTCAATTTCTGCCAAAGATTGGCCATAATGAGTCAAATCCTCATCTTCATTAAGATTATAGATATTCTTCTTTCCATAATTTTGCTAAGAATAGTAAAACAAACCAATTAAACAACAACAGATTTGTAGTTTCCAGGCAACAAATTAATAAAGCCTTTATATCTAATGCTAGTTGAGGAAATTCTTATTCCAGTGTTCTGCTGGTTTTTTAAGAGTACTACCAGACCAATCCTTTCATTCAAATACATTAAACCTTAAGTGAGGGAAATCTTATTCTTATGCTAATGTAGAAATGGAGTAACTCGGAAAACCCAAGAAAGCTTAAGTTTTACCTGTATATCAGTAACATAAATTCTGATTTGCTACATTACGGGCCTAATGAAACTGACTGTAACCTACAGAAATTATCAGTGGGATATGATATTACACTACTCAATTCTGGAGACTGAGTATGATGAAGCAGAAAGAACAGCACTACACATACAATTCACACTGCAGAATGACAGCAAGTTACAGAGTTGTTCTAGTTAGCAAAAGAAGTGGCTGCAGTTCAACAGCTGTACTGAAATCTCAAAGTGTACTTGATGGTGGTTGCCTTTTCCTAATTCAATTCCCAAAACACTGTAGTCAAAGCAGTCAAAGGAAACCAATCAATCAGTCAATCTGCTTAAAACTGACTTTCTTGCATACTGGTGCTCAAAAGATATTTCTGCTTTAAAAAGCTGTCTTGCAAAACCAGAAAGTTCTCATGAGAAGTTTTGGATTCCCATAAAAAAAATGCTTTTTCATAAAAGTTCCACATAAAATAAAATAAAATAAAAAAGAAAGCTTTATCCTGCAAAACCATCTGTTAAGGGGGACGCTTCCAACCAGTCAAGTGTTTCTTGTGGTTCTGGGTTTTTTTTGTTTTGTTGTTTGTTTGGTTTTGTTTGGTTGGGGTTTTTTTTTTTGTTTGTTTGGTTTTTTTTTAAGTCCTATGTTTTACCTGTCTTTCCAAAGCGAATCGTCTGATCATCTTTTCCTCTGGACTTATTTTGGTGTTATATTCACCAAAACGTTTATCTTTAAACACATTTGTCTTTTCCCTTTCTTTATATTCTTTCAATAATGTTTGGGTACGCTAGAAGAAAAAAAAAAAAAGATCAAATTGAAAAACAAAGAGAATAACTACTTTCAAATCCAAGGCAACAAAGGCTCCATGATATCCTGGAAACATAATCTAATTTATCAGAATGCAATGAAAGAGAAGGAGAAATTAATAAGAAAAGAGATGGGAAGCTCACAACACGTATTGAGTCATTAAGTTCTCTTACAAGCTGGCCATATGAAGATAAAATATGGTATACTGTGTCTCACCTTTATTTTATCACCTATAAAAACTCTGTATTGCCACCAAAGAATTCTGATTTGTCTGAAGCTTAGTATACAAGAATAACATTTAAAGTATGCAAAAAAAAACGCCCCAGCACCAGCTGAACCTCTTTTGGTCTTGTCATCTAAGACATAAAACACCCAGGTTGGTACCTACATTTAGCTCTCTACTTTATTATTGAGCAAAGGGAGGTTATGCATCAAAGCAGTAAATGTAAGTTTAGCAGAGCTATGTGGTAGTATGTGCTGTACTCATGGTACAGGTAAGGAGACAGGTTTATTTTTCAATGCCAGTGATTTAATTCATGAGAAGCATTTGTTTTACCTTACTATTAAATAAAACCCAAATATCTTAAAATGCAATATTAAACATTCATAAAGTTTTCAAAAATCTGGCCAAAAGGAATCAAGACTGAAAGCTAATTTAGAATTTTATGCTGAAGATACGTATTTTCTAAAGGAAGAAAGTGCTGGCTGTGTTTAGACTAAAAAAAAAAAACAAACCATGTTTATTTAAAAAATGTTAAGAGAACCTTATGGGAAGGTATTGCTGTTATTCATATTACCATGAACTCACAAACTGCAGCACTGAAGGAAAAGGCTGAGTTTCCTATAACAGGCCTCTGCAGCATCACCGAGCGTTCACAACTTTCAGAAGTCGCTGTAACTGACACCAGAACTGTTTTCATCTACTACTGTACCAGTTCTACCTTTTATTTACTTCTTGAACTGAAAATATAAGTTATCACGCAGCTTAAACACTGTGCGTGAACTTTAATACCTCTTAATACCTTGGATACAGAAAAACACTTGTTTATCAACTATATGATGTCCTGTCTCATTGATAAAAAATTATTTAATACGTCACCTCTCATGATGCATGCAAAATGATAAACTATCCATTTCCTTTTGCTGCACTATTTTTAAAAAGAACTTCTCTTTTCAGTAAGTGCTTTAAATTCTGTTTGATAACAGACTGTATGTACCACGTCAGAGAGAATGTCACGGGCAAACTTTCAAATTATGCTTTTTTCAGCTTTAACAGAGTCTGCAGAGGTTTTAACTTCTTTTTCTGGTTTGTTTGAAGGGACAGACCATAAAAAATTCCAGTGCTTCACTCAAGGATAGGGTAGGTTGCTGGAATCCCAGATGGATAGTATGACACAACACTCTCCCTTATGCATTACGGATTTTGGTCAGGTAGCTAGCGATGTCAGTACAGAAAGAAAAATAGGCAATTAAAAAAGGCAAAAGGATGGAAGATAAAAGATTTACTATTCTTAAGCTGTATGGTCATTCTTACGAGAGCAGTGAGGACAGATCATTATTTTGCATCCCAACATACTACTTCTACAATTCAACTATTTAACCAGTGCACAAAAAGTCATCTGCATGTTTTCCATGGTAGTTTCTTTGTATCTACACATTTCTGACTGCATTCGGACCTTAGTGCCCTTTCAAGGTTTCACTGCTACAGCAATCTAGCACCATTACCAAGAAGCTTAACATCCTGCTGCAACCAAAACTGACCAACACAACGAACACTTACAATCACCTGCACTCTGGTCCAGTATTTGCTTGCCAACAACACATACCATTGTATTCCAGAACTGCGTAATTTGGAAAGAGAGCATTCCCATACATGTGACGAGGGAGACTTGTACTGCTGAACCCTATGGATGGCACTGGAGGAAGACATTTTCAGCAGGCTCTTCATCATCATCTGAGCAGCATGAGGTGACCAGCCACTCCTCCCGTGCATGATGGAGGCAGCCTCTTATCTCACCTGGGATGGCTCCAGTCTTATCACCTCTCCACCACAACTGCATCCACAGATGCCATCCTTCCTCTCAACTTTTGATGTCCTCTTACCTTCTTGATGGCCTTGGACCGTGAGACACCAGGCAGCCCCACATCATTCTTGGTCTTCCTCCCCAGGACGTTAAACTTCTGCCTGTTGACCTTTACCTCAAAGGGGTTGCTTTTGACCATGGCCATAGCTGACTTCACGGGGCCCTTGGCTGCGGAGGACGCTGAGGCCTTTCGCTTCCGCTTAGCTGCCTTCCCCATTTTTGGTCTGGCTGCCTGCGCGGATGCGTGAGGAAGAGAGGCTCAGTACTCACTCAGCGGAGGGGGGAGGGTGTGGGAACACGGCTGGAGGTGCAAAGAAGCCGAACAAAATGGCTCCGGGAGGGGGCAATCCCCCCCCCGCTTACCCCTCGGGCCTGACCGCTGCCCTCCGACGCTGCCCCCAGACCCCGTGAGAGCCGGCGAGGGGCGTGGAGCGGAGGAGGGGGCGCGGCGGTAACTGCGTCCCCTCAAAGCGGCGTACCCCGGCGGTACCACACGCGCACCGGCAGCCTTGTACCTCTCGCGAGAGCGTCCCCCGGATATCGCGAGATTTGCCGCTCTTCTCCCCTCCCGCTTTGGGATGAGCCGGGAGGGAGGGCGGGAAAGGTCTAACGCACTACACATCCCAGCAGCCAGAGCGCGGAGGGCGCAGGGGGGACGCGAGTGCTCTGGCGCAAGGCGTGCTGGGAGTTGTAGTTCCGGGGACCGGCAGGGGGCGGTGGCACGGGGAGCGCAGAGGCGGATCTGGCTGAGGCGGGCGGAGGAGGGCGG
>VZSZ01010017.1:195589-236898 GCA_013398815.1 Ibidorhyncha struthersii
CGAAAACAACCCACTTTCCTCCTTCCCCCTTCGGGCTCTTGGTTCAAATGGTGTTTCTACCGGATGTTTTAAGAAGATCGTTAATCTGTAGTTCTCGGTTTATTTGTAAATACATACGCATATGGATATAAAGGACGAAGTGACATAAATCTCGGGAGGAACCTTGCACTCTCTCTTGCTGAAATGCCTGCCTGTGAGAAACATAGCTGGTGAATGCTACCTGTATTTTGCATCAACCTAATATTAAAGTGTGCTACTTTCCATCGGATTAATACTTGCAGTTTGCTTCCCCAGGGCAGCTTGACTCGAAGATTTGTCCCCCAACTAATAAACGTTTTGGATAGATAATGAAATTTGGTCTAGTACGTGGTTGTTGTTTAAAAAAAGTCCTGAAATAAGATTTTCCTACTGCTTTTTCATGTATATAACTGTCCATTAAATGGCCACTTGAAAGCCTCCTCAGATTACCTCTGTACTCAGTGCAGAGTATGTTTTTCAACTATGGTATGTGCATATTCTTTTTGGATTGGATCCTACTCTTCTTAATTGTGTTAAGAAGGCCCATTAGTTTAGCTGGAGCTGTTTAAAGTGAGTAAGAACAACAGAATCTGCCCCTGTATGTTTTGCAAGTTCCTCCAACTCTAAATGGGTTTGGCACTTACGCCATGTGTGTATCCAGTTAAATTTGCCTTAAGCAGCAAGAGAGGAAAATCAGCTTTTTAACTTTGAAGTGGGGTTTAAAAACCAGAACAGTGATCACAGTTTTGGGCCGTTTCCCAACCTTAGCTGAAAAGACCACCTCAAACTAGAGGACATGTTTTGGCTGGTTTCACTGATGGTAACATGTCTGTGGTGGTGCTGCCTGAATTTGGAGTTTGCATTGAAGTGATCTGAGAAATGAAGGGAAAGTGGAATCTGGCTCAGAACTTTACTGTTCCCAAACCCTCACCACAAAGAGTGGAGTGGTATTCTGGAAAGGCTTTTAAGTGGCTGCTTAATGTCGGGTTGCCTCTTTAGTTAAGGTTTCACTAAGTTTAAAATAAATTATAGTGGTAGAACTGACCAAACAAGATATTTTAATGAACTAAATGAAAGTCTGAGAGCAGCTGATGTGAAGATCAGTTCTACCTGATGTGAAACTCATAAAATTTACTTATAAAAGTAAATGGCTGTTATTCTTTTATACCTTCAGTTGGCCTGGGCTCTTTTGTGTAAGTGTGCACAAAAATGCGATTTCTGGCTTCGAAACTCTAAAACTCCATTGATCAATTGGTAGAAGGTCTTTTACCTTTCCAAGCCTGAGTTCCTGTGCATGGGGTACTTTTTACATCACATTTTTCAAAATGTTCCTTGAAATGAAAGTACTTTCTGTCTGTTGTATGCTCTGGCTGGTCTGGTTTACTCCTTCTGTCAGGACCATTGCATAAAATCCCTGTCGCTGCTATATTCTTATGTGCCCGGTAGGCTCCAAAGGAATGGAATTTGCAAAGTTAGTATGTGAGGTAGTTATTTCACTGAAATGCATTCTTTGCTAAAAGGGCCTCACAACCAGGACAGAAGAGCAGGCTTTCAATTGACCTTTTCCTTCCCACATTCCTATTATCTCACTGTATAGTGTATAGAGAAGTGGGATAGCGTGGAAATGTGCACAATTACTGTTTCTTGTGGAAGAAAGTGAAATCTTAAGATGGTATAAAATAACAGCTTAATTTATTTTCTTGTATAGGCCTGAGCCACATCAGTAATCCTTTTTCCAGTTTCTCGTTGTGTTAAAGATTGGGTAAGAGAAGGTGTTGACCTGGATAAATATTTCAGTTGTAAAAGCAAAAGAAATAAGATGTAAGCTACTGTGCTCTTATTTTATAGTTTTCAGTGGCATGTTGAAAGAAATCAATGTAGGCTTAATTATGGCTTGCATGGATCAGTCTTAGTCTAACTTGAGATTCCTTCATGATGATGAGAGTAGAAAAAGTTTGTACTCTTGAAAGCATCTTATGAAGTCTTTTAACCCTAGAGATAGGTCATCTTCATTTTGCAAATGTAGAAACTGAATTAAAGATGTTGCGTGCTTGTCCTCATCTGGTGAAAGGGTATGGCAGAGGCTTAATGAGAATAAAGAAATGCCTGGTAAATAACACCAAGTCTAAACAAATCATACCTGAGCCCATAAACCAGACTTAACAGTAAAAATTACGATCCCAGATCTGTACTCATCATTTTCCTCTAATTTTAGGTACTCTTAATACTTCTGCATGTAAATATTGTTAGGATGTGAACATCATCTGGGTTTTACATTTGTAGGTATGCAGAATCACACCTTAAACAGCTAGATGTATGCTGTTTAGATCTGATTTGATATGTAGAAAGTAAATTTGATCTGTGTAATTAGAGAGCCAGGAACTGACTAGTGTGCTTAGACAAAATGCATCTTTTTTTTACTGCTGCTTTCTTCTACAGAATAAAAAGAAAGTGGTATTACTGTCTGTTTCTAAACTATCTTCTGCCTTCTCACTAATAGTCTTACTGTTGATTTATTTCATTAGAGGCATGAATCTTCTAATTCAATTTGCATAACAATAACATCACTTTATAAGAGTTTACCTGTCCCGTTTTTCAGGCCAGATGAAATGTCGGCTTACCCCCAGCCTCAAAACTTCATTTTTTTTCTTACGATACTATTCTCTAAGAGGATTTTTCAAACCTTTTCATAAAACAGATTATTTTAATAGAAGCCTGTCTCTTTCCAATAAAGTCTTGTAGTATCTCTGTAGCAACTATGACACTTCTTCATGTGAAGAAGGAAAGCTATGAGGATTCTTTATCTTCTTTTAATGCGACTTTGTAAATAATCAGATGCCAGTTTTTGCACATGTGGGTGTTAGTGATGGCTCATAATACGTGACTCTTTTATGTACCTACCACTAGAAAATATTGTGATAACACAAAGTACCCTATCTTTATGGATGAAAGATTAAGGAGTCAGGAGTTGCACTGGGAGTCTTTTCTTTCCTCGTCCACTTTTCCAGGTGACCTGCTCATGCTGAGAGCTAACCTGTCCATAGAGGGATTTGCCTCTGGGTGAAAACTGTAGTGCAAAGTGTTCTGCCCATGTCCCAGTTTCCTGGGATAACTGGCCTTCTGTGCCAATCCAGCTCTTTCCTCTTGTGCATACATTACTTTTTGAGAGAAATCTGTATATGAGAAAGAAAAATGGAAAACGTCCTCTAATGGTGAAACCTATGGTAGAACAAGCACAGGTGACTCAGTAGAAAAACGAGAGATTATAAAGCAAACTCGGAGCTGATCTTACGAGCACTGTAGTGCAACAACTTAGAGAAAAAGGTAAGCGTTAAGTGATAGTGATGTATGAACTGTGAGGTAGTCAGAGCGAAAGCTTGCAACTTCATGATCTCCTTACTCAGATTTTCACATACAGGGATTTTTATGTGTTAGAGAATAATGTTTAGTAATGTGACTTCTAGTTTTTTATGAGAGTAGAGGAATTAACACATTCATTTTTTCCTAGCAGAAATATCTTTGAAATTAGTATCTCTTGCAAGACATTGAAGAATTTATCCCGTATATGGGGACAAATAATAAATATAAACTAGGTTATTCTGAAAAAAATCTGTAAGTTCACAAAAATGTATTTTTACTTTATATTCACTTTTCTCTTTATTTATATTTGTATATGCTGTTTTTTTAGTTTTTTCAGTCACTCTCAACAAATCCTTTGAGTGTATGTAAGCGCCAAATTCATTTCAGCGTCCCACCCATAGTCTGTGATGTTTTGAAGGAAAAAAAATTAATCACTGTATGTTTTAAACTGCTTAGGAGCCTTCCTTTTTTCATTGCCTAAAGTAATAGTCTCCAAAAATACTTCCAAAGGGTAGGGTAGATCTGTGTAGTTCCTTTGAAGTCAATGGCACTTTATTCCCACTAAGGATCCATGCCAAGAGTACATTTTAAACATACCTGGTCCATTTGCATCCACTTCAAAATTCTCTTGTACTGCTCTGGCAGGAGCAGTTTGTGAATGAGAATTGGGTCTGCTGTTAGGTGTATGTTATCCTCTGTGTCGTCATTGGTTTAGGCTAAATGAAGATCATGCCTCAAGCAAATTTTCCCCCAAGCTCTTGGTTTTATTGGTCCTAGCCTGTGGTTGCAGAATGGGTAAGATAGTTTCCAGTTGGATCTATGAACCAATCTAGGGTGTGTGGGTTGTTGTGGTGGTGTTTTTTCTATGTTGTTGGGTATTCTGGGGTTGGGTTTTTTTCCCCAAATTAGTTTTCAGATGGATCAGCAAGCCCCTGCAGATTTGATAATTGTTAGGTGCAGTCCAAGGATGGAGTAAGCATTAACCTTTCAGTAACAGAATGTGATCACAGTTTGTCTTAAGCGAATCTTAAAAGATATTTGTTTCAGGATTGGAATTGTATTAGTTTAGTGCTTTTCACAAAAAAATAGGCAGTCCACTCAAATTGTGTGTTTTATCTGTCTAGGTTTAAAACCAACTGAAATATTCTGCAAGCGAAATACAAACTACTTTTGCTTGCAGTAGAAGGTAGTAATTTGGTATGGTATTGGTGATGATACATAGGCAGATAGCCTATAATGTGTGTATTTGTAATTAGGAACAAAATTCTAAGGAGAATGCTTAAATCACCGCATTTTGGCTATCGAACTGAACTGAAATCTTTAATTACATAAGATGTATGGACAAGCAGGAAACCAAAGCACACTCATACCCAGAAAGTCCATTCACCAGCAGCAAATACAAATTTTAAGATGAGACTGCTGTGAGTTTTTGCAGATGTTATTTTTGTCTGTTCTTCCCTTATTTGCCTCCTATGTTCTATTGCACTCCCTTATTGCATTGTGCTTTAAATTGCTGTAAACTCATTGTGGCAGGAAACACGTCTTCCTGTGTTTGTACAGAATTATGCACAATGTCTCCCTTTTTGTCCTTTATTTAATGAACTGTAAGAAGAATGCATGTGGGCATGTTGGAATCTAAATAATTACATTTACTAAATAAACACAACACAAGAAGTCTAGTGACTGATACACACTGCTGCTTTGGTTATTTCAAACGTGGCAACTCTAACTAGATGTTTCACAATCTAGTAAAGGGATTTTACTTTTCTATCTGTTGCAGTCATGATGTATCATTATGATAAAAAAGTCCTTGTTTGTCAAGGAGTCCTCTGTAAAATTGGAGTTTTCTTACTGTTTGCTTGTTTTTTTTCTCTAGTAAGCCCTGTTCATTAAGTTGTTGTTATAGACCTATCAAAATGAAATGTATACACAGATGTTACACTGAGGGCAAGATTAGAGTAATACATTCTGGTTCAGTTTAGTTAAGTTTAGTTGAGTTGATACAAGACTTTCATACCTAATTTCTGAAGAAGTGCAGAAGCCGTTCAGCATGTATGCACTAGCCATTCTTAAATGTGCACATGATTACTTGTATATATAGAATTGTATATAGGGGCAATGTGAAGAACCAGTTGTTCAAGTGGTTATAGCTGTGGGAACAATAAATGATTGTGCGTATAAACAAGCTGCACAAATGTTCACGTAGATACCCGAGGTTTTTAACTGCTTACAGTGTTGCTGCCTTAACAGTTAGACCTGGACTAGAGCATTACCTTGCTGAAGTCCAACTCTAGGCACTTGAATCCAGGAGTGTGAAGAATATTATCTTAAAAATGACATAACAATCTGTAATCTATACGTATCTTTTATGTGTTTATTTATTGAACTGCTTGCATTTTTGCTTCTGTTTGTGGTCAGAGCTGCCTTCACCTTTATAATGCTGAAAAGTTAGGTGCCTACCTTGCGCTGAAACCTGAATTTTCAGCTAGGTGATTCTAGTAAACTTGCTGAGAGCTAGCCAGATTGCATGTATCATACTTCTGGAAAAAATCTTTCTTCATGTAAAAGAGATGCCACTCTGTCAAACCTAGTTGTTAAGCTGTGACCGGGCTTGTTTTTCAAGGAACTGAGATGTCAAAAAATTTATCTGACCTGTGCAATGGAGAAAGTTGCAGAGACCCCCCAAAGCAGTACTGTATGAGCTATCTCTGGGACTGGAAGCATGACAGCCTTCTTCAAGTAATTGTATGTGTGGACTTCTCTCCTAGCCTGAAGTGAGTAGTACTTTAGTGTTACCATCCTGATCGGAAGACCTGAGGTATCAGTTCCGCAGTGTTGTGTCTTGAAGGTAGATCTTGCATAGTAAGAGCATACCATCAAATTTTGTTACTTAGTGGGCAGTGTTTACAAATGTCTTTGTAGCATAAGGCCATAGTTAAACAGGAATGTCTTGACTTTTCAGTGAAAGGTTTTAATCCTTATCGTGAGTGGTTTGAAAGAAAATGTGGCTGTAAGTAGGAGAAGATTTGAATTCATCTGAGTTTAAAATCTGTTAGGAACTTGCCTGCAACTTTCTCTGCTGTGGGAAAGATCTGTTGTAAGACAGTGTATGTACCTGGATTATTCTTGTGCATCTCAGTATAGAAGATGTAGAGCGTCTGCATCAATTCTTTTGTATTTTTCATTGAACCAATTGATTGATTTTGAGTTAAAGGCATGCTGTAGGTCGTCGTCTTGTTGCAGTTTTATGCTTTCAGAGCTTATCTGGGTGTGGTCTAGTATGAATTTCTCAGCTGGTATCTGACAATCTGGTTTGTGGAATCAGTTTTGCAAGAATGATGTAGCAATCATGCACCCCTAGCGCTACGTAGCTGTGTGCTTCTCAACCACAGAGATACGTTGCCTGCCCTTTACAGGCAGGAAAGCTGAAGCACAGAGGTCCCTGAACAACTCAATGGCATAATCTCAATGTCAGTGTAGTAGCCACTGAATCTTGCCACATAGAATCTGTGTACATTTACTAGCCAAGCAGTAGGATGCTTCTCACTATTTTCATTCCGTAGGATAGAATCCAAGTTTTCTGTCTCAAGGAAGACTGACTAAGAATGTTCAGTGAACATTGTGCTCAGTGAAGTGAGAGTCATGCTACAAATCCTGTCTGTAAGGAGGACCACTGTGGCTGTGGGAAGTCTGTCTGATGACTTGAAAAATATTCTTATTTGTCTAAATCTGTTTCTACACCAGATTGCTTTGTTTTGCCACAGCAGTTTCTTTTTTTGCTACTAGTTGTGTTTTTACCGATAAATAAGCCAACCACCTTGCCTTACAGAAGTTTTTCATGTGTTTCTCTGAAGTTTGAAAAAAAAAAAGTTGAAAAATGAAAACATATAAATATCTTTGCCATACCAAATTCTAATGCAATGACCTAACTGAATTTAGTATGTATCTTTTTAAGAAACAAAAACATGTGAAGACGTAAATGCTGAAATTCTAACTCTAAGTAGTAATTTGGGGAGGAGAAGAAGGTAAGATTCTCATGTACCTGAAAATGTAATTGCAGTGTTTCATCACTGTAATGGTGTATTGCTGCATCCACCCTTCTCTTTGTAAAAGATGAGTTGCTTCAAGTTGGACATTGTTCTAGCCAGCAATTGCATCTGAAACAGGCAAAAGTGGTAATTCATCTGAACCACATAGGTCAACCATAAAGCAGATTAACCTAATGGCTTTGTTGCTGCTGTGTTGGAAAGTAAGCTGTTGGTCTTTCTGGAAGAATTTTATCTGAAGTATTTTAGAATAAGATCCAGAATAGAAGCTCTGAAATCAATATTAAGACACTTACAAACCACAACTATTATAATTTGATTTGATACTTCTTTTAAACTGCCTCAGAAATGGAAAAGGATTTTGCAATTAGGGAATAATATGACAAACAAATTGGCTTCCTCCCATAACTTTTACCAGAAATGGCTAATTTATCTGTAAATGATGCAGGTCATGCATTCTCTTTACATTAATAGGGCATACAGACTCTTTCTGTGCATTTGCTGTAAAAGTAAGAACAATCAGTTCAGAGAAATGAGAGAGCACGTTAATTTAGTTGATACTCCTAAGCACTTGATTCTTGTGTATCATTAATAAATCATATGTAGCCTTTATTGACTTCTATAGGATGGTGAATCCAATTGCATTTTAGCATGTGGTCTCTTTGTAAAATGAAGTTCATAATGGTCACATCATAAGTAATTGGCCAAATATTTGGGGCAAAATACAGACTTTCTTGTGTTGGACTTGAAGTATAATGCACCAGTGATCCTCTCTTTTTGATTTGGGTTTTTTTTGTTTGGTGGTTTGTTCTTTTTTTTTGGACTGTGCTTGAGAAGATGATATACTTGGTGTATATCACAGTTCAGGTTTACTTTTTCAGAACAGCATTGTGTTATGAATTTGAGTCAATTTATCATTCTTGATCAATACCGACTGTACTGTGTCATGCACAAATGAGTCTTTGTAGACAGTTTCTAACAGAAGAAATTTAACTTCCGTGGACCTTGCAGCTTAATGTATTTTTCAGTTGCATGATTAAAAGTTAGGTGATGCTTCTGTCCATTTCTTTTTCATGATCACATAATAATATATACCCAGTCCTTTTCTATTCGATGTATGTGTACATCTGTGTTACAGTATTCCTTGATTTTGTTCCTGTTCAGTTCTGCTAGAAATGCATCTCTTGGCTCTGTGTGGTTTGGTTTTCTTCAAGCATATATTCAGCTTCTTTTTAACATTGAAAATATTTCATTAAAATAATGTGAGTTTGTTAGAATGATGCTGGTAATTACAGATTCATGATTACTTCTGGTACTGTATGAAGTATTAGGGAGGAAATAGATTCGATACATTTGTGTTATAAAACATTTTGGAAGGCAGATGGCTTACAAAGCAATATTAGGAAATAAAGTGCAGAAGAAGGTTTTGTAGACAGTAGGTATCAGTTCAAAGAATCCCTGCAAGCCAGCTTTGTAAGGTTTTGTATTCCTCATTTGTTTACTTTTCTAGTGATACTACAGTTGAGAATATTTTGTTGCTGCAGCCCAGTGAGATGTCAATGGTCCTGATAGCAAAGATCATATAAATTTGATATGAGCTAAAGCATGCTAAGCTGGAACTGCTCTGACTGCAGTGGTGGAACTATTCAAGAAACTGTATGTTTAAGTAAAGAGGGTTTTTTTAATACATATTTTATTATTCTGAAGATGTTAGTTCCTTTCTCCCTACCGATTTAATTCTGAAAGACTTGAGTACTGTTTGCTACTTGCTTTCTATTCGGGTTACATAGGGTAACTCCCTTCCTTTCTCTCCCATTGTGGTTAACGGTACATACTGCTTTGATACAGTTCAAAAGTTTCTTTGCAGTTTTGCTACTGTTCTGTCATGTGGAAACGCATCTGGCCATATCACGTAGTAAAATCTTCTTTTAAAATATTTGCAGCACAAAAATTACTCTTCCGCTGAAATGTTTTGCAGTTACGAATATATATATATATGTTCCTATATCTCCTTGCTTTTTTGATAAGTGTGCATATCTTACGTAAATGTCTTCTTCAGGTCAAAGTAATGTGCTAAAATTCCAAAAAGGAGCACAGATATATTTTTTGAGAAACAATGGGAAAAATACCGTAGTAGTTTTTAAGATCAGTTTAATACTAGTGCTGTGAAATCTGAATCACTGAAAAGATGACTTCTACAATAGCTAAGTTCTTTCCGATATCCTGTATCTTCCTATAGTCTAAAATAAATGGTGTGTATTTGAGCAACGCCCGCTCATTTACTATTATTACTATTGCTGCCCTTAAAAAGAGAATATTTATGTACAAATTGATTATCCAAAAATGTGTTGAAGAACTTTGTTCTATGTATTTTGTTACTCAACTTCAGTGTCTTCCATTCTTCATCATGGTTGGTGAAGAATAATTCTCAAATTGTTCTGGGTTTTGTCATTGATGTTTCAGTTTTGTTTGCAGTTTTCAGAATACCTGATATTTGCCTTGTCTGTGCAGAGATATTCTGTATGCACAGCCAAAAGGCAAAATATTTATCTTGCAAAAGACTTTCTGCATTTTTTAGTGTTTCATATAAAGTTCTTCTATATCAAGTTTGGTATTGGTTTGGATATCCTTGTAATTAGATTTCTTTCTGGGCATGGAAAATGGTCTGACAGATCTGTGCAGAAGGTACCTAATTTTATGCTGTATGTTATGTTTTTTCTGATATGGTATTGTGTTTTACATTAGTCATACTTTTCTTCTAGGCAAACGGAGTGGGCGTAGTAAAAAATGGAGAGAGATGCTGAAGTTGCCACCTGTTAGTCATTGTGAAGGTATTAGATGCTCAATTGGTAGGTGTCCTGTGGAATGGTCTGTCTGATTTTTTTGAGAAGGAAGGGTAAGAGTTTGGTGGTGTTAACTGAAATGATTCTGTCTTGCTTCCGAATGCTAATTAGCAAAAAAAGCTATTAGACTTTTAATGTGATGGAGAATTTATGAGCAGATAAAAGCTGTATCACAGCTCCTTGTTTGTTAAAGGAAGCTGCTCCAAAAGGATAAATTTACAAAGCCATGAATTAGAAGAAGGAATCATGTTGCAATTTGAAAGATGTGGTAATATATTTCACTTTTTTTCTTAATGTCTTGTAATAATTTTTAACCTTTTCTGTTATTATCTTGTATTCCTTCTTTCCAAACAATCTTGTTTGCTTTGGGATTGCTATTTCACCCCCCAACATAAATGAAACTTAACCATATAATTCAATGTGTTTTTAATAAATGTGGTAGTCTATAAGAAACAAATGTGGCTGGAAGTGAGGGTTTCACTATTCTTTGGGTTCATTGCATGTTTTTGATATCTTTGCTAAATATGTTAATGTAAAATTTTCACGTTTTAGTGTCGTTTTCTGACCTATTCTGAAATGTGAGTAAAGACCATACTATGACAAAGATAAAAATAAATAAAGGTATTTACTTATTATGTCTTTCTCAGAAAGAGACTATAACCAGCTTTGTGACAAACAGCCAATAGGAAGACTTCTCTTCAGACAGTTCTGTGATTCCAGACCAGATTTGAAAAGATGCATTGAATTTCTGGATGCAGTGGTAAGCAGTGAGAAACTGGAAGTGGATATCAGTAGGCAATAGCTTATACATTTTTGTTTGTAAAAAGTTTGATTTTTGTACTGGTTTTGGCTGGGATAGAGTTAGTTTTATTCAACGTAGCTCATGCTGTGCTATGTTTTGGATTTTTGACCAAAACAGTGTTGATAACAGAGATGTTTTAGTTATTGCTGAACAGTGACTACACAGCATCAAGGCCTTTTGTGTTTCTCGTGCTGACCCACCAGTGAGTGCTGGGGGGGCACAAGAAGTTGGGAGGGGATACAGCCAGGACAGCTGACCCCAACTGACCAATGGGATATTCCATACCATATGACACTGCTGAGCAATAAAAGCTGGGGGAAAGAAGGAGGTAGGGGGGAAGTTAGAGTTATGTTGTCTGTCTTGCCAAGTAGCCATTACGCATGATGATGAATCTCTGCTTTCCTACAAATGGCTAAACATCTGCCTGCCAATTGGAAGAAGCAAATTAATTCCGTATTTTGCTTTGCTTGTGCATGCAGCTTTACTTTATCTCAACCCACAAGTTTACTCACTTCTATACTTCTGTTTATCACTGGGGGGAGTGAGCGAGCGGCTGTGTGGGGCTTAGCTGACTACCAGGGTTAACACACAACAATTTTATAAAATATTCATTTTCTGTCAACACATCTGTGCACTAATGCTGCATACATTATAAAATATAGTGAGATTTACTCTTTGCCAACTGTAAAGCTGTAAATTTTGATGAATGTCAAAAAACTCTGTTAATTAAAGGAAGATGTTCAGTATTTACTATAAAATCTCTGCCATCTTGGTACGGTGAGAGCTACAAAAATGGGCATGATGGGAATGAGAGAAGTATTTGCAGAAAGACGTGGTGCTTGACTTCTTGAGCCTAAGCGGATGTGCATACGATGAATATTACTTATGATACTCAGGCTTGAAAATGTTGTAAACATAGACTTGAAAATGTTGCAACTTGCATGGAAGCCCTTAGGCTAGGCAGAATGTGCTAATTAAAAAAAATACAATGGAGATGGAAATTTAGGGAACCATCTATGGAAGGAGAGAAACCAGATTTTAGAGACCAAGGGAAAAGGAAGTGTTTTGTCTTGATACATTTGCATCTTGGTATCTAACGCTAAAGAATGAGTGGAGGAAGGAAGTGTGCCCATAGCCACATTTTGTAAAAAATCCTCAGACAAAACCCTCATGGGGAGGGAGAAAGTAGTGAGAAGAGTAGGCAGGCGTGTGACAGTCCTTAAGAGGGGAGAATAATAGCTCAGAGCTTTTTATTTTTTGTCCCTCATATTTAATCCAAGTGCAGTAAGATATAGTCTTAAACTAAGATTGCTGCCAAAAGAACAGTTTTCCTCATCCCACATGTTTTTGTTCTTATATTCAGGGAACAAATGACCAAAGAAGATAGGAATAGGGTAGTGCTGCTGCTTACGTGCGTCCCAAAATACTGTCTCAGAATGCAAGATGGCTCTGAAAGGTGCAGCGTATAAAGAAGTACATGGGGTTATTGCTGTGCTCCCCATTTCACTATACCTTCATTTCTCCTACGGGAGTATAAACTGAGGTGCTTTATCAGCTAAAAAGGAACTTTAGTGTCAAATAAGCAGAATTGCCTTACATTTGTTAATGACTCTTTGTGCAATTAGGCTTACTCTCCAGGTGCGTTTCACCATACTTTTGTGACTCTTAGGACCTGTTCTAGCACCAAATTCCAGAGACCGATTTGATCGTTGGAGACAGAATGGAAATCCAGAACAGTAGAGCTAAATATCCTGAAGTGAATGTAACCCAAAGCCTTTAATGAGCATTGCACGATGGGGAGACCACTGACAACTGCGGGTGTACCTGCAATGGTTACAACTTCTGTGCATGTTTTTAGTTCTTTAAAGCTTAGATAAGGAGCAGCAAAATCTTAGGCATGGTTGCCTTTTCTGGACTGGACTTCAGCAAGCTGGTTCAAGCCTTTTTGGAGGTGGGGTTAAGGGTTTTTTTTGTTGGTTTTGTGTGTAAGGCAGTCATGAAAGAAAAGGCTAAGGCTGTGGGATCTCTAGCCTGGGTTTTACCAATTTTTAATCTTTTTTTATTTTAAATGAATTTTAGACTTAAAATTTCTGAAAATAAAATTTCTGGCATAAAATGCCATAGTCTTAAGAGGCTTGAATCTTAATTAAAAGAGTTTTCTGACTCTCTTATATGGAGCAATGTGATTTCAGCAGCATAATTATTTCAGGAGGCCGAAATGGCAAAGTCAAGGTAGCACAATGCTATGTTGTCTACCTGTACTGAGTACTAACACTGGTAAGCTTTAACTCTTGAGAAGGTGTGACCTTACAGTCTGGAGTCAGCTTGGCTTTACAGAAAGAAGAGTTGTGAAATAATTGAATAAAAGTGACAGAAATTAAAGTGAGGAATTACAGTTATCCAATCATCTAGTGACTCATTTCACTAGCTGGGGACAAGGTTACTCAAGTATGAAAAAGAATGGGTGACAGCTCAAACTTCCCTCTTCAGCACTGTGAGTAACAGAAATTAGTTGACAAGGCTGTCTTTTAAACTTCCTTTTAAATTACAGTATCTGCTTAAAACAGTATGCCTAACTGTTTGCATTAAATTAGTGACTACTTTGGCATGATTGAAAATGTTAAAGGTGGTAAGTGCACTGCTGTGGTTGATTAACTTTTCTAACCTGCTCAGGTTGTTTGGTAGTTGCAGAAGGATTCCTTACCAGTAGACTGTTGTGGAATTGAAGTAGCAAAAACAATGGCTTGCAATAGTTTATGGATTTGAGTACTGTGCTGGAGTGGTTGATACCATAATGTTTCAGCTAAAAAGATGTTGATGACTTAGTAGTGACTCATTGTGGGTTAGTTGCAACTGATTGCAGAACTGGAGTTCAGGGATTCTGTTCTTTTCAGTATTGTGTGTACGTTTGGTTCTTGAACTGTAGTTTTTCATTGTTCTAGTTTTCTTTATAAAGGTACGTAACTTCTCTTTTGATTAGGTCCATCACTTGGAAGTTCCTGTGAGGTTCTTAATGATTGTTGTCCCAGTATGACAAACTGTTGTTTAGTATGATAAAGTCCTCCATTCTGGAGGTCTGCCATATATTCTTTGTTCCTAGGTGCATACTTTTACATTCTGAGATATGAAATAAACTTTGATTGAGTTGGCCCAGCTTACAAAGCTAATGCTGGTTGCTGTTTGAGATTGCTCTTTCCTAATTAATCTTTCCCCAGATTCTGTGTTATATTTAAATGTTGTGACTTCTGGTGTTAGCTTCTAGATTATTCCTTAAAATTATTAATAGTAAGTAGCCCTTGGAGTTTTTCAGTACTGGTATCTGTTTGATTGTTTGGGTTTTTTTTATAGGTAGCTACCTCTGGAGGTCTATTCAGCTGCCAGTTATTTATCTGCAAAATGTGCTGTATTGCACAGTGGTCTTTTTCTACATCACAGTACCATATATTACTAAGTGAAAAAAAATTCACAAAATTTTGTATCTACTCAGTTTTAAAGAATGAAGTACGGTTTGGTTTAGATCTCACTTATTTCCAGTTAACATGACCTTCTGGAAAATAGTAGTTATATCCTGGTTTTATCCAAGACTGTAGTAAAGAAAAATACATGAAGGAAAAAAAATAATACAGTGAAGAAAAAGCTGATTATTGTACTCTTATTTAATTATTTCCTATGTGGATCATTCTGTCCTACCGTACTATGTAAATACTATTTCATTGTAATTGATCTACTTTAACCTCCAGGATGTACTTTCTGTAATTGCATTTAGACTAATTGTTAGTTATTGTATGTTTTCCAAAAGTTTAATTACACATGCTTTTTTTTCTTAATACTGTTCTTAATACATATTTTGCTATGTAGCCTAAAAATCTTTAAATAGATTTTAAACAATGAGAGCCTTCAGTTCCTTTTATATTAGGAGCATTGTGGTGTTCATGGTAGAATTTACCTAGCATCATGTAAAAGACTGTAGTGCCAAATAGTTCTGAACATAATCTAATTTTCAATCCCATTCCCCTAGGCAGAATATGAGGTATCTTCAGATGAAAAGCGTATAGACTGTGGCCTGAAAGTTTTAGAGACATACTTCACTAATGGGGTAAATATATTATATTGCAAAATGTTGTCTCAAGTGTTTTGTAAATGTCAGATAAATAGACATCTAGGTGGTTGCATTGTTTTTAGTAAATTGACTTTGAAACTTCATTAGTCCCATTTTTGTCTTTCTGAAGGGTATACTGCCTTCTAAAATTGTGAGACTTCTGTCAACTTGAGCAAAAACCTTGACCGATCTCTGCTTTTATGACTGCTATCATTACGATTTATTCTCCTATGTTTTCTAATTAAAATATTGGTCTCAAGAGAAAATATATTTTTAAACAAACTCATTTAGCATCTGAAGAAAACTTGTTAACAAATTCACTCAGCGTTTTCTAGTCTGAAGACATGAGAATGAGGAATTCTTGAAATTCTCAGGCTTCTTTCAGACTCCTGTGTGGCCTTGGTTGGTTTGCTGTAAATTTTCAGAATTGCTCCAGATTTTCATAAAGTGAAATGCTGTTTTGTTTTGTTCTGGAACATTCTGTTTCTCTGTCTTTTGCTTGGAGATCATTAATAGCCAATCTTTGGCATATATTAGATTTCACTGATGGACTTTTAAGAGTCTGTTCTTTGGTATCCAATAGAAGGTCTCCTGTGGATATCTAATTAGATGTTTGCTTTCTATGAGTAGATGCTCCTTCTGCTTCTCTTACTTTGGTCATCTTGAGAAGACTTTACTCCAAATGAAGGTCTTGCCAGATGCCTTAAAAGCAGAAAGACTCTAAGTTTGCCACATCTCTTCAGATAATTTCTTTGGCACTACCATAACTCACATGCAGTTTTTGGGGGGAAAAAAAAAAAAAATTTCTTTGGGCTAGTTTGAAATAGTTTCCCAAATTGCACGTGTTTCGCCTTCCTTCCATCCTGCCGAACCAAACAGATAACTTGCTTTTGTGGTGGTAGACTTATGGAAAGGAAAAGAAATTTGACTTATTGTCAAGTTTGTTTCCCCAGATACTGAAATAATAAATAATTGTGATAGCTTCCAATGCATTTTTCTGTAATAGGGAACAAATAAAAATTTTGCCTGAATCTGATTTTCTTGGTTTTCTCTTTAGCCAAACCATTCCTTTCCTTTTCTGTATTAGCAGATTTCATTCACTTTGAATACAGAACTTTCACTCGTTCTGTTGATTTCATTGTTGTCCTTTTTTTTAACAATGTAAAGTCTGCAGCACACTTGCCAGAAATACCTCAGGAAACAGTAAATGAATGTAAAGCAAGACTGGAAAAGAACCCTTCTAAGGATCTCTTTGTGGACTGTACTAGGTAAGTTAAAAATGCATAGTGCTAAGTTTGAGAATCACAGGAGAAATTCGTATGCTTCTGAGAGAAGTTAAAGATTAAGTTATTACACCCGGGAGTATTTGGTCTCTGGAATAAGCATAGGTAAGAAATTTGAAACAGATTTATTAAAGGACTAGGTTTCCTTCAGATGTGATGTAGATGTTTGACTTTTGCAGAGCTTTATCTTCAATGCTATTTTTGCATAAAATCACACTATTATCTGCTACCAAGCATTGTTTAAGTTGGAATGGTATTTCTCTTTATTATATTCTTACCTTTTGAGTGACTTCTCTTCAATGATGAAGGTACTTAGAAAAAGATGAAGTTATAAACTGGAGCTTGAAAGGTTTCTGAACAATGTTACATAATTTATAGCTCTTGATAATGGGTTGAACTGAGGCCAACAGTTATGTTCCATTGAGATGGCTGATTAGAGGATCGATTGTGATAGTTAACACAAACAAAGACAACTTGGTTTTGTTCTGAAGTCATTAAGTGCTATTTCACACAGTAGCAGAGAAGGCTTTTCTTGGAGGGATGGTACGTGTTTACCAGTGTTGCATGTCTTTCTAAAGGCTTTATATTTCTGATATTACTGGTTCTTCAAGGCATGCTTGATCATGTCTGAAGGATTACAGCACGTTTTGTCACTGCTTGGGTCATCTCCCTGGCAACAAAAATAAGCATACTTTACAACAACCTGAGATTATAAGATTGAAAGGGATGTGTGAGAACACCTAGTAAAACATGTCTCAAATGGAGGATCTGCCATGTAGGTCATCCCCTTTCCTCTGTGCAGTTAATATCTGAATACAGTTTGAGTGACTTCCCTCCCTGCCCCGTGAGTTTAGTTTAAGGGGAATGATAAGGTACCTGGAGTTCAGGTTGGATATGGCATTTAGTATTTCAATTTCAAATTCTACAATAAAATTTTACTTACCAGTCTCCAAAAAATGTATGAAAACTTGTAGATATTTCCCTGTAAATATTTTTCAGAGGTCATATTTGTGGGGCCACACATGCGTTGCATAGCTACTGAGAGGATGATGTTTAGGTGGGCTTGAAGACAATAAGAATGCAGAGGTCAGACTTTCTAGTTTCTATAAGTAACAGTAGTTTAGCATTCAGTAGTGTTTTGACAGGAACACTTCTGTGACAGGCACTCACTTTGTGGGACATCTAGGTTAAAACCATTGTAAAGCGCAGTGACAATGTTTTTCTGCCTACAGCTTGATTGATATGTTTAAGTATATTTTACTAGGTTGATAGCACCTCTTGCTTCATCAGTTTCTTTGGTATAAGATTGATTTTATTTTCCTGTTGCTAGAATTGTCCATGAATACCTAAGCAGAAGACCTTTTGAAGCTTATCAAGAAAGTGTGTATTTTTCCCGTTTTTTACAGTGGAAATGGCTGGAAAAGTAAGTTTGTTAATAATGTTTGCATTATAATTTTGCTTTGCTTTGTGGCCAGTTCTGCTTGTTATGCTAGAAATGCTGTAGAGTCCTAATGAATGACACTGCCTGTCTAAAAAATTATGATCTGAACGACAAGATGTAAAGGTTGATGTTGATGGGACAGCAGGAGAGCCAAAACTCCAAAGGAAGTCCAAAATCTGTCCAGGAGTCTTTAAGTGGTAAATTTGTATTAGGTAAATGCAAATTTATTATCATGTGGATATATGTTTGGCTGTCAAGCATGCAGTGGGATACCAACCTTTCTTGGAAATGCTATCATCCTTTAGTTTCAAACTTGGTCTAATTAGTGGTTAATAAGTAGAGTAATTTGATTTTATAACCTACTGGGTGATTGGGTTAACTAATCAGTTTTTCAGGGTGGTACAGGCACAGATCTAGTAATTACAACGCTGCAAGATTTGTCTATATCAGAAACTAGTTCGGGCTTTTAAATCAATGCTAAATGAGTGTCCAGACTTTTTCAGAAGGCTGAAATTGGTACAAACTGATTCTAATTCAGCACTGCTCGGCATCATGATCACGTATTCAAAAACTAAGGTGCCTGAGCATTAATTTTATGGTAAATTCAAATTATCCAGTGTCTTTATTTGACTGAATTAGTAGCAAGAGCCAGGAAGAGAACTAGGGAAGCTACTCAAACAATTAAACAAAATTCTCTACCAAATGAAACTCCATTCGTTGTCCTGAGAACAAAGCTGCATTAACAATGACTGCTCTTTAAAAAACAAACAAACAACAAAAAAAAAACCCAAACCCTACCATCATGAAATGGCCCTGCTCTGATACACGATTAGGAGTGTTTTAGCATAGAATGGCTGACAGCTTTACTACCTCCAGTTATCTGTTCCTCTTCTACTACATCAATACCTTAACAATTTGGCTTGTGAACTGCTGTTGCATACCACAACTCCTTCTTTTTTGAAAAAGCGAAACAGCAAAGCAAAATCAGAAATGGTTTACCTTTGAAATGCTGCATTGTAAGCATGATCTCATTGAAACGCAGCCTACATGTCAGCAGACAGCAACTAAGGGAGACAACTGGAGGTGCTAAATTGACTGTTGATGAGAACAGATAAGGCTCTAACTGTAAACAGCACAGGGCCTGATTTTTCCTGCTGTTGTGAATGTTTGATGACCACATGAGGGAGCCAATGTTTCTAATCAGGACACCCCTTTCATTAGAAATTCAGCTTATTATAATACTGTCTTCATGAGGTCAAGGCAACTGTTAATTAGTAAAATGTCATACAGCAGGAAGGAGAAAATGAAGACAGACCTCGGGGTGGGGAGGGCATTACTGACTCTTGTAATTCCTGTTTCAGTAATTGTTTCTTTCTGTTAATCAGGCAACCAGTAACCAAACACACATTTAGGCATTATCGAGTACTAGGCAAAGGTGGATTTGGAGAGGTGAGTACAGATGTATCTTTCTGGAGGCAATCCCTCAGAAAAAAAAATAAAAGGTTAATACAGAGGAGCAGCTTTTTAACTCTTGACTCTAACAAACTATGTTTGACAGGTCACCTGGCAAACTGTCATCAATCCAAACTGTTTTCTTTCAATGTGTTAGTTTCAGTGTTGTAGGTCATGCACAAAATTGGAGAAAACTTGCACTAACAACAGTTGCTCCTGTTTAGAAATTCCATTTGGCAATGAGAATGTAGTTTCTACTTAATAACTATGTAGAATATTAATGAACCTGATAGGAAAATCTATAGATTTTATTCATTCTGTTTATAATTCATTTGTTTTTTTTCCCCCTATGTGGTTTAAGCAGAGCCCTATACTGAAGGTGAAGGAGGGTTACTAAATTATCATCTTTCTCCCACTTGTTTATGGCGTGGATGTTTGTCCTCTGCCCTGCTTGCATAGACATATACTATTACCACAGTCAGGTTTTTCACCAACGCAAGATCCACAGTTTTACTGAACAATTCAACCCCAACACAAATGGGTTTGCTCCTGTATAATCACTTTTTCTACTTCTGTTACAGCTTTTGTGACCCTTCAAAGTTATTTCATGGGTGAAAGCTCTGTATTGAAGCTTACAGACCTTCATTTTCTGAGAGCATTCAAGAATGAAAAAAGAAAATAAAATTTTATCTTCTTAAAAAAAAAAAAATCTAAAAAACACCCTGGCGTCTGACACGCCTTCCTTCTTTTTTAGGTATGTGCCTGTCAAGTACGGGCAACAGGAAAAATGTATGCTTGTAAGAAGCTAGAAAAAAAGAGAATAAAGAAGAGGAAAGGAGAATCAATGGCTCTAAATGAAAAAAGAATTCTAGAAAAAGTGAATAGTAGGTTTGTAGTAAGTATCTACTTCTGATCTGATCTTATTCTCAGAAGTTTGTCTTGCTTTGCTTCATTTCAGTCTCTTCCAGGAGCTTGTGGGCACAAGACTTTTTTTTATTGATTTAGGGAATGCATGACTGCTGAGATAAACGATTGGTATAATAATGTTTTGTGTGTGATTGTGAGTAGTCCTGCGCAGAGGGATTTTTTTATCCGATGCTGAATTGTTTTTAGTCTCTCTGCTTTATTTCTCACTTACAACCAAAACATTAGGTTGTGGTTCAGCATGCTGATACCACTGAATCATTGTCCTCTGTTTAAAGGTGAATTGCTTATTCTGTAGTACTCAGACCTGAATAATCACTTAAATTCTATTTTGCTGCAGCCTATGACTGAGTATGTTTACCTATGTTGAACAAAGAGGATATTTTATATACTTTATTCCATCCTATTTTTAACTTCTTTTCTCTGTCTCTTCTTCCAATGCATTGCTCTCTGTTTTCTCTTACCCCTTTCTTCCCTCCCATACACTATTTTCTTATAATTAATGCTGATTTTTAATTTCATTTTTGGAGGTTATTCATAAATGCTCTTACAAAGGGGTGACTTCACAAGAGTCTGCCATTTAATTGCCATTAGAAGTTGCATATCCTGCATTTCTGTGACTTTTAATAGTAGAGTTTTTATATCCTTAGGTATTTTCATAGCATTCATTACTATGTTGCTTATACATTTCAAGCAAAACATGAAGTTTGACTAGTATATCAATTTAAGTTAGTTATATTGCTTTGCTGTGAAAAAGGGTTAAAGTGGTATCTTGGATGTGAAATAATGAACGTAACTTTTTAATAGAAATTCCACAGAATGAAAGTCTTAATACTTTAACTTGATACTACCACCTAAATTATGGTCTGTTTTTAACTCTAATTACTAAGCAGTGAAATAACTTAGAATGATCAAAGATATACCAGGTAAACTTTCCCTCAGGTAATATTTATGTATTGAATTGTTGTCATTTAAATGTTAATTTTAAATGCATTTTGCTTTGTTTTTAAATCCATTTACTGATAAATTTTGTATTGCTGTTCAGAGAGGATTTTAAAGTACCTGTGTTAGAGGCTAGTGGAAGTTATTTATAAACATATATATGTATGTATGAAATATGTATGTATGTATTTTCTGATAAGATTTATGTATTAAAAAAAACTTGTGGAATACTGCCAGGTAAAAGAAAAATTAAGAACCTGTGGGCCAGATACATTAATATATTTTGCTTTATTATAAATAATGTTTTTGTATAAACATTCTAATATTATTTTCTCGTGAGGCTCATGGCCTTGGTTTGATTGAAGTTGAATCCAGAAATTAGCTGAATTGACCCAGAAATTAGTTGTAGAGATATAAAACTCCTATTTTTTAGTAATATTTTTTCAAGATATGTAAATATTATAAATCAATAATTGATGAAAGTTTAATTTAAAATTACTTTATAGGGTTGAGCTTAAGTTATTTTCCTCTTGCCATCCCATGTTGTTTTTGATGTAACAGAGAAGATCTAGATCTAGGACCTGCACTAATACTGGGTTGGAAGTGGGATAGATAATTTGTCATGCTTGTGTCACAAGTGAAGTCATTAATACCTGGACAGGACAGTTTAAAACCACCAAATAGGAACCCTTGCCCTGATTAGCTGATTTGTATATTTATTTCATTTTGTTATTTAGTACTGGATTTATGCTTCTGAAGGAAGAGTTTGGACTTACTCCTGAGTTATTACCTTTATGTACTTGTACCGCATTTAAAAATACATTTATTGAGTCGAAAAAATCCTACTGATTTCTTCTAACTTATACTTAGCTTACATTAGATAAGTATGTTTAAATCCCATTGCTTTCAGTACAAGTTAGTTGATCTCTGTAGGTAATTTTGAAGATCCTGTCAGATGATCATCAGCATAGCATAGCTTTTTCTATTAACCACAGTTAAAACAAACCTGAGTTTGTAACTTAAACAACATATGTTAAATTTTGCAGTATATAACACTGTTTTAAAATTGTTCTTCTTTAAATTCACAAGACTACTGTAAAACTTCAGATGCACTTTAAAAACATTTACTTAAAACCTGAAGAAGAAAAAAATAAAAAGGCGTTCTTCCTTCCCTATCAGCACCTTGTTCCAAATACAGTGAGAAGAAAGACTATAAAGAGCTATTCTAAGTCTTTACTGTTGACAAGTTCTAAGCCAGGGAAATATGCAGTTATTTGGGGAGGTGGAGGGAGGAATAGAAAGTACATGTTTGATCTTTTAAATAACTTACTAAGTTTCTCTAATGTAGGGCAGCTTTGAGTCTTGTAGAAGTTCAGGAAGATGGCTTGACAATGCATAATTCCTGAGGTATTAATAAAATAAGGTATATGTGCACGTTATCTTTACAAAGAGTAATATAGATAACATGCAGCTGAGGGGCATCCTCAGTAAATCTATTGTCTGGATGGAGCTCTAAACAGATACGTCACTAAACTTTTGTGTGGTGATGTAGGGTATGTGTATAGGTGCAAATTAGCCTGAATTCCTTTCTGTCTTCAAGTACTGGACAGGAACAATTCTCTACTTGGCTGTTTTGCTCTTTTTTTGTTTTTAAAAAAGGATTCATATGTTGCTTGTATTGGAAAAAAAGACCTGTGAATTGTATTGGGGTTTACAAATCAATAACGGTTGTCTTCTCCCCCTTCCCCATTTTTAGGTTAGTTTATCCTATACATATGAGACGAAAGATGCCCTGTGTTTAGTATTAACCATAATGAATGGAGGGGATTTGAAGTTTCACATATATAACATGGGAAATCCTGGCTTTGATGAAGAAAGGGCTATTTTCTATGCTGCAGAACTGTGCTGTGGTCTGGAGGATTTGCAGAAGGAGAGAATTGTTTACAGGTGAGTGTCATCTACAGTCATTCGTACCTTGAATTTTCCATGTCTGTTCAGCATTGAAGGTATTAATTGTTTTCTACTAAAACAAGTTTGTACTTCATAGTAAAAGTTGTTTTAGGAACAGCGGATTGTATTCCTGCCCACTCTAAAGTAGAAGTTAACAGAAGGCTATACAAGTCCCTTGCTACATTGCTTGTTACACTTAAGAGGGTAAAAAGTCAGTTAAAATCCATATTGCCCTCTTTCTTCTATTTTTATTTCAGATTACTCCAATAAACACTATTGCTTTTCTGTTAATAAAATTGTCAGAAGCCTCATGCATTGTCACTGAGATCGTATGATCTTACTACTCTTTTCTGTCTCTGTACATACATTGTTTAACCCCTGGCATGCGTTATTATTACAGAACAAGCAAAACAAACTTAGTGGTGGACCAAGAACACTTTCTTTATATTTCTGGTGTGTAAAACCAAGTACCACTTGTTTTCAAGGAAGATTTAAAGTATAATCTTGCATAACTTTAATGTAATGAGCCTTAGTCTTTTCCCTCCCCAATACAGGAGACTAACATACACACAGCAGAAAGTGGCAGAACCACAGAATAAATCAGGCTTATGCTGGTGGTTGTATGTGTTTCTCTAAAGAATTTGGCCAATCTTACAATATTACTCAGTGTGTTTTGGCATGCATGTAGGAGGGAAGCAAGAATGAATGGTTTTGCTCATCATTCTACTCATATGCATCAGCTACAAGTAGGTCATTTCATATTACCCAAGTGAAAACAAAACTGATTGTTTAAAATATAAAACAACAACCAAAAAACCCTAAACAAAACAAAACCAACAAAAAAACCCCACAGCCCTTGTGTTTAAGCCCAACTTTTTAGCTATTTGCTTACAAGACCTTCAAACACATAACGTCAAAGCCTAGTGTTCTGTCTGTAATTCCACATCTTGCAGCGGTTGTGGTTTCTTCTGGAGCGGTCTTGGTGTCTAGATCTCTGTTCTGTTTTGTGCTATTACATAATCAGTTTTGAACTATTACGAATTTGCATGGACTTACATTTATGACCAAGGAAAAAGTAGTTTCACAACCAACTCTGAGTAAAATTGCCTCTTAATTAAAAGAATGGGAAATATTTTTAGTCTTCTGCTCATAACAAAATGAAGGACCAAGAGACATGTGCTAGTAACTGAATAATTTCTATGCTTGGAGGAAAAAGAAGGGCTTAAATTTAATCATAATACCTGAAGGAGTTATTTGAACAATTCAGTATAGGACATACTAAGGGAGTTCCTGCCCAGTATGTAAACAGTTGACTGTTTTTAAAAAAGAGACTCTAATTATACCATGTCAGCTCAACTGCACTTGAGTACTAAAACTCAAATATGTTTGGATTTCCTGAGTCTTGCTAGCATTTAATAGCTAAAAAATGTTTCATGTGAAACTTTGGTGTTTATGGAAAAGTAGTAGAGACTCTTAGAAAGTTGATTGCGAAGAATCCTAACTAGATACAAATATCTAGTAAGCTTTAGAAGCTGCATATCCAAATTAATGAAATGGAATTTGAATGGATGATATTAAGCCTATGCTTAGTCGTGGGAGTATTACTCTTTGTTGATAATGTGATACCCTGGGATGGACTATACCAAAGGGTCTGCATCAAACTGCAGCAAGCACTGATGCGTTTTACCATTGTGGAGTTGAATGGCTGGTACTCTCAGGAGAAATATCTTTCACTTACGAGCACAAATTTGGGTGTAAGTTAGTGGTTCTTTATATCAGGATTTTAGTGTTGTGTAGAGGAATTTTCTCATCTGTGAAATATTAATTGCTGCTGTAAATGAAAATGGATTAGAGAGTTGGGAAAAAATGGATCTCAAGTTCTATAGTGAAACAATTTGTAGTACAGGTCCTCAAATTCACAACTTTTTTTTTCTACATATGTGGAAACTGGGAAAAATCGCTTTAATCAGAACCAAGAAGTCTTACGTTGCCTCAGTTGCACTTAATGATGGCTAATAATTTTGCCTTTGTGTATAATTCGCATTTCTATTCTGTTTAATTTGTAGAGACTTGAAGCCTGAGAATATACTCCTTGATGACTGTGGTAAGTAAATATTAAAATTAATTTTGACATTGGGAATTACAAATCTAATTAATACTGTGCCAGAAATCAAAGGGATTTCTTCATAATAAAAGGGACCTGACTGACAAATGTTAACTTTAATTAGTAAGGAAAAAACTGCCCTTGCTTTTTAGAAAGTAGGGGAAAATACTGGGTTTTTGAGGGGTGACGATAACGATGTTTGAGGGGTCAATTTCCCACTTTAAAATGGCTACTCTTCCCCTTTTGCGCCTCTTTCTTCCCCCTTTCCAGTTTAAGATGGCTAAAACATGTTTATGGATTTTTTTTTTTTCCTCTCTTTGTCTTTTCTTTTGACTATGGAAACATGATTTCTTAGATGTGGGGCCAGAATTTTGCTTAGTAAACTATAATTAAGCAATAAAGAAGAAAAGAAAACTGAAGCATCTCTGTTTTAACATTTCAACTAAAACAGGTCTGATGGTCACTGATGCATATGTGGCCGGAAGGAATCAAGGAAGTACAAACAATGTGAAGAAGTGTTTGTAGGTTTTTGTTTTTCAAAAGCCAAATTAATTTCCTTTAATGACTTTGTATAAAATGTATCACTCTTTTGTATTCACTGTAGAACATGTGCAGCAGTTACGTTCTTCTAAGCTGTGGATGAATATTACCTGTTTGTTCTTGTAATTGTTGAGTATTTTAGTTAAGGAAAAACTTTTTGAAGCGATTAGTACAATTTATTTTTTTTAAAGTCAGCATGTTCTGACTGATAAATTTCTAAAAAGGTGATGCTTGGGAGAAGTCACTTTCCAAGAGCTAAAGCTTTGCTAGACATCAAATGCATTCGTTAATTTTTCTCTCCAGCAATGTCTTGCAAAAGCTGAAGGCTTCTTTGAGGAAAAATGCGGCCTTGCAGGACTGGACTAGAATGCTTTCTCTCTGCCAGGGATATTCTGATCTTGTTCCAGAGAGCAGAGGGGACTAATTAGAAAATCGCTTCAGGAGCTCAGATCCTGCAATTGAAAAGGGGTTCATCAGATGTCCGGGAATAGAAGAGCATCTGAGCGTATTTAAAATAGCATTTGCTGTTCAAGAGCATTTAGTTATTTCCAACCCGTATATAGAGTGGCACTTGACTTTCTCCACTCTCTCTCCCCACCCCTTGATTATCTATCACATGTAAGAAAGAAATTAATATGCTTTTAACTAACACTGATGCTTTAGAGCTTTTTGAATGACAGAGAATATGTGCATAAAGGACATTCAGGCACTGGAACAGGTCACCCAGAGAGGTGATGCAGTGTCCGCTCTCGGAGGCTTTCTAGACAAGATTTTAAAAACCCTTGAACACTTTGGGCTGACTGCTTGCTCAGAAGGTTGTACTAAAGACCTTCTGAAGTCCCTTCCATCCTGAATTATTTTGTGAATCTGTGACGTTTCTGTAAATAATGGTGTCCCTGTCCTCACATCCAGGTTTAAAAAAAAATTTGGGGTTTGTTTTTTTTTGGGCCCCCCCCCCCCCAAATCTTTCTACTACAGATGATTGGCAATTTTTCTGTTTTAAAATTGACTTGAAAATGTAAGTCTCCTTTCTTATGTCTAGCCTTTTATTTTTTTATTAAGAAAATACATTATGTGGTTTTAAATTAGAAACACGTCAATACAATTCTTGGCTTGAACTGTCTTGAATCATTTGCTGTTGAGTCTGTCCAGCAAAGAACTATATCTGTCCATGGGAATGTAAGGGAGGGTGGGATGAACTTATTCCCATTGCCTTTCTTGGGCTGTTTCCCCATCTGAGCAGTGTTGTTTGGGACAAATTATAGTCTTCCACTAGACTACTTTTACATTAATACGTACTACTGTAAATGCCATGCATAACAGGAAAGGTAGTCAACTTAAGAAATTGGCTCATAAAGTGAAATAGAAGCTGAAGTTGACTGATTCGTGAGATGGGGAAATCCTAATATTGAACTAACATGTTACAATATAAAAAAATCTGAGTAGGTTATGGCTACGCTACTTTTCTTTTGGGGTGGGAGTGGGGATAGCAATTCCAGTTACTTGTGTTTAGCATTATTAGGGTAGTTTATTAGAGGAAAACCTGATGTCCCAGTACAGGTTACAGTTTTCTCATATTTGGAATAAATGGAGTAAATTCAGATGTTTTGTTAGGAACTCAGCTAGGTGTTTGTGGAGGGAATACAGAACGGAAAAATGCAAGTGTCTGATGTGTACATACAGAATTTGAAATGAGCAGTCATCATTTCTATTTGTCCTAGAGTAGCAGCCTATGCCAAAGCTAGGAATTAGAGTACCTAACAGCAAATTTTTTTGTATGACCTTCAGGAAATCGGTTAGATCTGTGCCTCTCTTCCGCTACATTTTTAAGGGAGAGCTGAATAATGATAAATCACTCCTTTCTAGTTAAGTTAAATAAGCTTGGTGGTATGAGTATATGAATGTTTTGATGTTTTGTGGCTTTTTTGATGATGTATGCTCCAGAAATTTTTTGGTTTAAAAGTGTCGTTATTTCATTATTTGCTGACTACGTGTAATTTTTTTTAACATAAATAGGACATATCAGAATTTCAGATCTTGGATTAGCTGTGCAGATTCCAGAAGGAGAAACGGTCCGAGGACGGGTTGGGACTGTTGGTTACATGGGTATGTAAAGTATCCTTTGCTAGTTATGTTTCACCAGAAAAATTGCTTCTGTGAATATATGAATGACTTGTCCAACGAACTATATTTGGTCTGGATTAGTTACTAGACATTTTATGGGAAGAAAGGTTATGCGGTGGTAGATGTTAGTAGTCAATTATAAGCCTACTGATAAAATTGAAAACTCTGGAAATTCTAGCTTTGGGTAGAACTTTAAGAAAGCACCTAATTTTTTTCTGAGGTTCAAAGAGATCTAGGGTCATAGGCAAGCAGGCGAATTACTATGACAACACGTTTCTTTCCATGCTTCGGAACAGCTTCAATCTTAGTTTATGAACTATACTGACCTTAAGTGTTAAAGAACTGAAGTGCTTCTCTTGGATATAAACAGAGTCCTCGCTGTAGAAATTAAGATTTCTTCAAAGTACAGAGGAGTTACACAAAGATCTCTGCACAAAGCCAAAAGAGTGCCTGAGAATTTTTTCAATATTTAATTAGTTAATTTAAAGTGAATTGTTATGGGGGTTTCTTTGTTTTTGTTTTGTAGCTCCAGAAGTGCTCAAAAACGAAAAGTACACATTCAGCCCGGATTGGTGGGGTCTTGGGTGCTTGATTTATGAAATGATTGAAGGACAGTCTCCATTCAGGAAGCATAAGGAAAGGGTCAAACGGGATGAGATTGACCGGAGAGTAAAGGAAGACCAGGAAACATACTCAGACAAGTTCTCAGAGGAGGCAAAATCCATCTGCAGGATGGTGGGTGAAGAGACGTAGAGGTTTGAAAATTAAATTTCTAATCCTTTTTAAGAGATGAACTACTTTATTTTAACATCTCCTATTGAAAATTTTTCAAAGCTGGAGTTCTTAAATCTTTCTTTGGTTCAGATGGATGTTTGAGATTGTCTGTTGAGTTGTTCAGTTATCAAACTTTGAGAATTCAGAACTTTTTTCAAGATGAAGGAAGGCTGCATAAACTGATTTTTCATCAGGTGAATGAAAAGGTTCGGTATTCCTTGGACAACATGTAATTAATTATAGGTGGAGTACAACACCATGCTCAACTTTGATACTGTATGGGGAGAAATGGCAGAGTAGTTATACTAGTTTCCTTGCCTAAAAGAGTCTGTACAAGACAACAGCTTTTTTTTATCTTACATGTTCTTCAATTTAGTAAGAAATACGAATATATGGAAAGCTTCAAAAGTTTTCTTTACTAGTTTATGCAAAATATGTGCATTACTTAAGCCCTTTGGAAAAAAAAGTAAGTCTGTATTTCCTGAAAGTAAAGTCGACTGCAAAGTCTGTACTGTAAAATCTACTTAGCATGGCATCAATTAAAATATTTTCATGTCACTTTGGGTATAATCTTCAAAAGGTCTGCTTTCAGAGATTCTTTTGTCTACTGAAAATCTTTTTGCTCCCAGAATGTTGTAGTTTGGATTTCCAGTTCATTTTGATACCATGGTAAGTTTCATCTAATAAAAGGCCAAGTAACAAAATAAACTTATTGAAAGACATTGTATATAGACTTTTTTTTTTTTAATTGTGGGATGATATCACTAGATCAGCTTTTTTTCCATATCTTTGCAGTTACTTGCTAAAAATCCAGGGGAACGACTGGGTTGCACTGAAGATGGAGCTGCTATGGTAAAGCAACATCCTATTTTCAAGAATATTAACTTCAAGAGGCTGGAAGCTAACATGTTAGAACCTCCATTCTTGCCAGATGTAAGTAGGTGAGACAGATTTGATTAGTATCTACAAAGGCAAGAACTGTCATAATTCTATGTCAGTAATCATGTGAACTCCAGAGAAACCTTTAAATTGGCAGGAGAACGATGGCTAGTTGTTTTGTGACATTTTATCTGAGATCACAAACCAATTTGCAATAGTGGTATTGCTCTAGGGAGCTTTGTACCTGATTACTTAGCCCTTAAAAGTCTACTTCCCTAGCTCAGATGCTGAACAAATGAAGATTAACTTTGAAGAAATTACTCTGGAGTTGAAAAGAGGGTGACAGAAGATGAGTGAATTATGACAACCATTAAGAAATCCAGAGAAGTTGCATGCTGTTTCTGGTTTTGCTGTTTCTTTTCTGTTACTTGCAGGATGGATGGAATTGCTCAGGTGCCTTATGACAAGAGTCTTTCAAGTTTCTGCATTTCTGTTTTGTAGTATAGTGTAATTTGGTGATCAGCAATGTGAAATATAAAATTGAAGACATTTCTCTCCCCCTTTGGTCATCTAGGAAAGGAAAAAAAAAAACAACCCCACACCCAAAACACAAAAAAAAACCCAAACCAAAACCCAAAACCTTAATGAAGCAATCTTGTATTGTACTGCAGCCACGTGCCGTATATTGTAAAGATGTCCTGGACATAGAGCAGTTCTCAACAGTAAAAGGAGTGAACCTGGATACTACAGATGATGACTTCTATTCCAAATTTGTAACGGGTTGTGTTTCAATCCCTTGGCAAAATGAGGTATTGTATGCTTAATAAAAGATTATCTTCTTTAGCACAGCAATATAGAAGATTTAATAAGGGATATAATTATAGTATAAACTTTCTCTGTGAGATGTAGAGAAGTTTCTGCTTTAGACTACTTTGCTGAGAGACTTTAGAAAAAACTTTTTCCCAAAACATGAACAACTTGTTAAAAATTGAGATCTATGGTAAATTTGCATAAATAGAATCTGGCATCTTGTCATCATAGATACAGCTTACAGAACAGTATTTAGCATCAGTGTCACCACATTTTCCTTGTTCTTCTATCACGTTATTCAATATTGCCATTCATAGGAAAGAGACAGAATGCTATTCAAAGTATTCAAAAGCAAATAGGCGCAGTGCAAGCTATTTGTGTATCATGCCTGTATATCAATAGAGTATCCAGGTGACATAGTAATACAGAACTGCAGATTTCGCCTTTTCTAAGGTTTCAAAACAAACAATTCAACGTTGGTTGAGTCAGACTTTCTCTTAAAGCTTTTTCATCTGCCTAGTGCATGAGTATTCTAGTATTCTGCATAGAATACTAGAATTTTGCTACCTCTGCATGCAGTTCAGTCTGCATTTAGGAAATTCAAATCTTCATTATTTCAGGAAGAGCACTCAGTAACAATTCCAGTTACTAGAACTAAAACAATTCTAGTTCTTGTTTTGAATGCCTTCCTCCTATTAGATGTTCATAACTTTCTGAAATTAGTATTGTCTTGAATTCTACTAGTGTAGTTTATTTCCTGGTATGATTGCTTTGTTTTGTTTAAAGCTTGAACACAAAAGATGAGCAATTGCTGAACAAGTCGGAGAAAAAAGTACATTCCCCTTTGTTTCTCTTTTGCTTTTTTTTGTATTTCATTAAGAAGGAGATTTGAAGGGTGTCATTTGACATAGAAAGTCTTCACTAAGAAGCAATGAACCTTAGGCTGTTGGAGAAATAAAGATTTCCTGTGCTGTGTTGTAATTCTGAACCTCAGAATATGATCCAGTCATTAAGAAATGCACTGCAGCTTAATAACTCTAACCCCACCTAGAGGGATAAAGTTGAAAGTAGTTGTGGAATTCTGTTGATGGTTATTCCTTCTCTTCGAGGAATAACTGTGCAGACTTCATTTTGCATTTGTACTTATGTTTTCTTTTAATCCATGTTACTGAGCTTTCCCTCAAATTTTTTCTCTCAGTCTCTTAAGAATTCCTCTTCCCCTCCCATAATTTACCTAATATCATGACTTAACAAAAGCAGACCACATTTCTTCTTGTTCCTCTTTATGCCCTCTCTCCCTCTACAAGGTATACTTGTTTGGTTGCATGGCTGTTATGATAGGTGGGTATCAGTGGCACTCACCAATAAATGCCAACTTGTGAGCATTAACCACTCTTATCCCTCTGACCATGTCTGTTTTACATTTTGGCATTTACTCTTTCTGCTGTCCTTTCTGCACCCAGTAATTGTGGTTTTAATTCTTTTGTTTCCTGTGTACACAAACACAGATTATTTCAAAATCCCTTGCTTCTCTCCAGAGACCCATCTTCATTACATCATTTTTTTTCATGACGTATTACCTTATTTCTAATTATACTATATGTTAGTTGTGTTTTGATAGACGGTTGTCCAAAACACCAGAATGATGTTTGAATTACTGTGGTCAGACGTCAGCTGCTTTTTGCCCTGAGAGTGCGGTTTGTCCCCTTTGTAAAAAGTATCCCCCCTAATACTATGCAGGTACTAGTATTCTGCATAGAATAATCGTTTCTCCTATTCAATGTCATGTTTATTAATAAAGTTTGGTCCAGGGTATAGGGGTATTATATTTGCTAGGCTAGACTGCCCTGAAGTGAGCAGAATAGATGAAAGGAAAATCAATTTCTGGTTCTGAAAACTTGTGCTTATTACATCATGGGCAGAAGAAATGCCTTAAGAAAGCAAGGGAGCATCTGAGTTCTTACCTGCATGAGAGTGCTCTCGTTGCTATTCTTTAGTTTGCTGAATGCACAAGGAGAGTTAATGTGCCTGCCTTCATGGAGCTCTGCGAGTGGTGTAGTTTGGCTGATGAATTTGTAAGTTTGGTAGGAGTACCCAGCCAGAGTAAACAGATAACACATGGAACATGTTTGAGAGGCTTGTATGGATGTTTCATTTGTATTTCATATGTTTTAAAGATGATTGAAACGGGATGCTTTGAAGATATCAATGCATATGAAACTGATGGTACTGTGTCACCAGACAGAGAGAGGTCTCCTAAACCAAAGAGAGGCTTCTTTCACAGACTTTTTAGTGGAGAGGTAAGAGTATTTATTTCCTTTCATAAGAAAATTACCAGTAAGACCTTAACATCCTTCCATTTTTTATATTATTTTGTGATAGGAAAACCAAGTTGTTCGTTGAATATTGAAACTAATTAAATCTGGTTTGTTATGGCTTTGCCCCTGCACTGCATTTCAGAAACTGTATCAATCCCTATAACTCCAGGAGTCTTTACTCCCTCAGCATTCTGCCTTCCTCTAGTACCTGCTAGTTGTTACCTGGGGTAAAGTTAGTGTGTGTTGTTAACAGCTGTGCTATAGATCTTTCTTTCCTGAAGACTTGGGTCTTGCTGCTTATGTATTTTGCCAGTTTTTATAAAAACTTCTGGGGAGATGACTTCAGAGATCATTGAGGCCCCCTCTGTAAAAATTTAAATAAAATCGACTAATGAACTCAGAAATGTGTGGTGAAACGATGCAACTCTAGGACCTGCTCCTTTAGAAAGCTGGGCTCCCAATGAATCATTCTAGTGTATTTAGCAAATAAGTAAAAATATCCCCAAAATGAATGAGTGTGAAGAAGTGTCATGAAACAAATACTAAAATATCTTAGGAAGTTTAATGCCTTTACCAAAACAACAACATAATACATGTTTAAATGGCTTCTGAAAATACACAGCCCCTTCTTACAGACATAACTTCTACTCTTCAGTAAACATTTAGAGGTATATGAATTGAGTATTTACCATCTAAAAGATGGGTGGCATATTGCGCTTGTTTATAGGTCATGTGAAATAGGCTATTTGTAAAGGTTTTCAGTTGAAGATGATGTACGCCATTCTGCTTGCTCAGTATGCCTGCACTTAGAGTGGAATTATCTTGAGAAACATGAGTATATTCCAGTAGAGAATACTTCTGTAGAAATTACTCTTGCTTTCAAGCAGAAATGGAATTTTAAAATTGCTAGGAGCATATCATTAAGTGGCCACAACAGGGCCATGTATTAAAATTGCATGATGATATTTTTTGTCATTCACCTCTCTAGAATGGTACAATGCTAATGGAATGTATAATAGTACTGTCATTTTTAGTTCACCTTTTCAAATTCACTCTTCCCCCACTTAAAGTAATGGAATAGAAGGAATGGTTAAGTGTACTAATAATCTCACATAGCTGAAGTTAAAGCTTGTGTCTTAGTGTAGACTTTTCAAGCTGAACCAGCAGGGTTCATAGTGTCCCAAGATGTGGTTCTATGTATTGAGAAAGAGTCCGAAAAAAAGCCTAATACAGCTTGAGAGCCTTCAGTTGGTTTTGAAGTAATAAGACTGCAGTTAATTGTCCTGTGAAGTTAAAAGAAGGAAAGATCTTAAGGTTAAATCAAACTTCAGTGACTTGAGATTTGGGGTTAGGTTGTGGTTTCCTTTGATATTCCCAAAGCATTTAGTTAGTATGGAGTAAAATGTGCTGGGAAAAGAGCCATCTCCCCACCCCCCCAAGCCTTTCTGTGCCCCACAAAACACACAAAACAACAATAGTGTCAGTTCTGCAGCTCAGTTGTCTCTTTGTCTTTTCTTGCAGGTCTGCTTTAAATCTGATTGCAGTGATGATGAGCAGGAGTCCTCCAGACTTTAAGTCATTTTACGCTCATCTGAAAGGATGAGCAAACTTTAAATGTTTTATATCTCTGTAGCAAAGTGTATTATATATATTTTTTATCTGAGTTCAAGGATTTTTGTACATTTGTACTTCATTTGTTTTAAGATGTATATTTTCACTAAAGCTTAATTGTACAAAAAGCAATGAGTGCCATTTGAGTGAGTGTGTTTCTGTATGTATTTGATTTATCTTGATTTTTATTTTTTTTCCCAGTGGAATGAATGTAGAAATACTAAAAGTATTTTAAAGCACAGAGATAATATCTATGGTATCAATGTAACTTGACTTTGTATGCTCCTGGTAAAACTCTTCTTCTTCATTAGGATCTTTACTACCAGTTTTCTTAACAGTAAAATTGCTGTACTGATAAATTTCATAATTCCGGTATTATCCGGCAGCATGGCAGTGCTATTACCTAATGTATCTCTCAAGCAACTGCTAAGGAAAAAAAGGAATGCCGTGCACTGTGGCTAGCTGTTATGAATTGCTCTTTACTATCAGGCTCTGCAGAATGTCTTTCTGTATATTTCTATATATAGAGAATTCTGAACATATAGCTTAATCCCGTAACAAACTGTTATTACCCCATTCTTCTCTTTCCTACCCATCTTACACATCCTCTCCATACAGTTTCTTGGCATGGACTGGGCAAGTAGACCTATGCCAAAATTTTCTAACTATATTTTGAGTACATTGTTCTCTTTACTGAAAGGATTTATTTTTACCTGTAGGGACACCTTTTTATTTTTTTCTGTAAATGAGATTGTTTACAACTCCATGTAGGATGTTACAGTTTTGTAATGTGTTAAAAAACAAAGCATAGGCTCTTCTCACTAACCTCTTTGCTTATTGTGTTGTAATACGTAATGTTGTAGGGTTGATAGCGATCACTGCCACTGAGGGAAGGACAAGGTAGTATTAAGTATCAAATTTAATTATGTAAATAATCTTTCCTTATAGCCTTGAAAAACTTAAACATTAGAGCCCACCTTTAATGATTGCTTAATGCAGATGAGGAGCTGGTATTGAAGTTTTAGTTACAATTACCTGATGTTCATTAGTAAAACTGTTTCCAGATGCATGAAAGCTTGTCAAACTTCCGTTCTTCTGGACTCAAAGTATGCCGGACTTTCTTTTTATTTTGTAAAGTTTCCGGTCAAACTATTAATCTGTGTATGAGAATGAATTTAGGGAATACATTTCATTAAAAGCCTCTCCTGTCTTCAAAATTTGAGTTAGGGAATTGAAATATAATGGAATGCTCTTGGAGTTGGAGACATGACTTTTGTTACATATTTTGTTCTGTGTTCTGAAGCTTCATCTCCACTGAGCATGCATTAGTTTTTTTCCTCTCAAATCTCTAGGGCACCAACCAGACCACACTTGTATTATACACACCGAGCAATTGAATATCCCTCTACCTCAAACAGGTTTCTGCTTGTGATCTGCAGACCCACTGGAAGAAACTTAAGCTGCTTCTGAGAAACTCACAAGATACATTTGATACTCAAGCCTATTATCAGGTTTTAATTCACAGTATTTTGTCTCTAGTGACAAATATTTCAATGGGTTAGAATTTGAAAAAAATTTGGAAAACCAGTGTGTTACAGAATGCTACAGGGGCTGAGCTGGTGTCTATCTGAAATTGTTCCTCTTGGCTACTGTGCCACAGAAATGAGGAACGAGTCTCTCTTCCTGTGTTTTCAGTGCATTTTCCCCAATGTCTGAAACAGCAGAGGACAGCAAAATGACTGCCGTAGAAAGTACAAAGGGAGAAATCGGCAGAGGGATAGTTTGAATGAATTACTGGAAGACAGTTTGATGCAATAGTGAAGGGATGGGAGGCTTGACAGAAAGAGAAATATCTGAAGTAAGGGTGTTGGCTGGAACCATTATGTGTGAGACAATGAGCTGGCATGGTCTGACCTGACCCTCTTTCTTATATACCACAATAATAGAAGGACTCTAAAAAGATGGGAATGGAAAAACAGGGAAGTAACAAAAGTGGTTTATAAATACCTACCTGGTTGGAGAAGTGATCATGTTTCTCTGATTGAGAGGTTTAATTTTTTAAGATGTTAGGTTTGCTGTTCTGAAGCAAAAGTGACCTTAATAACACTAGACATATGGGGTGACAGTCTGGATTTAATGCCTGCTTAGAGCAACTTGAAATTTGGGCAAGAATACCATGGACACAAGCTGAGTAATTTTTATGAAGAAAATATAGGAATTGGCTTTAACAAATAAAAAAAATCTGAAAGTCTGTTTATTATGTATTTAAAATTTTCTTTCCATATTGGAGGGGAAGGGATCGTAACTTAATAAATAAAATCAGCTCCTCTATTTTGGAGTGCTGAGATTTAACACTTACTCTGCAGGGATCTGTGAAGAAAAACGGCTAGATGAAGAGAAAAGGAAAGTTGTTCCTAAGAAGTGATTATCTATATGTCTGCTTCTTTGGACAAGGAACTCCAGCCATGGAAAAAAGTGGAGGATTTGTTTTTATGAAGCTTTATTTAGTTTCATTTCACAAGTTTTTTCTTATGTTCTGAATAATACTATTTAATTGGTTTTGAGTAACTGCACATTTGCATGATTAGGACCTAAATTCTGTTGGGTGGGTTGGTTGGTTTGTTCGTTTGTTTTCCCCCAGTAGACTCAAGATGGCATTTTTCTACTATAAATTTGTCCCTTTTGGCTAGAAATATAACCACATATTAATGACTAGATATTATCTAATGTGAATCCCCTATTGAACTAGAAAAGACGAGAAACTGGAAGGATCAGCATAACTCTCCTACGGTACTTGGAGATTAAGGTGTTATGCTTGTTTAATCTAAGGTGACTAACATTGGTTAAATGTCTTTACTGGCATATTAGTAGCTTGGAGATGCATTTTGAAAGTGGGGGAAAGGGGAAAGAGAAGGGGGCGCACCTGAAAGCAAAATATTGTGGTGTGATAAACTGATGATTTACTCTTGATTTTTGTAGGAGACAACTGAGACAAGCAAGGGGGAAGGTTGTGTTTACTGATTATGTAACCTTTTATTTCCATGAAGCTGTTTAAAAAAAAAATAATAAAAAAGCCAACGTCTATTCTTGTCATTCCATATGACTTCATTATCCCTCCATGAATTGAGATTGTAGATCCATGTGTTAGAAGGCTTTAATAGCAGTGAGACAATCCAACAGCCCAACTGCTTTGTTCTACTGGTACAAGATATGGAAAGATCTGTGGAATTCTGTGGAAGTCCTTGCATGAGATCAACCCTCCTTTTCTGTGGCTTGTGTTTCCAAGCATTTGTGTATGTAAGTCTTAATGTCTGCTTGTGCATACCTCATGAATCTATATATTTAGCTCAAAATTCAGAAACTGTGAAACAATGTACCAGTATTTTATTGGTTTACTTAATGCTTTTGAATGTTGTGACCAACACAATAGAATCTTCGTGCCTCAGGGTTTTCTTTCTATAAAAAAGAAAAAGTCAGCTTTAGTGTTCATAATAGAGATGGTGTTATGTTTCTGGATTATAACAACAAAACAGTCTCAGTTGAAAAAATGAGCACTTAAAAATGATGACTGTAAAATAATAAATAGGAAAAATCCTGTGGTATTTCTGTAACAAAGACAGCGTTATTGACAAATCTTAGCCTTTAATAGAAGATGTTGTATGTCTTTTTATTTCCAAAACATTCTTAAAACAATAGATCGGAATTAGTTTTGGATTACGAAAGAGAATTATCTCCATCTCAGAATAAAATTGTCTAATTTCAGAAATCCGTGATAGAAGCTGTTTAAAACAACTAAACATCCATTTTTAGAATGCACTTCAATTATTTTTCAGACAATACTGATGTAAGAAATTTCTCATTGCCATTTGTACAAATGAAGAATACTGTTTACAAGTTACTGAAATAAGTCAATAGAAGTAATATTATTTTGCTTTTGGTTTACAGTTTAGTATTACACTAATTTAATATTGGAATTATCACCTTCTCTTTAGGAAGTACTTAAAAATGGAATTAAAATTAAAAAAATTAATGGAAAGCATATTTAAGCTAAATTTATGTTTACCCTGATTTGAATTACCTGCCTGGCTCATTTTGGTGATGATGATGTCTCTTATGCTGAATGTACAATTCTTTTTTATTTCACAATTGTTCTTATGGTGTAACTTAAGTTTTGCACATGAGATGTAGGTAACTTTTTCTCATGTTCCACACGTGTCCCAAACACCAGAATTCTTTCCAAGCATAGCAAAGCTGACTGTTAAATGTGATGTGTTAGTTCCAGTATCTCCAAACCACTGAACTGTCCTTGTATGAGCTGTTTTCCTGGATGTTCCAGCATTGTTATTCCTGAAATAAAAGCAAAATACTGCCACAGATCTCAACAACATGTATTACTGTCTAATGTGATTTATTTACCATGTCTATCATGGTAGCTAGGATAGATAAAAGAAAAATTGTAATTAAAAAAAAAATAATCACAATTTGTTGAAGCAGAAAATGTGTATTGCATGCTTTAAGTTCTTTACCAACGTAAGATTGTCTGATCCAGGAAAAAGTGCCCTAGCTCTGTTGTATCTGCTCAGCTGATACCTTACCTCATGGTCTGAATCTTGATTTCTACATAAATTCTGTGTGAAAAGACAGAATTATCAGGATGGGCTGTTTTTCATTAACACGTTTACTGTGATGACACTGTGAATGTGAATGCAAGATTGGTCAGTAGTAGCTGAAGCTCTACTCGTCATCAGCCTGATCGTGCATATTTAATTTTTTTACTGTTGTCAAAGGAAACTAACCAGACTTCACTCTCCTTGACGCAATTTATGCCTTGATCTCAATTGGATTTGTGTTTTTTGTATCAAATACTTTTCAACAGGAGGCTGCTTGTATTTTCAACATTTTGCCCTGTTTATGCAAAGGCTTTCACTGTAATTTAATGACATGAGTTGAAGGGCTAAGCACTCAATTACTATACAAAACAGCTTCAAGTTAAGTGGCTTTAACAATATATAACCGTGCTTTGGCATGTTGCAGATTATCTGTGCATATGTTGAACTACATGGGCCAGCAGTCTCATGAAGTCTATTGGATTGAGTAGTACCAATTACCTGCCGAATTTTTTGTGGAAATGCAGAAATACCAGCCTAAGTGTGACTTTGGGACAGGGTGAAAAAAATATTCCAACCTGTTCTCAAAAACTTTACATCAAGAGGTAACCTATGCCTCGGTAGCCTGTGTTCACATTCATCATGTTCATGTCTGTCCTGTAGACACAGTAAATGCATATTTCTTCTGTTTTTTTTCTCCTGGAGGTTGAGGTTAATTCATCGTCATCCACTAAATTACATATAACCTTTTAAGTATTCACTGTTGCTCCACTGAGATTGTGACTTTATTTTTCTTTGTGGTAACGATGGCTTTACAAAAATGCCTGTTCTCTAACCCTGCCCTCTTCTTCTTGCCCCTTGCCAGTTTTACGTTGCTTGATTTTAACCAGCGCAGCTGTTTGTGGGGCAGCCATTTGAACAGGATCAGTGACACAATACATGCAAAGCCATGGATCGGTAAATTTGAATCAGGAGAACCTACTGATAAGGTACTCGCCAAAGAAAAACCTGATACCCCTGAGTTCTCTTCCAGTTGCCCCAACTCGCGGTTAATGAGCCAGTGCAATTTGGCAAGAGGAGGAGAAGAGAGTGAGCAGGGCAGGCATTGCCTTGGCATTCCTGCTGGTGATTCAGCAGCCCGGAGGGGACTGGCACGTTTTGATCTAAACCTTCAAAACAGGTTTGCAAAGGCTGACTTGGTTGGTGGCTTGTTTAATCTTTGATAAGAGCTTATGCTCTTTTTAATGGGCTTAAATTTATTTCAAAGTGCAGTGTGGCACATGCAACTATCACACAGTGTATGCGGCATTCCAGCTAGGCTGTCATCTTTTTTTTTTTTTCATGTATCATTTGCTAAATAAAAAATTCATGATCATCCATATGTTCCAGAGAAAACTCCTTGCAAGCTTTATCATAAAATAACCAGGAAAAATACTCTTTTTTACCTAAAAAGCTCACATTTTGTTACAGATTTATACTGAAATAGGGGGTTTGCTGTTAAGTTGAAGTGCTTTCAGTACTGTAGGTTGGTTTACTTTCAGAGGAACGTTTCATGTGCTTCATCTTTTATTGACATGCTGATAAAGCTAACTGGCAGAGCACTGTTTTACTGAATATTTGGCAAGAATGTGGTCAGTAAGGTGGTTCTGTCATGACTTAAAGTGTGCCTGAACGTCCAAAGACCTGAGCTTTGCTTCTCTTGCCCATCCCTGCTGGCACTCACCAAGTTGTGTATTAAGTCATTGACTGGGAATTGCTTTTCCTAAGAGTTCCAAGAGTTGCTCTTCCACTGCTGGAACCGAGTGCGTGTGTTTGAGATGCAAGCTGAATTGCCAGTTCTCATCAGCTGCTGCTTAAAATGCGTATCGGCAACTAGGTATATTAAAATCAGTACTTTTAATTGGGAAGTTCACAGTAGTGTTAATAAGAAAAAAAAAATCAAGTGTTTAGTAATCGAATCGATTATTTAAATATGGTACACTTGCACGTTTAACGTGCTTTAAGAGCGTACACAGTAACCTGTGATAACGCAACGGCAGAGCGGCGCGGGGTGCGCCGAGAGGCTGCCGGGTTCATCGCCCGGTGCTCCGGGTGCGGGTCCGGGTGCTGCAGGCCTTTCTCTTCTCTACCTGCAGCCTCTTCTCCGGCTGGAGCCGGGAGCGGGGCAGCCCTAGGGGTTACCTGGCACGCGCGCTTGATGTATGGGCATACGCGTATAGGAGCGTGGGGTGCTGACGGGTTATGATGGGCGCCGGGGTCCCACCTCTGCGGGTTCTTCCAGGGTCGGCACGGCAGCCGTCTCGCTGCCGGGGGAAGGGGAGGGCTGGCGCAGTCCCCGCCCGGTCCGAAGCTGCGGGCGGGAGCGGGGCTCCCCCGCCCCCG
>VZSZ01010017.1:237664-299565 GCA_013398815.1 Ibidorhyncha struthersii
ACCCGCGCCCGGGGATTGGGGGGGCTCCCGAAGCGCTTCGGCGACACCCTCCCCTGCCCCGGGGGGAGGCCGCCCCGCGGGGCTGCTGCCTCTCTGAAGCTGGTGAGAGCCTGAGAGGCAGCTGGCGGTCCCCGGAGGAGTTAGTCCCGGGGTGCTTCCCTGTCCTTGGCAGGGGGCTGTTCCTGTGGACGTGTCTGGGAGTGCTGCCTGCTCTCTGTTTAAGTTTCAGCTAGGAGTAACTTCGTGGGCAAGCACATTTGAAAATACAGGAGTATGGGTAACGAAGGGGGCATATGGCAATGCTATATGGGTTTCACACACTGATTCTAGGAAGTAAAACCTTATCTTCAGCTAATAAACTGCCGGGAAAAAAGGCACAATCCTTTAAGCATAACGTAAAGCACTGAGCCTAAACTGTCTGGGGGGAGTTGACGTGGATGTTTATGACAAACTTCATTTAAAGTCTTGTGCTGTGACTTGCTGGGCAGAGACCTAAGAGGAATTAGTTTAAATGTTTCTGATACCCTTTTGCTTTCTTAAATATTAGGGGCAAGTGCATTACATCCATGCGATATTCAGGTTTGCGATCGGGAGGCGTTACAAGAGGCCAAGGATGAGGAGCTGTTCAGTACCACAGTGCTGCCCTTTACAATTTGCATCCTCTAAAAATAACTTTTATTGAGCAGGTGAAAAGGCACTAAGATTTTTACGGGATAAATACATGAGTCACACTATTGCTTTTTCTCCAGCTATTGGGGAGACAGGAAAAGCAGAAGGGTTGAGGAGCAGGTAACTTCTAAATTGGCAGTTTCATAGTGTTTTGGCAGAGGATGCTAAGCAGTGGAGCTGGGCTCTTGGCCACCTGCTCCCACAGTACATTCTGATATGAATGCCAACTAAATTATCATGGTTGATACTGTTTGGAGAGTGTTCTCTCGAATAATCTCAATGCATTTTCACACTTTTGGGACATAATACGTGAAAAAAAAAATCTTAGTGAGCTAATTGTTTTTGGATGCCTTACATGTCTGCAGGAACTAATTGCTCTGTTGTATGCATTTTTTTGTGCTAGTACTTTGTGTGACATGGAGGATAGATGGCCATGGATTTCTAGTCTTTCCTACATCTAGTTGAAAAAATCTGTCTAGAAAGTTACTGATGAGATAGTTCATGGTATTTCAAGAGAAAGTTCTGAAAATTATTTGCTATGCTTGGTTTGGGGGCCTGAGTTTAGACATATTCTACTCAAAACATTAAAAAAAATAGGGTTGTATTTGTCCTTGTTGACTTTGGTTTGTGTTTAAAAATAGGCTGTATGTTTTCAGAAAGCTGATGGTATTGCATGCCCCCAGGAGATATACAAATTCGTTAACAGCTCTAAGCCTCATTAAAGCCTGTGAAAGGGTATTGTGGCAGTCTTTGCTGAAGTTTCCCAAACTTTTAGTGCAATATCAGGTGACATCATGAATGTAATTCATAATGCTGTCTGCATATTTTTTGTTTGTTTGTAATGAACTGGAAAGCAAAATTGCATCTGTGTTTTCCTTGCATTTGGGGAGAGGTGTTCATCTTCACTGTGATTTGGTACAAATAGCACTTAAATATTTTGTAGTCTGTGTGGTAAATTCCTATCATTCTATCTGTTTACAGTTGTAAAAGGATGCAAGCTTACCTCTTAGTAATGAGAGAATACATTAATTGGTGAATGTCGTAGCATAAATGCTAGTGGTTTGCTCTTTAATTGTTTCATTAGATGTCTATTTGACATTGTCCATTAGATCAAAGCTGTCCTGTTGCCTAAATTAGACGAGTGAGAAGCTGTTGTTCCTCGAGTTATAATATTATTACAGGTGGTGGTAGACATTTTTTGTTGGACTTCTTGTTACAGTAAAACTACCTACCTACCTCTACTTTTTTTTCTTCTCCCAAAATAAGCTACTTAAATTTACACCACCACAATTTTACCGCTACATGATTAAAAATAATAATTAAAAAAAAAAATTCCTGTTGGAGTAAGCAGACATGGCCTTTTAAATATTTTTGGTAGAAACTGAGCATTTTAGATCTGGTTAGTGAATGAGGCCTACTAAGGACTGCCTGTCTCCTGGTGTGAAATGTTTTAAGATCACAGAGATTGCGGTAGACTTAATTGTTTGCACAACATGTATTGAAGTTTTTCTTCACTTTATTTTAAGACAATGACTTCTGAACTCTTGATAAAACTGATATTCTGGCTTTACTTTTTTATTAAAATATTAATTGAATTCCAGCTTTTACCAAGAAGATAAGAGCTTTTTCTGTTTTGAGAGATTTTAATCGGCAATAATCATGTGTTATGCTTTTATTGTGCGTTACAGCCAGACGTCTGTTTCTGGCCCCCTCTCTTTATCTCTTGCTGTTTTTTTCTTCTATGAAAACTTGGGTTGAGCTCTGTGTCATAGTACTTCTATGCAGTTCTGCTGAGGCACCTTATTTTCTTCCATATATATTTTTAGCTTTTTCAGACCTTTAAATTTTGTTTGGAGTTTGGTGTTTTGTATTGGATTACAAAGCTCCCACTAACTTGAAATTTGATTAGTATGATGTAAAAATTCAATTTACTCAGTGAAACTAAAAAGCAGATGTCACATAACATCCTATATTTTACATTTTATTTGTTTTTACCTCTTATCAGTGAGTTGAGAGAATAACTTGGTAATGTTTCTTCTGGAACAGTATTTAGCTTTCATTTAATTAATCCAAAGGTGGATGCTTCACCTTTTTTCTTGTCAACTTGTTCAAATAGTTAATTACCATAATTGTTTGTAATTCTGACCTATTTCTGATTTTATTTTTTTCCTTAGATTTGATTCTAACCATTACCTTTACAGCGAAAGGTGCTGCAAGAGCCAAAGTGCTCTCCAGCAATATCAATTTTTCTGGATTTTTTTAATGTTTGACTGAAGCTGTGGTCATAGATTGGCTTCATGTTTCATCAGTGCTGTATGTAGAGATACTATGAATTTTTTGCTTAACTGAAGATCACATGAACTGTGTGGCTAATGCTTATTGCCCTGCTTGTCAGTGGTGGTTTCTAGATGTTTTTTTGGAGTTACCATTTCTAGGCTTGTTGTAGACCTGTTCTACTTTATTTGACTATCCATCATTGTCTGTGTTACTACACATTGTTTGTAGTGTCCACCGTATTTGGGCTTAGTTTACTTCTTGATCCATTCGTATTTCTGTTTATTATTAATGGAATCTTTTTTTGAGTTTCCTGTTACTTTTCTCAAGATTAATGTGGAGCCATTTGGCTTGGCCCTTTTCCTTCATGCTGGTTCAGCTTTAGAGCTTCTGTACTCTTTTTACATATCCTTAATTCCAAGGCCTAATAAAAATTAGCATCAGTGAGCTGCATCTCTTTGTAGCCAGCTCATCAGGGCTTAGAGTGCAAAATTATCTGGGCTTGCTGGTTTTCTTATATTGTTTATTAATCTCCTTGGCTAGAGATTGTCTGTAGAAGCATGCAGAAGATTAAACTCCTCTGCCTGTGAGATGAAGCTTTCCTGTAGATAACTGCTACTTCCAATATCTCCTGCCTTCTGTTACTCATCAAACCGAAATGACCTTACACTTGGGGCTTGTTACTTCAGCTCTCTTCCAAGAAATATGTGATGCTGTTGTTGTCCCCCTGGATATGTTCATCAGCAGTTTTCCTGAGGACCTCGGAATACCTCTGAATAGAGCTTTTTTCTTTTCTTTTAAATAAAAAATCATGTGCTCTCTGTCCAGATACTGTTCTGTTATCCTTCTCCCTCTGTAGGCACAGAAAATGTGTGCACACATACACACACGAGGTACATTAAGTGTTTGTCTTTCACCTTTTCTTTCATTCCTTCACAGGCTGGTTTTTCGGAACTTGAATAACCAAATGGCAGATGAAAGATTCAGTACAGCAAACCTGGTTGAATGTTTGTTCTTCTTTCCCTTTGGATAGTAACTGATAGTTAGTCTTCACCTCTCGTTACTGTTTTTTCAGTTTGAATGGTAGCCTGTTAACTATATGCATTCCTTCTAATTTTTCACATTAAATTTTCTCTATTCAGGCCTTTTTTAGTTAAGTTATTTATTTCAGTGAGATGGTAGATTCAGTGTCAGGTGAGCTCTCTATTTACAGAAATCTGTTAAAGAGGTTGATCTGTACTCATCTGAATCGTATTGAACACTACTGTCTGCTTTACTCAGGGCTATAATACATGTAGATAATAAAGAACTTCATTCTGAAAGCAGTCTTATTCAGCAATATCTTTAACGTGTTTTGTATCTATAATAGCTTATGGGCAAGTTCAGATGTGCCTGTTCTATTCTTGGGCTGAACATGTACTGAAAATACTGCTCATAAGAGATGTGGGCAGTGCTGGGTAAGATTATCATAAAAGTTGAAATGATTTATTCAGTTTCTTAGGTGCCTGTTCACATCAATGGTACTTAAGTTGCAAAGTCAGGTGGACATTTCAGGAAGTATTTGCCTTTTTTTTTTAGAGGTGACCTGGAATTGCTGTTAAAAACTCTGTGGTGCTTTTTCAAGATAAAGGTACTGGAGCTCCAGTATTGCTACTGGTTAATCATTTAAAAGTAACGTCTGCTTTCCTAGAAGTGATTCTCTGTCAGGAAAGTTAAGAGTAGGAGACACTGCATACAAAGAAATAAAATTTCACAGTCGTAGTTGTGAATCTCTGTCTCTTTTTTTCAGTTCTTTTGTTGGAGAGGTTGGGGGTGAAGCAGGAAAGAAGCTTCTGTTCTAGTCTCAGCCATAAAGGGATGTAGGAGTTTATATCATGTTGAAGTGAATGTTAAACAAATTTTGCTTTTCATATTGTGCTCTACATCGTTTGTAGATATGCATTCTTTGATTCTGTGAATTTTATTTTTGTTTTACACTCATTTGCTGCGAGTTGACTAAGCTTGGCCTTTCCTGGACTATACCAAGTGTTACTATAGGGACATTATTTCTGATGGGCATAGACTGTGCTTAGAGCTTTGCTGTTTCTGTAATCACAAAACCATTTTGGGGAATGCGGCGTATGGTAGGATTGCCTTGGCATCCTTTCCAGTTCAGATACAAAATGGTGAATTTAGTAGAACTCTTAATTAAGTTTCAAGAACTTGCCAGACAAAAAAAAAGTCTAAGGTGATATTATGTGTGAGGAAGGTCTTTTTAAAAGTGGTAATTTTAGATCTGCAAGACTTGTCCTCATGGCTTATTTTCCCTGACTTTTTTCTGTCAGTTGGTTTATTTCAGCTTTGTTTTAGGCCTGCTCTGCTTTTTCCTTCCTTTCCCTTTATCCTTTTCATTCTTTGGATTTTTTTCCCCCAATATTTTCTCAGTGAAAGTTAAGCAATTAATATGATATTCCCTGTTAAATGGTTGATTCTTTTTCTAAGTTTGTATCCTTCCCTTTGCTTGTGTTCCTGCATGCTCTCAGCAGCAGTTAGTGTATGAAGTCCTGGGACTACAGGTGTACAGTTTATGTAATGACCAGAAGAGTGCATCATTTTCTTGTATAATCATTAGACACTACTCTGGCAAGAGTGTTTAAATGGTTGCTGCTCACTTTTGAAATCTTATCTCAGACTCCTTATCATTGTGTTGTTCTTTTAGAAAGAAAGAACTTTCAGCTACCAAGAAGGATCGAGTGAATCATTGCCTAACAATATGTGAAAACATAGTTGCTCAGTCTTTAAGGTAAGACAATGTCTTTAGTTTATTGTGTTAATATGAATAGCTACTTTGGAGTGTTAGTTTTTTGAAGGCTTCTTGAAAATTGCTGATTTTAAATGCTCAGCTTCTGCTTAAATCAGAAATGGCACAATTTTAAAAAATTTTTAACAACCCAAAATCTAAGTAGTAATTTTTTTAAAACATTGGTGTTTGCTTTTCATAGTGTGCATTGTAATTTTCTAATGTTTGTTTATTTAGAAATTCTCCAGAATTTCAGAAACTGCTGGGGATTGCTATGGAACTCTTTCTCCTCTGCAGTGAGGATGCAGAATCTGATGTCCGGATGGTTGCTGATGAATGCCTTAATAAAGTTATTAAAGTAAGAACTTTTATATACAGTTCTAATAGATTTTTATCTCTTACCTGCAGTGGCCTGTATGAATTCACACTAATGTTCTTTTAGTTGCTTTTCTTATTGTTGATAATACCTTGTAATGTAAGAGGTTAAGTAAGCTTCTTTAAATTCTGTATGTGCTCTTAGGAGAGCTTTTTATGCCCAGATCAAGATATTTAACTTGTCTTCTGTCATTCATCATTCTAATCTATTATTTTATTCAATTATTCATTAACTTTGTTCTCTTCAAGTTACCCAAAACCAGAACGTGAGCTTTTGTAAAATCATCTTGTTGAATGGGAGGAATACTCTATTATTGTTCTGTAAACATACAGATACTTAACATGAGAAAAGGTGAAAGTGTTATTAAAAGCAGACTGAAAGATGTACTGGCTTTTCATTCCAGAGTAGTAGTAAGCTGTAATTTAGGTAGTGTGATTTGCTGAGAGTTGGAGGAGGAGCTTTCAGGCAATGGTTAGGAAAATATGGTATTCTGGAGATTGTTTATTACTTTGCTATGATCCAGGATGAAGGGCTTGTTGGAGAACAGCAGAGAGGCATTTGTATGAGGTCAGGCAAGATCTAAATCTTGACTGAAAGTATCATAAAGTGAACCTCTTGAGTAATTGATGTAAGCTGCTGCTTCCAGAACAGGTTTACCTTCACCTGCTCTTTCTTGATTTTTCTGTTTGTTTTTTTTTTTTTTCCTGTTTTCTGAAATACTTGATCTTTGAGTCAATGTAATGTACCTGTGTAATTAATCTAGTTGATGCAAAGTTTAAGTGCTTTAGAAATAAGAAAATAATAATTTTCTTTAGCATGAAGTGGTGTGCAGAAGCAAGCAAACAAAAACATCTCTATTTCTGTAGGGATTTCTCAGTTAAGTTCTATTTGTTTGGAATGAATTAAGTCATCGGAATGAATTAAATTTTTGGGACTGAGCTTGTGGCTGAAACTAGTATGGAGAAATTTTACTGATTATGTAGTGTATCCTATAATGATAGGGAATTAGGAAGTGCAAATGTCTCTTGCTTTTTTTGTTTTGGTATGTAGCACTTTGCTTTATTCATTCTGATTTAAATGTTTTTCAATTTGCAGGAGTTCAGCACTCTGAAATGAACAATTATGTAACTTAATTTGCTTTAAAAGATGCCCTGAAACAGTCTAAAGAATGCAAACACTTCCTTCTTTCCACCAAACTCTTTTGTAGGCTTGCTATAAAATTGACCTCTTTAATTCTCTCATCTATTTAATGTTTTTGATTTCTGGCATGTTTCAAGGTAACTTGAAAAACTTTTTTCTTTTTTTTTTCCAAATCTTTGTGTGGTAGTTTGTTTTGTTTTAAAGATTAAAGTGACTTTAAGTGATGGAGTCTTCTATCCGTTATTAAGCTTGCCAGTTGGTCACACCTATGAAATGGTAACAGTTGTGATATTCCAGCCACATGGATGTATCAGACTGTTATTGAAGCTGGTCATAGTTTGTTTTCTGTTTCTATATTCCATGCTGTGTGGAAGCAACTTAGTCTTCAGGCAGATGCTCTGTCATGTATAAATGCGGAGACAAAAAGATGTGCAGTTTTATTTTTGGTCATGCAAGTAGCAGGGATGCTTGCGTATTAGCCAACATTCAGCTTTTTTAGTACCTCAGGCATTTTAGAGACTAATTCTGTAGCTAGAAAGATGCTTTTTATTTTCTCTCTTTAAATATAAGAATATAGATGTAAACATTTCTTGTGTAACTGTGTGTCTCTGGAGTTTATGCTCATTAATATAATTAAAATGCTAACATATTTGTGTAGACAAGGCTGTAAACTGAAACAGCAAGTAAGTTTAGATAAACGCTCTGTAGGTCATCTCTAAGTATCACTACACTTACCTGTTGGAACCTCACAGCCAGCATAAATGGCTCGAAGTTTAATTAGCTTTGGTGATACCTTTATTTAAAAGAAAAAATACCAAGTTGGGAGTTACCAGGTTTGTGAGGGTAAGGTGTTACTAAAGCTGTCTTTTTTCTGAAGCTGAGGTACAGTATTGTAGTATTCTCTGTACTCATGATACTGGTGGGGCTGTTCACACAGATTGGAGTACAGTTGGTCTCCGTAATTGAGATTTATTATTTGTAGTAATTTAGAGTTGACCGTGCTTATAATTTTTTCTGATTGGGATGACTTTTTAGATTCTAGCCTGCTAAAAATATAGGTATACACTAGTAAAAAGAGTTGTTTCAGTTGAGTGTGTTGTAAGGACAACTTGCCCTTGAAGCCAAAATAGTAGCTGGTGCCTTTTTATGTTGCTTGATATCCTTATATACAGGAGCAGTGAATTCTTGTAAAAAATTAAGTTTTGTGAAGTAAGTGAGATTTGTCGCTGCCTACTGTCACATAGGCACCTGCAGTGCCTAGTTGGGGTGCTCATGACAACATAAAGATAAAAGCCAGGTAAAATTTTTCTGGGAAGGTAATATCATTTTGTTATAATGAATGGTGTAATTGGGGGAATGAAGTTTTGGGGCATAGAATTTTAGGCTAGGGAAATTGTGCTCTGGAGGAGCCACGGGTACTTCACTGACCATGCTTAAGCAGTTGCAGCCTCTACATCAGCATGTGCCATTTAAGAGTAAACCCATGAAGATGTGAGTTTAATGGTTAGTGATCAAGAAAGCAGGTAGAGAAGTAGAAATTATTAAATTATTGGGCAAAGAATGAAATACTAAACATTATAACACTGTGTAAATCCATAATGTAGGCACTTACTCGTGTGAAGCTTTTGTTTCATCTGAGGAAGTGATGGAGGAAAAGTTCATAAATAGTAGTATATACTAGGAAAAAAATGGAAGAAAAAGGGTAATTGTATGTATACAAAATCTCCATTCTGTAGGAAGAGATGGCGTGTGTGTATATATATATATATATCAGAACTGTTTTCCTATTTTTTTTCTTCTCTGCTATTTTAAAGATGGAGGGAGAATGACTGAGTTGAGATGAACAGAAAATTACTACTTCTCAGTGTTTACTTTCATTTCACGTACCCTAGTTCTTAGACAGTCTGCAGGTACAAACTACAATGTATGTTCTGTTGTACTATGCTTGATTAGATCCTGGGATGTGATACTGCTGGTGTCCAGAACACCTTGAAATAAATGGATGCAGAAAATGGGCTAATTCATGAAAAGCATTTTTCAAGGGCTGTTAAAGGTAATGGTATAAATACAGCCTCAGTTTGAGAAATAGTAGGAGGCTACTTGTTGGTAGGCATGTATAGCAGGTAATACATATTGCTGCTTGTGAATGCTATTTTTGTGTTTTAATATTCTATTCATGAGTATCTATTCCTGGCAGTTGCCAAAAGCACATTAGGTTGGCTCTGCTTGTAGTCCAATCCCATATGGCCTTTTTCAGGTAGAATGGGTAAAGCAGTCAATATTAACTGCAAATAACTTTTGTGGAATTTGTCCACATTTCTGTTTTGTGTTTGTGCGAAGGATAAGGCATCTGTCTTCAGTATTTACCAGTTTCCTGGTTATACATCAAGTATAGGGGCAGTTAGATAGTTCTGTGCTTTTTTTGAAGCTGTTCTATTGCAAGTGTAACTTTATTCCTGTGAAGTGCCTCCCCTCTGATACAGTATGTTCTCAATGCATTTTATTGCAGGCTTTGATGGATTCCAATCTTCCTAGGTTACAATTAGAATTGTATAAAGAGATTAAAAAGGTGAGTTTCTTACTTTCATGTCCTTTTGAAATGTGGTATTTAGTTAAGTGTTTGAGTATATTGGAGTGTGGCACTAGTGTAAATAAATAGTGTATGTCTTTTAAGATCAAGGTCAAAGCTTCACTTTTGAAGGATCTGTGACTGTTTAATATATTATTCTACCCAGTTCCTCACTGTTGGCCCCATTGTTTAGATTTAGCCACTCCCGAAAGGTTATCTGGCAGAAAATGTGCGAGCATTTGGTGTGAACAGCAGTCTGAGTTAACCTTAGTGACTCCGCACCCAAATGAATAAGGTATATTCATGATGTTTGCTCCACTGACTGAGCTGGAAAGAATAACTTCAAGCAAAAAGGTGGTGAAAAGTAGGTGGAGGACGGTTACAGTCTTAATTTGACATAACTTCTTGGAGGAATCATTTGATCAAGACCTGAAGTGACCCGATACGAGTTTAACTACTGTGTTGTGAATGCATGATACCTGCTTACAGCTTCTGTACGAAACATGGGTAAAAATACTGAAACATCTCGCTCTGCACCAAAAGTCACAATTTAATAATGTCCATGGGAGGAATTTTAGTAATGGCCTTTTGTAAGTATATGACCACAAAAGAAAAATATTGTATTCAGGACAGTATCACTGAAATCTCTTGCATATATATATATAAACATATAGCAAGGCTTGTATAGATAGAAAATGTATGTGTTATTTGTTGAACAGTAATGCTGTTGCTTTTTGTTACATATCTTTGGGAATGATAGGACTCTAGAAAATAAAATAAGAAAAGCAATGTGGATAGCTTTTCTTCTGTCAGATGTGGACTACTTGTAGGCCCTGTATGAATATCTTACTGTATTGTTGTACCTTAATGTCATGCAAAATTTTTGAGGGTATAAAAATGGATGTTAGCTAATTAACAAATAACAGCCAACATGTGCAAACTTGAGAACAATTTTTGTTTGTTATGACTAGGTGCAGGAGGAGATACTTTGTTGTTCAGGTGGCATGTGCTTGAATACTTGCTCTCAGATTCATGGCAGAGGCAAGAGAGAGAGGTAGCAGGCGTAACAAGCACCCAGCAGACCGAATTTTGTTTGTGCATCAGTTGGATTGCTTTAGGAGCCATGCCAGAATCTGTTTGGCTCTGAACCTGAAAAATGCACATTTTGTAATTCAGATGCAAGTTTTTTTTACTTGTCATGCTAACAAGACTGGGAGCCTTTGATATACTAGCTAAAGAAAAGAAGAAAGAAATGACAGTTTCTAAACATCTTAGCTCTGTCTTCAGAGCGACTTGATTTGAGAAGCATTTTAGTTAAGGTCAAACTACATTAGGTACACAATTTCTCCTAGACATCTGTTGACTTCAATAGTTTTCTGTATTCCCAGCAATACTAAGGAGCTTTACTGTATCCTTAGACACTGGGTCTAAAGGCATTCTGGCTCAAGTCAGGTGCATAACTGAAGGTGTCAATACTGACATACAGCTACTAAATGTAAGCATGCAAGACATTATGAAGTGATACAGATCAATATGTGGATTATTTTTTTGGTGCACTCAGGAGCTGAACATTATTTGTTTGCATATCTCCACTGCTGTCAATTTTTTTCTGCATTTAGATCTCTGCAAGTGTTCCAGTGATTTCAGACTCTCGTATCATCAGTGTTTCTTTGTTGGTTGATGACTTTCTCTGTGGTATTTTAAGCTGATTTCAGCAGAGTGGAGATCTCAGTCATTTCCTTCTCTTTCTTGGCGTTCCTTATTATTCATTTTGGGTCACTCGGAAAATTCCTAACACCAGCTAGAAAAATGAAGGCAGTCATGGAGCTGACTTGACTTCCTTTCAGCTAAAGGAAATTTATGGCTTCCAGACACCTTATGTTTTTATCTGTATAAGTAAAATAGTATAAAACTGTATACTATTGTATATTATAGGTATTTTAGGAAATGTTTTTGCTTGATGAAATGTATTGATTATATACTCTGTCTAGAATGGTGCTTCCAGAAGTCTACGTGCTGCACTCTGGAGATTTGCTGAGCTTGCCCATCTAGTTCGACCTCAAAAGTGCAGGTAAACACATCCTAGTAATGAACTTTCCAAAGCATATTTAACAAATACAGATGTTAACAAAATGTTACTGTTCCAAGTTTTAAATATGTAATTGGGAGGTTGGAAGAATTCCTATCACGTTATTCTCTCTGAAGTAGCTTTATTTGATTAGCTGGTTTTCTTTTAGCGGAGTTTCAGTTCTGCGCTGTACGTGACTCTGGGGGAAAGGGGGGAAAACTTGTGAAGACAATGACTTGTCTTCAAGTGTATTCTTCTCTCTTTAGTTCTGTCTTAATGTCTGCAAATCGTATTCAGAAGATAATTCTTTTTTTTTCTATATTCTATGTAGCTAACAGGTACATTTTCTATGATCTAGTAATACCACAGAATTCGGGTATGAGTTAAAAATGTTTAGATGGGTACAGTTGTTCTGATCTCAAATTGTTTTTTCTCCTTTGCCATACTTAGGCCGTACCTAGTGAACCTTTTGCCCTGTCTAACACGAATAAGTAAGAGACCTGAAGAATCAGTACAAGAGACCCTAGCTGCAGCAATACCAAAAATCATGGCTGCATTTGGCAATTTTGCAAATGACAATGAGATTAAGGTATCTTTCTTTAACCTATTAGTGCTCCCTGTTATATCTCAAAGCACAGTAAGCTATCAGCATTATCTATCAGATCTTACAGAAAGCAGCGTTACAGCTGCATGTCTGAATTAAGGCAAAAGTTGCCCTTGCTTGATGTACGTTAAGTAACGCTTTGAATGAATGAAAAATACATTTTCTGACTTCCTTAATTCACTTCTGTCTCCTTTTGTTTCTCATAAAGTTAAGTAAGGTATCTTTGTTTTTAGGTTTTATTGAAGGCTTTCATAGCTAATCTTAAATCCAGTTCCCCTACTATTCGTCGAACAGCAGCAGGATCAGCAGTAAGCATCTGTCAACATTCACGAAGAATGCAGTATTTTTATGCCTGGTTATTGAATGTACTTTTAGGTAAGATTCATGGGGAACAAAAAATTAAACTTGTTTCAGGTATAAGTAACATGAATTCTTTTTCCAAGATACTTTTAATTTATGAGAGATTTTCAGCCAGGCAAGGATACTTAGACTACCAGTTACACTGCTAATGTTTTTTCTATTTTGTATTAAGTTAGATGAAGATATGACAAACTTATTTGTATCTCTGTGTGCTGCAATGCTGATTCAGTAATGTTGCAAAGAAGCAACCAAAGCTAAGGAAGCAAGAAGCCTGTTGGAAAATGAGGAGGTGTAAGGGTTCTGGAAGAACTTGCTTAGGAGTCTGTGAAGACTTGAATTGCTCAGCAGCATGGTTGTTAGTGCAGCAGGTCTGTGGTGGAGGATTTGGCTGCTATTCTCTGGGTCACGAACACACAACCTGTAACATTTTTTTCTTAAGAAGTACTATGTAGATTCTTTGTTAAAAACTGAACTTAGACTAGAAATTGATTCTTTTTTTTAAGTTTATTTAAAAGCAAAAGACTTTGCATCAGGTATTGCTTCCATATTTCTTCATCTGGGAAGTTTGCATGGTCTTTGAGGTGTTTCACAACTCATGATGAGATGCTTGTCTGTATTATAGTGGAAATTTTGCCTTGCTTTTGTTACTGACAAGGGGTTCTTTACTATGTAGACTATATTGCAAAAGGAGATGTAAGGAAGACCAAGATACAGAAAGCGTTATCCTCTTAGCCTTGCCTCTTTTAAGAATGAGTGAAAAATTCAAATGCCACATTGTGACTTGAAAATGATGTACTTCTGTGCACACATTGTTCTTTCCTGCCTCAAAGGTGATGTTTTGTAAGGTCCTGGCAATGGTACTGAATTCAGACAGGAGCACTAATAGGAATTCTGTGTTTTGGGTTTGACTCTGTGATTAGTAGGTAGGTGTATGGAACAAGGTTCCCAATACTTGAGGGAGGAGGCAAAAGTTAAATGTCATTCGTTAGGATAGAAGCATGTGTGTGTGTGAGGGAATTATGTTTGGCCTTAATTAAACTGCCAAGTGGAGAGAGGAGGCAGGTGAGGGGAGCAGGAGAGTCTAGATCTCTTGGTGAAAGCATCAGGTATTACGAAAAAGAAATTTTTTTGTCTTTTTATTAAGCGAAAAGAGGTAGGGAACAGGGAAGGTGAGACAAGGTCCTCTGACCTTTCTCCCACATTGCTTAAGTCATTGTCAGGAGTATTAAATAATGCATATTTTGAAATGTTTTTACATTTAGAAAGCATTCTTAAGTTGCTGCTAGGTTTGTTTGTTGGTTTGGGGTGGGTTTTTTTTTAAGAATGTTATGTGCACTACATGAAATAACATTGGTGTTGAAACTAACCACTGTCAATAACTGATTTGGCTGCTTCTTGTCTATGCCTAGGCTTGCTGGTTCCTGTAGAAGATGATCATCCTACTCTTCTAATTCTGGGTGTTTTACTTACACTAAGGTATCTCATACCTTTATTGCAACAACAAGTAAAGGATACCAGCCTGAAAGGCAGTTTTGGAGTAACAAGAAAAGAAACAGAGATTTCACCTTCACCAGAACAACTTATCCAGGTAAAATATGAATAAAAACCCTAACCTGAAGACTACTAATTGGAATGGAAAGAAATAAATCTTGCATATAGCGTGATACAGCACTAGTTTCATGTTGAACATTCCGAATTCTTTTCTCAAATTCCTGCTCATCTTGGTAAATGCTAGTTGGTCCAGTGACTGGAATTATTGACAAATAATGACCAGAAATCCTAGAAAAATGCATCAGCAGTACTGCTTAGATGTTCCCACAGGAGCTAAAGAACTTCATAATCGTTATGGTGTTCTTTGATATGATTCCTCCTTCTATAACAATAACAGACTTCTACTGATAAAGCAGTTGAATGGCTACAATTAATTGACATTTTGCCCTTGGAAGAGTGTGGTGAAGGTTAGATATAGCAAATGTCAGTCATTTTTAATGCAGTTTAATGTGGTATATGAGAAGAATTGTAGTATGTTGTGTCTTCATAGAGGCTTACTCCAGTACTTTGTTGGGGTTTAGGTTTATGAATTGACTCTGCATTACACCCAGCATCAGGACCATAATGTTGTGACTGGAGCTTTAGAATTATTACAACAGCTCTTTAGAACTCCACCACCTGAACTTCTTCATGCCCTGACCGCTTCAGGGGGCATTGCACAGGTCAGTGTATCCAAAGATGAATCTGCCAGCAGGAACCGCAGTGGGAGCATAGTGGAACTTATAGGTAAGCTGTATTTTTGGTAATTTGAGTAAAAGGAGATGAACATACATCACCAGCTCTATTTTTCAGTGTTAATCAAAAGTATGAAGGATAAAATGAAATATATAAAGTTATGCATGACTCTTTCCCCCCCCCCACCCCCAGTACAGTAAAGGTTTTTTTTCCCTCCTTTCTTTAAGTGGATACACATTCATTGAGTAATGACAAACTCAAGAGTATTTTTTCTACAGTTTGTGTTGATGGGTTTTTTTGGTTACACAGAGCAAGTTAACTGTGGTGACAGACTTTTTTTCCCACAAAATTAATGTTCTTCTCACCAAGTATCTGACAACTGTGATTCATAAAAAGCTGATCTAATCAGAATTTATATTAACTGATAGCTCCTTGCTGAATACCAAAACCACCATGAAATTAAAGCATGACTTAAATTTATTCATAACTTTTAAAATCAACTATCAGAGTTCTTGTCTGTGAAATGCATGTTCTTAAAATTGTCTGTTAACTGCTACTTACCTGTTTCAAAAGAATCAATCTCTGATTTCTGTAAGGACTTCTGTATTGAACTAACAGATCATTGTAATATTGCTGCTATTAGAAGGTAATTCATTAGCCGGAAGCAATCATAGCAGTGAAGTTTAGAGCATTTTTTTTTTTTAAAAAGCAAACATTGCACAAGTGGCATAGAAAAATAAAAAGTCATTTGGTGGCAGATGATCCAAAAAAGTTGGACTTCAAAAGCAATCAGATTGCTACTTCTTCCTGGCTTTGGGCTTTTTTTTTTGTCTTCCCATTTGTGGCTATTAGAATTCCTTCATGATTTCAGCAGCTCTGTCTTTGCCCTGATGTGTTACTTTCTGTGATTTGCAGCTGGAGGGGGGTCTTCATGCAGCCCTGTTCTTGCGAGAAAGCATAAAGGTGATTATTTTCAAAAACAAATCTTTAATTGCATTCCTTTCTGATTTTTTCTTTTTTTTTTCTTCCACCTCCCCACTTCATTGTCTTGCTGAACTTCAGTCTTCATTCACAATTGCCTTTGTGTTATCAGCTGAGCTTAATCACTGTAAATCTTACAAGAATTCTGACGCAATTTCTGATACTGCAATCAACATATTCTGAAATTACTCAAAATGGTATTCTGTAGTTTACTGGCAAAATTATGGTGATGAATATTGATGCAGTTTTCACTTTTAAAGAGCACATCTAGAAATAGTCTCTCTGAACAGGGCACTCTTCCTTTTGATGATAATAATTAAGCTATACTATAACTTATAAAATAGTTAACCTTCCTGGTTTTATTAGGCTTGTTGTTTTTTTTTATTCTTGTTTCACTAATGCATGTGTATGTTTGCATGCTTTGATATGATGCTTTTTAGTTTCTTTTTCTGTTCTTGATGATTAATGCTATTCATTTTGTGTCTTACTGTGTATATTTTCATTTCTTTCTTCAGTAGGTAATTCATTTAGCAGGATTTAAGTAATACAATTTGCTCTGAAGTACTCTTTTCACAGTTTGTGCATGAAAGTACTTCATATCTAGTTACACATTTACGCTTGGACACCACTCATCAGTAGCAGATGTTGCTACTGCAGTGGAACAACGTGTGAGTGTAGTACAGTCAGTGCAAGCATAGTAAGCAGAGAGCTCTGCAATACTGAAAAAAAGCTTCAAGGGAAATAGTTTAAGACTAAATAAGATTATACAAACTTTAAGGACCATTATAGCAACTAGCTTACACTTTTTCCAAAGGTCCTCCCATTTTTGTGTGCAAGGAATCTCATAATGCTTCAAGAATATATCTGTATACTTTAAGAATATACCTAAATGTGAAATAGGGGGTAGAGCTGAATGAAATAGTGCTTACAGATGCAGTGATAATTTCTGGTTTCAAAGTGACAGAGTGAAAGAAAGGTGTTCTGAAAGTAGATATTGCTGCAGCACCCAAAGGTGAGACAGAATGCAACAAATCAGAATAACAGTGCCTAACACTTTTAAATGGAAAATGGTAAATTATCATTTTGATACTTTGAATTGTTAGTAGTCTGCATTGTAACTTTGAAGTATTAATAACAGTGTAAATTCAGTTAAAGTACTTTTTAAAACGCTAACCTATCCTTCACTCAGTGGGAAAACATGTATGACTCATCAGCTTCTATCCTCTTTCAAGATCATGGAAGATTTTGTGGTCTGAAAAAATGGCATAAACAAATTTGAAGAAATCTGTTCATGATTTTGTGTTTTATACAGGTTTAATTTCAAATTGTTAATTGTCCATTTCCTGCTGTTTTCCATTGTAGAAAGGAGGGAAAAATCAAGCCTATTCCCATTTCCTACTTGAAGTTGTTTTGCAGTCTACTACCATATAAGTAGTAGGCTTCTGCTGTTGGCCATGGGTGAAGCTTTTCTCTACATGTAATACTCCTTCATGTGTAGGGGTGTAAAGTGAAGGTGATCTACAGAAATCTGTGACCCTAACCTCAAAATGTGGATATTCCATGTCTTTTCAGTCTCAGCGTTTCAGGCCAACTTTAGTTTTGAGTCTCTGGCCTGTGTTGGTTTGTTTACATTTCAGCTTCAGAAAATTATTTGCAGAAAGGGCTGAAAACTCATTTCAAAATGAAAGACTGTTCTGCATCTTAACTGATTTTTTCTTTCCAAATAATGTAAAAGTATGCTGCAGCTTTTTTTATATACTCATTTAAACATACAAAGCCTAATGTGCCTAATAAGTGTTTTTCAGTGTTCTTCCTCTTTTGCTTACTTTTAAAGGTGATCAGCTGTGGAGAACAGAATATCCTGGTTTGTTTCAGTGAAATGAATGTGAGAAAGAATAGAGAACAATTTACTGTCTTTCATGCTTTTTGTTGGGAACTCTTAGCAGGATTTTATTCATTCTTTCATAGGAGTGTGTAGTTCTCAGTTACTCTATTTTACATAGAACATACATGGTGATGTCATGGTTACTTTTCCGCCTTACTTACAGGTTTGAATAGCATAAAATGTACTTTTTGGAGGAAGACAATTCTACAGTATTACTGCTGTGTATGAAATCAGTTGTGGTAGAGAAATTAATACAAAAGTTTGTTAATGCTTTTTCCTCCCCCTGTAACTTAAATGAGATGCAAAAGAATTCACCTAGAGTTATCAAAACATTGATATCGTGCATGGTGAATCTTAGACTACCAGTGAAGCTTATTCTAAATGGCAAAACAGGCTTTTCTCAAAGCAGTTATCATGAATCGCTCTGTCTCAGCAAGTGATTTGCAAGGTCCAGAAGGATGGGCTCAGTAGCTCCCTCTACACTCTTGTGTCCTGTCCCATTTACAGACTTTTCAGTGCAGTTACGTCCTTGGTTTGCTCCCAGGCAGTGTGTGTATCTGCAGGTATCTTTCTCTTTCCACTACCTCTATTTAAAACAGACATTACTTTGTGAGTAAGTGAACTCTGATGATTGTGTTAGGTTGTAAGTGGTACTCATTTTTCCTATGGCAAAAGCCTCTCTGAAGGTTTTTGCCTTAGTAGTCCCTGGATTTTAATGGCTGTTATCCATGGTTCATCACCCTGTCCCACTTATGTTGTCTTGTGCTTGTAGTCTGTGCTGCTCTTCCCCCTAGGCATTTTCCATGCTGTTATCATTGGAGTTACTAGCCCCAAACTGCAAGTAGCCTTTGATAATTTTCATAGCCTTAAGGAGGGAGACGTTATTTATTCTATTACTTGTGGTGCTTTAATGTCCCTCTGAGTAGAGGGCAGACATCCAGATGCCAGGTATCCAGTTCTTTGTAATAGGACATACTTGGCGAAATTGGTGGGAACTTCAGTATAGTCCACAAAAATAAACTAGAATGAATAAGGTCCTAGGTAGTTTCCTGAATGGTTATGATGTTAAAGAAAATTACTTAACTGTGTTTTTCCTTGTCACTGCTGTCTGTTTCTCTCCTGATCAGATAGTGAGGGACTGGATATTCACTTCCTTCATTCCTCTCACTTTTCTCATCTGTTGCCTGCCATAGCTTTGAAAAAAAAAAAAAAAACCAAACAAAACCCAACCCTTTTTAAAAATAGACATCACATCTAACTGACTCCAGCTGTTCAGCATTTCAAGTTGACTGTAGTTTTGGAAAACTGTAAAGGTTTTTCTTATATCACTTCTCAGGTAAAATACTTCTTGGTGAAGAAGAAGGTTTGGAGGATGATCCTGAAACCCGATCAGATGTGAGCGCTGCATCGTTTGCAGGTAGCTGGCTTTCCCTTTAGCACTGCAGTCAATCTGTGTTGCTATACATTACAAATCAATTCTTTTATTGCTCTATGTAAAATACGAAAGTGATGTGTTATGGTGGCTAGGAAGTGGATGGGCACTCAAAAGACATGCTAGCAAGACTGAAACCATAAATACTCCTGGGTATGAAACTTCTACTTACCTAATGAAGCTGACTGCATTTGTTTTTTAATGGATAGGCTCTCATATTGAACTACTGGTATAGATGGAATGGCATCTTACAGATACTTATTTCCCTACCTGTAGTTGAAATGTTTAGTTATACACTTTCCTTAACCTAGTTTAACATGTGGCTTAGTATGTCGTGTCCGTATCAAGAGCAAAAGACAAGTTTAAGCACTTGATTGACTCATAAATGTCTGTTTTACAGCTTCTGTGAAGGGTGAAATAACCAGTGAACTAGCTTCTTCGTCAGGTGTATCGACAGCTGGGTCAGTAGGGAGTTCAGCTGCTGATTCTACTGGACATGATATCATTACTGAGCAGCCACGTTCTCAACATACGTTGCAGTCAGACTCCGTAGACCTGACAAGCTGTGATTTGACAAGTACAGCTACTGAAGGCGAAGAAGATGATGTGCTTAGTCGAAGCTCCAGCCAGATCAGTGCTGTCCAGTCAGATCCCACTATGGACTTGAATGATGGTACACAGGCTTCCTCACCAATTAGTGATAGCTCGCAGACTACTACAGAAGGTCCAGACTCTGCTGTAACCCCTTCGGACAGTTCTGAAATTGTAAGTGTGCAACGGGCAGAGGGGGGATCCCCTTCTACTGAGGGGCCCGACATATCTCAGAGCTCTTCCGTGGAGGGCCCAGACTTGGATTCATCTACTTACTCGTCTTCTACTTTTCAATCCTCAGCTAGTAACAATGGAAAGGTCAGCAGCTCACACCTCTATTGGAGAGCTTGACCTCCTTTTAACACTTTCACTTCATCAGTAATCAAAAACAACAAAGCTGTAATCAGTGTGTTCACTGGGTGGGTCCTATGAAGGCATTAACAGATTGTCACTCACTGGAAGAATGTCAATATCAAAGGCTTGACATAAATAGATCCTCTTAGTAGCATATCCTTCATTTTGTATAGATATTGTTTTAATGCAGGAGGGCTAATGAAAGAGTTAAAGGGTGAACAGTCTATTTGGAATGATAGAGGAATACTTTTGAAACGTAATGCTTCACATTGTTTTCTGCCTGTGCTTTTTCACTTGGCAGTACAACTAATTTTTTTCCTTTTGATTCCATCTTAACGATTTTTCCTATACTGGGCAAATACTGCATGATTTACTAATGTAGCAGTTACGTATCTAACTAACACCTGAAATGTGCGTACAATATAGCTACTTTAAGACATTTGTCTCTCTTAGGCAAGCATATTGTGAGGTAATAAAACCAGAAAAAATATAATTACTGGGTGCAAGAGCAGAAAATGCAAAAAGGGAAAAACTTAGAATTTCTTAAGTTCTTTTTTTCAAACATTATCAAACTTTTGACTCACATCTGCTGATAGTAACTTTGGAAGAGCAGTAGTCTCTTACCACTACAAAAAAATGTTAAATTTACAATTTGGATAAGCAAATACTCCTGCAAGTGTGAGGATTCAAAAACCAAAGGAGTGATGATAATTGTCTCCGCATTAAATGTAGGCTGTGCAGAGCCCAACGTGAGCAGGCATTTGACAAGTTGTGTGTCTTTACAAGATGCATTTTGTGTAAATTCTTGTCAGACTGTTGCATATGTACGTTTGCATACTGTTTACAAGCAGTAATTACAGGTAAATTTTTTTTTCCTAATTGAAAGTGGATTGTTCCACTTACCTACACGTGGGCTTCTTAATTAACAATTTCCAGGTACTTACAAAATCAGGGAGTAACAGAAGAAGTGTCTTGTGTCTTCTGAGAAACTTACAATGAAATGTGTTTTACTTTTACTGTCTTTCACTAACATTATATATTTATTTTGTCTTTTATGGTTATTTTTCCATATACCTATTGCCTATATATTGCATTGACACCAAGGGTCAAACTCTCTTCTAGAAGCGTCCGTTTTCGCAGTCTCTGGTTTAAAATGCAGAAATTAAAATATGTTTGATCTTATCTGTCCTACACAGTGTGTTCTCAGTTTGACTCTGTATCCAGAGCAAGTGAGTTTATGGGAGAGTTTGACAGGAAGGGATAAGTTCAGTTTGTGACAGTAAAGATGTTGGTTGTGATTTGTAACTGCTGAGATAGAGGGACAGCTGTGTTTGGGATAAGTGAGCAAGGAGAGCTGCAGGGGAGGCAATGCAGCAAGTGTTTGACTTTCTTACTGTTAATGTCCAAGTTCATGGCTCAGGTGGGAGACTGTCAGATGTAACTATGGCGTCTAATAAACCAGATGCTGGAGGAGGAGGGGAACTGCTTTAGGGCCTGCATGCAACTGTACACTAATATTTATCAGGCTCACTTTTGCTTTTTAAAGTATTTTGAGATTACTAACACTGCATGTTTGAGATCTAGTACTATGTGTTAAGCTAAGTTATTTTAAGTCCTGTCCTTGCACTGTGTAGGTTTTGGAGGGTGCCGAAGGACAGTATTCTGGAATGCAAATTGGGCAGCTGCAGGATGAGGAAGATGAGGCGGCAAATATTCTCCAAGATGATTCATCAGAGTCTTTCAGAAATTCTTCTGTTGGTATGTTGATAAATGGGGTGGGGGGAACAGAACTGGTGACACCTTTAAGGCAGGTGTTACAGGTGCATCTGCTGTCTAACTTCCAAGGGACTGAAGACTTCCGTAACAGATATGAAAAACAATTAGATTGAAATGTAAGGTAAGGAATATATTTCAACACTTCTAATGAATCACTTGTTTTTATCACTGCTAATTTGTTTTTCATGTTTGTATAATTAAGTTCAATTAAAGTGCTTTTAATTTGCATCTGAAATGTTATTTCATGAATTGCCTTTTTCTAAAGCTCTTCAACAGCCTCACCTGTTGAAAACCATGAGCCATAGTAGGCAACCTTCTGATAGCAGTGTAGATAGATTTACATCAAAAGAAGATGCAGCAGATCCTGGTGATCATGAAAATAAGGTGAGAATTAGTCACAGTGGCCTGGTTTAAAGTTTAAAACAACTAAGTTTTTTAAAAAAAAAAAAAAAAACAGTTATGATCATGTAAATTAGTGGTAAGCGTGGGTAGCCTGTATATGTGGTGTACTTCATTATAGATCAAAATAACTAAGGTTGAGTAGTAAATCTGAGTTATAGCCTGACTTTCATTTAACGTAAGGTGAATATGCAAGTGTTGATATATTGAATGCAATCACGAGCAAAATCATAATAGAACATAAACTGCTGAGAACACAAATCCCTTTTGTCTGTACATTAGTAGGGTATGCTGATACTTCCTACCTTTGTGCTGGTTGCTAGCTCTGTAGGTAACTTTATGATCTCAGAAGCTGTTATGTTTTACTCTTTGAGCCTCTCTTTCTGTAGTGAGGCTCGTGCCATTCTAACCACAGGTTACTGATTTCTTCTTACTGTTTTCTGGCTTTAGCTTTGGGCAAAAGGAGTTTGGTTTGTGGCAGGCAGAGCAGCTTGGGCTACTGGGGAACTCTAAATGTGAAACTGCAGAAGGTTGTCAGCCATCTTTGGAAAGAACTTAGGAATTAATTGTTCCTCATACAAAGTTTCCAAAGATCATTGCTTGGTGACAAGAAGTGGTTTATCAGACTCTTTCAGATGCAAACAAGAAGTGTGTGTAATTAAGAAAATCTACAGAATGGTTGTTGCTTCTGTGATAAAATTAAACCAATTCTGTTACTGGATACAAACTTCCTGAAAGCATTAAATTTTAAGGCTTTTTTTTTTAATATGTATTAAACATTTTGTATTACAACCTGTATATATTTGGGGACGTGCAGTGTTTCTAAATCTTGTTGTGCTTAATATTTTATTTAAGTTGAAGATTAATTTTTATCTATATAAAAATTGTGTTTTGCCTTCAATAGCCCTCCAGGGTAAAGGGAGACATAGGTCACTATACCGATGGAAATTCTGCTCCTCTAGTGCACTGCGTTAGACTTCTGTCAGCCTCTTTTCTACTTACTGGGGAGAAAGGAGGTAAGCTTCTATTCAAGACTCATTGGTTCGTTGTGTCTCTCAGTGTACAATGTGATCAGTTTACTCTGTTTTTCAATCTGTGACAGTCTTGATTTAAGTGATCACACCAGAGTACAGAAAAACCTAAAAATTCTTAAATTTATGCCATTTTAAAATGAATCCCATTTTGAACCATTGGGTATCTAAAGAATTGTTATGGTAACTAAACCCTTAAGTCAAATACTTAATTAGATTTACAATTTGTAAATTCTTTTGAGAAAACCTGTGAGGTCATGATGGTTTATAGATTGTACGAAGCTGTGAAGGCAATCTAATATCAGTATTTCTTTTTATCAGTGTTGGGTGCCCAGTTTGTCCACTATAGAAGCATCGATACCTCAGCAAAAGCTAAGGAAACAATTTTTTGTATCCATTCTGTGGAAACTCCTAAAATCAAGTTCAGAAGAATATAGTTCTTTCAAGTACTTGTCTTAATACTCTTACAATTTATTTTGTTTACAATGCCTAATTTGTTTTAATTAAAACAAGATTAAAAGCATCTCCTTTTAGTTTTGTCACTCAGTTATGTTTGAATTCTGTGTTAATTTATTGAATGTACTTCAGGTGGAGGAAGTGCTGTTGTACCTATTTGTGTTTGGGAATTGTAGCGTCAGATTTTAAATGATTCAGCTGTAGTAAAGCAGAGAATTGACCTAAGGTTTTCAAAGACCTAGCTGAAATCTCAAGTTGAACTTTTCTCCACTTTTAACATCTTACAGCATTTGCACAAGTTAGTGTGGCCATTTTCCATGGTTGGTTTTGGTTTTTTTTTTCCATATGTGATGGTCAAAGAAACTTTTTGACAGTAAGTAATTATTAGAGGAGGCTCTTGGGGCTCAAAAGAGGAGTTAGTTACCTTTTCAGCGTAGTAATAAAATGTCAGTAGGGATTTTCCAGAAAACCTTTATGCTGTACACTGCTGCTTCCATTTTGTTCACTGGGATGTCCATGTCACAGGCATGTGTATATGTGTCATATGTGACTGAAGTGAGTATTTAAGATGCTTGTTCATTTTCCTTTTTCTAAACTGTTACTTGTTCATGTGCTTTACTAATGTATTGTTCTTGCAAAGACAATGTAGTGGCTGTATTCTCAGTAATGAAGAAAGTGACTTGGAAGTGTGTGGGGTTGTTATTTATTTTTTGCTTTTTTGAAAAAACAAAACAAAGAAGCCATAGAACTGCTGCCTCTGATAAACTGGAACTACTTGCTCTGCCTTCGTGTTTTTTGTCCAGGCTAAGCTATTTATACCACACAGAGATATTAATTACCTTAACAATTTAGGAAGCTTTTAAATACACCCCCCACCCCTTTTTTTTTTCTTCTCCCCAGCTTTAGTTCCTGATAGGGATGTGAGAGTCAGTGTAAAAGCCCTGGCAGTAAGTTGTGTTGGAGCAGCCGTTGCACTTCACCCTGAGGCTTTCTTCAGCAAACTGTACAAAACACCCCTTGAAGCAATGGGAGAAGAGTATGGTATGTTGCAGTTCACATACTCCATTTTAATTGTGTCTTTGGGTTTCCAAATAGTGAGGCAGCATCTATACTGAAAATTCAAAATCCAGTTTAGTATTCACAAGCCAGTATTGTACCAATTGGAATGATCATGCTGTCTGCACTAGTAGTGTGTACAGTGAGGATTTTTTTTTTTTTGTAATAGGAGTTAAGTTTCTGTGGATGAGCTTGTACAGCTTCTAAAACAGCTTCAACTTCTCAGTACAACTGCTATACAGAAGTAGTTTGTTTATCTTATAAGTGTTTTCTTCTAACTTATTTCAGGCCATCTTATATGTGTTTTCTAAGCCATTAGGTTCATTTTTATGAATGCTACAATTTGATCAGCAGGGACCTGGAATATTCAACTGGTTTGATACTGATAGTGGCAAAGGTGGAGTGCTAAACAAAACTCTTCTTAGAATTTCACAGAGAATTTTGTGTATAATTGAAATAAATCACTAGTGTTTTTACGTGATCATTGCTCTGGGCAGTGTGAATGATCTGTAGATTACATACAAGGGATCCCTGAAAGGTAGAACTAAGGCAGGTGTATTGTGAATATTCTGACATTGATTGTACAATTGTACAAACGTACCTCCACTGAAACATTTTTAGGGATCAGTTAAGTCTAAGACTAGTATTTTTAAAATAAAGTAGTTGTAACTTATTTTCTTAGAGGAGCAGTATGTATCAGATATTCTGAACTACATTGACCATGGAGATCCCCAGATTAGAGGAGCTACTGCCATTCTGTGTGGAACAATTGTCAACTCCATTCTAATTAAGTCACGCTTTGATGTGGAAAAATGGCTGATAAATGTCAGAAGCTCAACAGGTAACAATTTATTTTAAGGGTGTCTTTTTTTTTTTAATGTAACCAAAATTTTCTTTTGTTTCATTGCTCTAAATTATTTTTTTGTTAGGAAATCTCTTCTCCTTGGTAGACTGCATACCTCTGTTACAGAAAACGCTGAAAGATGAGTCCTCTGTTACATGCAAACTGGCTTGTACAGCTGTGAGGGTAAGCAGAAGTACTCATTTATTTGCACCACCACAGCGCACAGGGGCATTCTTCATTGGCTAGGATCCTGTTATGCTCGGGTGTAGAAACATGGAGCAAAAAAATGACTTCTTCTCCAAGCATTTTATTGTAGAAAACATGGATTCAGGCACAGAAATGGAGGAACAAACAGCTGGAAAAGAATTATGTTGGTTAGATTACGTAGCAGTATAATCTAATCATGATATTTCCAGTCATAAATGTACTGGTATGAGCTGTAATGTTACATGACCCAACGATAGGATGAGTGCATTAGACAGGATATCAAGACTAAACAGGGAAGTGTGAACATGTAACACCTGGTTGTAGCCTGTATTTGAAGAACAAAAAACTAAATGTGAGAAATGACAAGTAAAATAGTGATTATTTTCTGAAATATTAATTTTTAAAAGTTGGGAAAGTCTCAGGGAAGTGTGTGTTTCAAATTGGGTGGAAGATCTATCAGGCAATTGTTAAAATAGAGACAATAGCTGAATTCGTGAATGGAACTTAGAGCATGTGGACTTTTATTTCTGTAATAAGATCTACGGAAGGTGTTTTGTGAAAAAGCAGGGGTGTGGAGTGAGCTCTTCCTTGAGGAATTTTCAAAAAAGTAGAACAGGGACAAATTGGAGGCCAAGGGAAATTAATTCATCAGGGAGAGGCACAGGGTATGGGTCAGTGAGGCAAAGCATAGCTTTTCAGGAAAATGCAGATAGTTAATGTATGGAAAGTATGATTTCGTATGCTAAGAGGAGGTGTCTGTGATGCAGCTGAGGGAAGGAAATCCCATTAGTTAAATGATGCTGTCTTTTGAATCTTCTGTTCCATGATCATCTTGTCTGTATATAGTGGTTTCATGTACGATTACACTTACAATTATGGCTTTTTAGAAGACTTCACTAGAATTGTTCAGTTCAGGCAGCTTGTTCTAGTCAATTTTGACTTTTTCTTTCTCTCGGTATACAATGTAGCCTGACTTCATACCTTTCAGCAGAAATGTTCGAAAGCATTTTGTGTTGTTAATCCCTGAACAAGAAAGTACATTTTCACGTAGTTAAATAAGACACAGAAATGTAGAATTCTGAAACTTTTTCCAAACACCACACATTCTGCATGTAGTTAAACAGTCATTAAAATGAGGAGGTATGACTTTTTCAAAAACTTCTGGAAATCAGACCCAGGTATCTGAAAATACCCTGTGGAAATTAGGAGAGACTGCTTTTGAACAGGTAAGAATATAGTGCTTGTGGTGTTTAAGCTCTGAGAGTTTTAGACCTTACTCTTTGGAGTATTGTCTTCTGATCTTTGAGGCTTGCCTTCCTTTCCAGAGTTTAAACTCAGCAGCAGGTTTTGGCATTTGACATAGAGCTAATGTCCTAGCCTTGCAAAGTACTCAGCTGTGGTATTTTCTTCTAGCTCTTAAGCAATAACTTTTTTTCTGTATTCAGAATAAAACAGATTTTTATGATCACTTAGGTACTTTGATTCAGAGAACCTCTTCTGTAATATAACTGAAAGTTGTTTGTTTTATTTCTTCTCAGCATTGCATCATGAGCTTATGTAGTAGCAGTTACAGTGAACTAGGTTTACAATTAATTGTTGACCTCCTAACACTGAAGAATAGCTCATATTGGCTAGTAAGGACGGAACTTCTGGAAACACTTGCAGAGGTAGATTTCCGGTAAGTGTTTGTATTTTTCCACAGGTGTTGTAGCTGCAGTGCAAAGATGCCGTGTGTAGGAAACTGAAACCAAAATGGAGCAGTCTCTTCTGAAACACTGAGTTTCGTAAAACTAATTCAGACCAATCATTCATATAAGGAATGTATGAATTCCTTTGTCAAGTTACAACTGACTTCATTACCAAGGCCAATTCTAGTAACACTGTATATGATTTTCTAGTTCAGTGGTCTGTTTTATCAAGTCTTCTGTAAATCTGTAATCAGAGAGAGGCCATATAATCTGGAAACTAACTTGGATTTCATGTCCAGTTGTGTGTGTTTTTTAAAAAGTCCCTGACTTGTTCTCCATTATTGTCAGCTCTCTTCTGTTGCTTAATTTCTGTTACACCGAAATGAATATGACTTCCTCTTCTTGCATTCCCTCATTCTCTACAGGTTCTTCCCATCTGAAAGACAATTCTTCAAATTATCCTTAGTCATACAGAATTGGACTCTTTCTGAATAGTGATATTTGGAATGTGTAACCAAACAGTCTGATTTCCACGTGCATGGGAAAAAACATAGAATTACAATCACAATGTGTAAATAATCTTTTTTTAACTAAAGAAAAGTAATTCTTCTGCTACACTAGCCAGATAGGAGTTTAGCAAATAGCTTACCTCTTCTAAAGGTAGCCAAAAGTGTGTTCTTACATTTTCCCTGCAGTGGTGTTTTTAAAAAATAAACAAAGAAAAAGAACCCTCGGAGCACTGAAGGGAGAAATAACCTTTAATGTTAACTAATGTACTCTAAATTCTATTTTGCCATAGGCTAGTGAGCTTCTTGGAAGGAAAAACTGATAGCTTGCACAGAGGTGTTCATCATTATACTGGTGTAAGTAATTTACTCAATCAGTATATTGTGTTTCTGGATCAAGGTACCACTGCAATTTCAGAAGGTCATGTTTAAATTCCATCAACACTGGTAATTGTTCTAAGTATGTTTTGTATAAGTAGGCTCATGTTCTGAAAATTGTTACAATTGGAAACTTTACTACTGAGATACAAATATCTTGGTGTTCCCTGGGGTGTGAGTGTGGTTTTTGTTGTGGGGTTGTTTTTTTTTAAAACTTTAAAAAATTTTGGCATTCATATTTTTAAATAGTTTATTTGGCAGTGTTAAGGTAATGGTTGTCTTAGACTTGTATGACAGATGAAATCTCAGTTGTTAACTATCTTCTAGCAATCTGGTCAAATGATGAAAATGTTCAATGAACTTTACTGTGCTAACTTATTTTGTAGCTACTAAAACTTCAGGAAAGAGTGCTTAATAATGTTGTAATATGCCTACTTGGAGATGAAGATCCAAGAGTGAGACATGTTGCTGCGGCTTCATTGGTGAGGTATGTATGTTTGTTTTGTTTTCTAAAAAAGAAAAGGAGTTTAGAAAGCTAGACATGTTACTGTGTACTTACAATTAAAATAATCCCATAGTGGGTTTTTTATATTTTTTGTTTAAATGAGGGATGGGAGACAATGCAGCTTTATGGTACCTGGAGCATGCATCATTCTTAATCATCAGGCAATTGTGCTTTGCTTTTTATTAACATTACATTTACATTTTAATGTATTATATTCTGAGGGTCACTTTCAGTTGCAACTTTCTGAAGTTAGTTTTCTGCATGCTGAAGTGTTTTGGTCAGTATCCTCACAGTAGGTGATTGACTTAAAATGTTGCAGTTCTACCAAGTTGTCCTAACTCCCAAACATTGTAGTTTCCACATGGTTATAGTAGTATATCTTAACTTTCATGCTCACTGATTATAGTAAAGTAGCTAATCTTGTTCAAGAAGCAGCTGCTTGCTGTAACCTACTACAGTTACAATTGCTGTCTGGGTAAAAGCACCAAACAGTGAGAATTAGTTGGTAGTTTATTTATTAGAATTCAAAGACTTAGGGTTTATGTTTAAAGAAGTTGGGAGTATCTAATACTGAATTCCTGTCAGAGTCTCTTTCCGAGTTTTTCAGACTATTAATTGCTGTCCATTCCTAATAATAATAGCGGACAATGAAACCTTAAAAATTCTGCCCTTTAAAAGCATTTGTATTGCAAAAACAGCTCAGGAGAGAAATCGTTAATTGTTGTGTCACAGTTAATATTTGTTGCTTCTATTCAGGGACTTGATTTTGAAATGGAGTTGTTTTGTTAACTGAGGGTAACAAGTTGGAGTTTTTCCCTATCTTCATGTTGATTTCGTGACAGCATGTGTGTTACGGTTGGAAAAGACTTAACTGCCCAAGAAATCTGCTACAAGCTTCCAGAAGCCCCTTGAAACATCTACAGGCATTCATTGGAAGTTCTGTCAGTGAACTTATAAAAAAAATGTGTACTGCAGTTTTTCACTGTTGAAAATGTTGGTCAAATAGACTGGATCTTACTGTACATTTAAGTTTTGCTGCATAAAAGTCAGATGGTGAAAAATTGTCCTTTTCAGGTAGAAATTAGTTTTCAGTTGACACAGGTATCCATGGGGAAGATACCTGGGGATATAGGGGAACACAGAGAGGGAAATGCTCTCTAGCGAAGTGGTCATTGTGGTGTGTATAGGTAGGTATCTCTATAAAGATTTTATTTATTTTTTTTTTAACCTACCAGGTGTCTAGAGCAATTCCTTTGTCCTGATTTGAGCTCCTTAATTATAATGAAGAGCAGTTGTGTAAAGATAATTCAGCTTAACAATATGAGTTTTAATAACAGTTTTTATTTACAATTTGATATGTCTAATTAGTGTATGCAGCTTTCTGAACTGTTTATGAAATAATTTCTGAATAATACTTTCCCTTTTTGATGATTATCATTAAGGCTTGTTCCAAAGCTATTTTATAACTGTGATCAAGGACAGTCTGATCCAGTTGTGGCAGTAGCAAGAGACCAAAGCAGTGTCTACCTGAAACTACTAATGCATGAAACACAGCCTCCATCCCACTTTGCAGTGAGCACTATCACCAGGTATGTTATGTGACTTGTCTTGCTTTAAAAGGAATGTGGACCCAAATCTCAATTCATAATGCCCAGAGTCATATTTAAATCCTGCAAATCCATGTGCATATGAATTCTTTTTCCAGTCTGTAGGAGCATCTGTGGTGGTTTCAGACTTCACAGAAACAGACTCATGTTTAAGTGACAAAGTGGTGTGTGAATTACTAGTGATGTGCTCACACATTGATTATAGGGAGTCATTGTTCTGTGATAAACTTTATCTTCCCTTCATTGTGGGAATTTTTGTCCATTAAATTGCACAAGTGTGTGCAGCTTTGCAGGCTAATTATATGTATATATTATTGTTTTTCAGGTATGTTGATCAGGATTTATAAGTCTTCATCCCGTTTAATGATAGTGGCTGCAGAAGCCTGTGCTGCCTTCTGATTTTAATAGTGTGATCTTGTTGCTGAATTTTTGCTGCCAACTATACTTTCTTAAACTCTTCTGTTTGTCTTGTCTTATAGACATTATGAGTTGTACATATATTTATGGGGACTCTTTGCTTCTGTCTTATTTGTCATACAAGTTTTTAATTATGTACCTCTTCCATACATGATCTTGATCACGTCACTCAAGGTTTATGTACTGTAGTATGGAAACAATGGAACTTTGGACACCATGTTATTTCAAATACAAAATAGTTATTTTTCTGCAGTAATGATCCAAAGCTTGTGAACATGCAAAAATAGATTTGAGAAAAAGTAAAGACTAATGCTAAACTGGTGGTGATTTCTAGAGCACCTAGTTAGGTATTGAGAGTTGATCTACTGTTTCTGTTTGCTAACAAAGAAATTTGATTTATAAACTAAATTTGCTGTTGCTGGTATAGAAGCAAAAAATACTAAAATATAATAAGGTGGTATTTACAGTGTTCTCATATTTTTTATTTTATAAGCAGCCTATAAAATATGGAATAGTAATTTAAGCCATAATAATTTTTGAGGTGTTTCTTTTTTGAAGTACATGTTTTAGTGATATAAATATTTTTTTTCCAGAACATACAGAGGTTACAATATGCTGCAAAGTCCAACAGATGTCACTATGGAAAACAATCTCTCAAGGGTTGTTGCAGCAATTTCCTATGCATTGACAATATCCACTACAAGAGCACTTACGGTGAGTTTTCTTAGCTACTATAGTGGCTGACTTTTTCTTTTCTCTTTTTTTGCTTGCTCTTTTTTATTTTTAATTATTTCCTGGCTATATTGATATCCGCAGCTTTGGTACTGTGGTAATGCCAATAGTAATATATTTATTTCTGGCTCTTAAGATGCTTTGTTGTTGTTGTTGCTAACTCTTCCAGTAATGAAACTGATTCAGTTCTTGGTGGTAACTTTTTCAGTTTGGCTGCTGTGAAGCTTTGTGTCTTCTCTCCACAACATTTCCAGTCTGCACCTGGAGCATGGGCTGGCACTGTGGGTATGTTCCCTCATCTGTTATTCAAGCTTCTGAAAGTCATCGTTGTGAAACAGGAGTACACTTATTTAGGTATCAGAAGTCCTGGTTTAGGTATATGCTGTTAAGCTATTGTAGCGGTTAAAGAATTTTATACAGAAGAGTGTAACATCAGGTTGTCATGATATTAAGCGTCAGTACTTTGCCATCTCTGGAACCATAGCGTACATCACAGGGATTGGCTGCAACTGCTGTAATAGAAAGGTACATATGGTCAGCATCTATCAAAATAAGAGAAAATTTTCTGTGGGTTTGAAAGAATGTTTATCTTCAGGATTTTGTGTGTCGTAGTATCTCTTTAAAATCAGAAAATCATCTTTTTCACCTTGATCTCATGGTTATCTTGAAAAACACTGGGTAAAGGAAGCTGGTTCATAATTGCTTTTATAACTATAAAAAGTGTCAGGTGCATTTAAATTGTTCTCATTTGGCACACTGAATGGGAACAGCAAATGAGATATCTATAATACTTAAGTGTTATGTAGGTAGTATATGATAATCCCAAAGTACTAGTTGGCAGCTCTAAAGCTTTGAGCTTGCCTCTGGATTACCAACAGGCTGTGCTGTGTGAGCTGTAGAACTAGCTACTGAAGATGCGCACATGTAGAACTGTTTGTTTAAGTAGATATAGCATCATTGGTGTTGATTGTCTTCATTGCTGTCATTGTGCCTCTATTCTTATTTTACTATTCTGGTATCGTGAAACTCTATTGCAAAACTTTATCTTGTTTTAAAAACAAAAGAAAACCCAGCAACAACAAAAAAAACAATGCTTCCCCAGCTGCTGTTCTTGTCGGCGTGCCCTCTCTTCCCTTGTCAGCTGTAAGTGTGGCGTGCTTTGCATATGCATTCTAAAAGCTGTCTTTTGAGATATAGGTCCAGTTTTAACAAATGAAGTAGGTTAGGATGTGAGCAGTACTTAGCTGGAAAATAAAATCAATGTAGAATTGCAACAACGTGTCTTCTGCTGTACCCATCTTAAAAAAAAAAAAGGTATTTTTAAGATGCGTCTAATATTCAGTGATGCAGTGACATAGCCTTTGACCTTTCCTGTGCTTGCTTCTTTACAAATTTTGGCCTATCTTCGTACTAATTTGGATTGTAATTTTATTTTTGTGGGATGATACAAACCTTTATCATTCTGGGTAAAAAGAATATAATAACATGAGAATTTTGCCAACATCCTTTCTTTCTTAAATATTGTTGTTCTTATGATTAAAAAGCACTTGGAATTGTTGCATTCCAACTCTGTACAATTCAACATGCATTAATTAATGGGTTTGTAACTATGTCAAGTAAACAACACTTGTATATGAAAATACTTTTTCTTAAAAAAAAGAAGGCACTGTAACTACCTCTGTAGCTTTGTCAAAATAGTAGCTATACTTAGTGTAAATTTTATTTTCTGAAATTGCTCTAGTTGTATTAGATCAGAGTGGCTACATTAGAAGATTTTTTTTTTTTTGTTAAAAAATATCCTGAAAGAATCCCTGAAAGAAGTTGCACAAAGTCTTTTCCTGAAAGAAAGCTTGTAGTATTGTGTTTATTAACCTGTTTTATTACAGGTTTGAAATGATGCATGTAATTCACATAGTATTCTGATAAACATCTTTAGGTAATCTCTGCCTGCTCATTTTGAAACTTGGAAAATCTGATTTTAAAATTGTTGTAAAGGAACATATAGCATGCAGCAGCAAATTGCAAGCTTGGGTAGAGTCCACTCATAAATCTAAATTATTTGATGGATTACAATTGTTTAGTTAAATTCTTGTAACTTTAAAACAGTATCTTGTTACATTGCAATACTGCAGCTTTTGTCTCCTATCTCTACCTTGCATATATGTGCAAGACTTTTAATTGGAGATAGTTCGGGACTGTACTTGTTATCAGTTAAATACAGAATTCTTCAGTTTATCAGTAGATGTCACTAGCAGCTTTGATATTTGCTGTTTAAAAAAAAAAAAGTAGCAGCTCTTCAAGAATACAAAGTATTGTCAGGTCTCTGCTGCAAATGTTTAAAGTCCTACTTGAGTGTTAAATGTGTGTTTCTGTAGTACTGATCTTGTTTTTTTTTTTTTTTTTTAAGATTAGCAGTATACCTAACTTAAGACTTTAAACTTACCAAAGGGGTTGAAAAAAAGTCATGACATTCTAAAATTAAACTTCCAGCATTTCCCAGCCAAGTCCTTCAGATGAAGCTCAGAAGGACTGCACTATTGGAATGGCCGGCATGGTCCTGTCTCTCCTTTCATCAGCATGGTTCCCACTGGACCTCTCTGCACATCAGGATGCTTTGATTTTGACTGGAAACTTGCTTGCAGGTAGGGCAAAGCAAGAAAAATAGGATTGTCCTGTTATTTTCACCATTAGCATCAGAAGGCTTGTATCTCACCCTGTTCTGATTGCATGCAACAAAATACTTGCCAGACTGAGCAGAAGAAATAAAGAAGGAACTTCTTGCACCCAGGAGGGTTGAAAAGATACTGGTTCCAAGTTGTAAATTTCCTGTAGTTACCAAAAGGAATGTGCAGTATGCTTAGTAAAGGCTGGGTACAAAGAATTAACATCAATGCTGGTTTGAAAATATAGGCTTACTTTTCCCCTATTTGAATTTCTGTTCATATAGACATGATACGCTTCTAAAATTTTCTGATGATTAATTCCAAGTTTTTATCTTCTTTTTCTTTAAATAATGTGATTACTGTTGCAGCAAGTGCTCCCAAGTGCTTAAAGAATCCCTGGAGCATTGAAGAAGATTCAAACCAAGGTGCTGCAAAGCAGGAGGAACCCTGGCCAGCTCTGGCAGATCGAACTCTTGTTACTTTAGTGGAACAGCTCTTTTCTCATCTGCTGAAGGTCATTAACATTTGCGCACATGTAATGGATGATGTTGCTCCTGGCCCAGCAGTAAAGGTATGTATTAAAAATAAATAAAATTGTGTGACTTAAGTGCTGTTGTGATACAGACCTCTTCAAGGCTTCACATTTTAGACTTAATACAGGTAACTATCTAATACCTTGACAAGGTAATACCTTTAAGAATGCAAGTAACATGAAAAGAACACGCATATTATTCTTCCATGTAACAAGGATTTTAGTTCTGCATTGTTTATAATAGTACCCTAAATTTTGAACCTTTTTTTCCTGGTGATTTCACTTGAAATGTTAATTCATTGAGGAGTGAATATAGTAAATAGAGTATTGGATTGCATACTCTGGCAAACATCTGTTGACTTTTGGGTTGGTTAGCTGGCTGTGATGCAGTGAGCTCCTTTTGGGTCTTAAAATAACTCTTCTATGTTTTGAATATCCTGCAAAATATTTTGACTGCTGAAACAGCTCGTATTAGGTACTCTTGGGTTTGGGATTTTGTTTTGAGGCAACTACACTTTGAGACTGATTTAGTTACTGTAAGGCAATGTTATTAGGATTAGTGATTTCTTCATATTTTTAAATTGTGAAAATGTTTTTTTGACACTCCTTTGTCTGGAATCGAAAGAAATTCTAATTATTGCGCTCTAATTCCATCTCACTGGCTTATGCTGAAGTGGAGAAGGAAAGGGGGGAATATAATTTCCTGAGTGAAAAGGAAAAAGCTTAATAATGTCCTGAACCTGGGAGCTGAGACATTGTAATTTAACAGTCAAATAAAGGGGAGTTTAAACAAAAGAGGAATATGCTTGTATTTGTGCAGAAGAAGAAAAGCTACTTGTGCATACAAATTAATAAAGCTTCTTTTAATTCCAGGCAGCATTACCTTCTCTCACAAACCCACCTTCTCTTAGTCCAATTCGGAGGAAGGGGAAGGAGAGGGAGTCTGTCGAACAGGCATCTGTGCCAATGAGCCCTAAAAAGGGTGGTGAAACAAGTCCAGGTAAGCACACTTAACTCCTATTAACCCGCCCACCTACCATCCCCACCTAAGAATGGTTACGGCATAGAGAGAAGAAAGAAAACTGAGTAACTTGTTTTCTGAAGTTTTAGTTCAAACGGCTGGCAAGACCCACTGTCAGAAGTCCTTTTCAGTACTACCTTGCAGGAAAGGCAGCTGTGGGTGGGGGCTGCTTTACTGTTTTGTTTTTTATGAAAATTAACTACTTTTCAGAAGCAAGGTGCTTGTGAATCCTTTTCCTCACTGTGTTTCTGAATCTAATCAGCTATTGACTAAGATTAAGAAGTAATTTTTGTATGTATTTTAGTTAAAAGATGTTTGAAAGTTGCTTTGCAACTTTTGGCAGGAGTGGCTTACATCTGCGTTTTGAAACAAGATTCTGAATCTTGAAAACTTTTTTTTTCTTAGTAATGAATGAAGGAAATGGGTGGTAATTCTGTTTTGTAAATTGTACTTCTACTTCAATAATAAGCCCTCTGGGTTAGTTTCTTTTATCTCAGAAGACTAATGTCTTGGTATGCTAGTTCATTTTCTAGTCATGCAGCATGTGGTTTTGCGGTTTAAAATATGCATGTGGATCAAAAAATTCATGCTGTCTAATAATTCAGATATGGTAAATTATGTTGAGTATACATGTCACAAGCACCCTAGAAAAAGTACGTTGTTCTAATCTATGATATATTTTTAAGCTACTAGGCAAACGGATGCTACTGGGCCTGTTCCAACAAGTAAATCGTCTTCAGTAGGAAGCTTTTATCATCTTCCATCATATCTGAAATTGTACGATGTCTTGAAAGCAACCCATGCTAATTATAAGGTACTGCTTGATATTGTTTGGTTGAATTAGAATGTGGTTTGGTAACCACTTTGTGTTTCTTTTAAACATGGCTCTGCTTGTATCGATCACTTGTTCGGCTGTGTAAACAGTTTATCCACAAAAAAAAGAAGCACTACCACCACCAATAAAACCAAAAAACAACCAAACAAAAAGCCCTGATAGGCATTGTCACCCCACTGCTTGTTTCTCTGCTGTCACTAATGCTGGTATCAAACAACTCTTTGCTGGCTTCACAATGCTGAATGGATCCCAATGTCTCTTCTCTCCATAGTTTATTCCAGGATGGGTAAGCTTTTTCCTCATTAGTTCAGGTAATAGATGATGCATTCCCTAGGGGCTTGGTGGTCTGATTTGTACACTTCAGTGGATATGTTCTTACTACACCTACTGTGTTTCTGAGACGTACGTTATCCCTTCTGCATTACTTGTGAATTTCTTATGCCTTCATGGATGCTGTAACTTCCTTAAGCTAGAAGATCCCTTTTTATTAGTCAAAATGAAGTCCTACCTGTCTAGCAATTCATAAGGGAGTCTAAGCTGTGAGTGGTGCTGATTGAACTATGCTGAAATTTTAGGCAAAAGATCATTTTGTGTCAGTACCCACTTCTTCCTATAATTTTTATCTCCTTCTTAAGTAATTATTAAGAAAAAGTGCGGTTTTACTTTTTGGGACCAGGTTACTTTGGATCTCCAGAACAGTAATGAAAAGTTTGGATGTTTCTTACGGTCTGCCTTAGATGTTCTGTCTCAAATCTTGGAACTTGCTACTCTTCAAGACATTGGAAAGGTATAAGATTTGTGTGTTTTTTCTTTTGTAGTAAAGTTGTCTGATATCTGTGGTCCTTACTGGGAAAAAGCACATGTTGTTGATTTTAAAGTTGGTACTGTTGAGAGAGATAGTAGTCCTAGAAGTGTTGTGCTGCCACAATGTTGGGTAAAGTGCCAAAGCAGATTTTCCGGGGTAAATTGCTGCTGTTGAAAACTGAAGTAAATTTTTTGGTGTTTGAATTTGATGTGGAGATTTTTCTTGCTAGCAAAATGATTTTCCTTCAGTCATTCTTACTATACTAATATGTTTAAATATGCTCATGTTAAATATACGAAATGTCAGAAGGCATACTGCTCTCCTTCCTCTCCTGTGTCTTGATATTTTTTTCTCCTTAACTGTGGTGTTAGGCATTGTGGTATTTTAAGACTAGGAGGCAGATCTTGCACTTTTATTTCTTTACATACTTGCATGATTTTCCTTTAAATTAGTGTAGTCTTACTTAGTAAAAAAAAAAAAAAGTACTGTTGTCCAGTTTTCACAGTAATGCTTTGTATAATGAAGATAAATGCAAATAGGTGAACTTGTTTTTCTGCTTTTCTAGTGTGTAGAAGAAATTTTGGGATACCTAAAATCATGTTTCAACAGAGAACCAACAATGGCAACAGTTTGTGTACAGCAGGTAGGGAGGTAATTTTTCGTGTGTTACGGGAGGGTTAATCCTGATGTCCTGTGGTTATCAGTTGGATACTAAGACTGGCCATTCTTTTAAGGGAAGCGGTGTGAGGAAACTGTAGCCCAGGTGGAGCAAACAGAGCATGTTTTCTTTAATTTTCATGACTTGTTCTGAAACTTGATACCATCTGAGTAATAGTTTCTTCTTGAACTGCTTCCAATTCAAAGAACTATTTTAGCTAATGCTCAGAAAACAAGTTCATTTCCCAACTTCTCAAATGTGTTCTGTAGCCAGTTAACTGCATCAAAAACCTGGAAAGCAAAGAACTACCTTACTGATGGATTTCTTGCAGGCTTCCAGTTAAATGTTTGGGTTCAAGTCATCAAGGTTTAATTTTGGTGGGAGGCGAGCTTTAGCATAGACTATTTTGAGTTGTCACATGGAAATAGCTTCGGTTGCAAAGACAACCATATGTTTTTGGGTGATGTGTGGATCTTTTTCCAGCTTTTTTCTGTTTTCTTGTGTTTGACTACATGATTCACAGTTTGCACTGACCTTTCCTCTTAAGTCCTTTGGGAAGATAAGTCAAATTTCTTTTCCTGGAATGTTAACTTTTTTCCTTCCAATTTTCTTCCCTAGTTATTGAAAACATTGTTTGGGACAAATCTGGCTTCTCAGTATGATGGCTTGTCTTCAAACCCCAACAAAGCTCAAGGCAAAGCTCAACGCTTAGGTTCTTCCAATCTGAGACCTGGTCTCTATCATTATTGCTTCATGGCACCATACACACATTTTACACAGGCCCTTGCTGATGCTAGTCTAAGGAACATGGTCCAGGCTGAGCAGGAACACGATGCTTCAGGGTAAGTTTCTTCCCTTATGATATAATATTAGCACGAATTAGAATTTCTTTTTATTGTTTTCCATAAATGCAAGTATCATAGGGGAGCTAAGTAACTTGAAATTACAGTATTGCGTTATTTCTTGTAGACCTAAGCAGAGTAATTTGTCTTGGTAGTGAGATCCTGAATGCAACACTGTATTAACTGTTGCTACTGTGTTTTCCAAACCAAAGCTAAATCATTAAAATGGTTATCACGTAATTTTTTTAAAAGCATAATAGATTTAAATGCTTGTATTCAAAACTATTTCATTAATTTGCTAATTATAGCAAATAGTCAGTAGTCTTAAAGGAAAGCCAGAAGGGTGACTAAGCAAAGACCAGAAAGTCTTTCTCTACTAGATGTTTGTTGTCCACAAATCTGTGTGAACTGATCAAAGTGTACTGTAGGTTGTCTCTGTTCTTTTGTTTTACTAAGATTCTTGAAGCAGTCAAGTAGATAAAGAAAAGTTGGCATTGGTAAAACAATATGCATCTAAGGGGAGTGTGTTTGTCACTTCGTTTTTTTTAATGTGTATGGGGTTTTTTGTGTTTTTTTGTTTGTTTGGTTTTTTTTTTGTTTTTTTTTTTTGACAGATGGTTTGACGTGCTTCAAAAAGTTTCTACGCAGCTGAAAACTAGCATTACCAGTGCAGCAAAACATCGTGCTGATAAGGTACTTGTATCTATGTACTCCTGAAAGAGCTATACCTTAGATTTAAAACTTTTTTCCCTCCTTATAGAATATAATTTGGTTTTGAATCAGAGACCTGTTCAGATATTAGATTACTTTAAAATCTCTCTGTTACAGAATGCTATTCACAGTCACATTCGTTTATTTGAACCCCTTGTCATAAAAGCATTGAAACAATATACTACAACAACATCAGTACAGCTGCAGAGACAAGTTCTAGACTTGCTTGCTCAACTGGTTCAGCTACGAGTTAACTACTGTCTTCTGGATTCAGATCAGGTTGGTATTTCACCATTTTTGCAAATTTCTAATACGGGAGTCTCACCAGCGGGCTTAATATTTACAGCAAAATACTTGCAACAATCCATTCATTGTACTATAGGTGAAAACAAAGACTTAAAGGAAGCAGAGACTCAGTTCCCTCCCAACCACAAAAAGCTTCAAATTTCTGTTTTTTTTATTGCATATAAATGACTTTCTGAACTCTGCAACAACTATTTAAGAACTGTTCGTCAGATTGACTTTAGGAATAAGATGATGTGGAGGATACAATCAGTGTTGTTAAGTAAAACTTCATTTATAAACAGAAATACCTTCTTTCTATATTGAGAGTACAGACTTACTATCAGTCATACGGATCAGGGTTGACAACCATTATTTTATTTTAATGGCAGAGGGAAACGTGGCAAATACAGTAGTCTGTGACATTGTCCATATAAGCAGTAAATTTGTAACATAAAATTTAAGTGGTTTATTTACTACAGTATTTTTGGGTTTATAAACTAGTATGAGTTGCCATACATAACTTTCCTGTAAGTTCGTGTACAGATAAAGCTTTTCAATGCATGAATACTTTGGATTTTATCTTGGTTTAGAGCTAGTTTTTTGGTTGATTCTTAACTTCTTGACTGTAATGCCTCAAATATTGTGTGTTACACGAGTGAGAAAGTTATACTGAGAAATATATAGACTCTAGGTAAAATGTGGCATAAGTTCATGCAAACCGTAATAAGCTCTAACAATAACAAGATTCTCAAGATCTTCTGTAACTGTAGAGGGAACACCTCATAACATGTTAGAATGAATTACAAGTAAAAATGATTTTCAGTGTCTGTCTTTCCTTTCTCTCCTTCCAAAACATGCTCTTTTATAACTCAAAATGATTTCAAATGGGAATTAATGTCTCCGTATCTGTTGTACACTTTATTCTCTCTTTAGGTGTTTATTGGATTTGTCCTAAAGCAGTTTGAATACATTGAAGTAGGACAGTTCAGGTATGAAATTTGCAAAGATCCTTTGAACAATGTGGGTTTACAGCTGTCTTACTCTGAAGCTTGTACTGATTAGTTTTGCTGGGTATTTCTGCCGTATGAGAAATGAAGAGTTACCTTCTGGGCAAGGTGCTTGTTTATCCTCTGGTTCCAGTGATAGCCCTTTCAGATGATTTAGATTCCATGTGGCTGAAGAAGTCAGGAAGTAGCATGGGAAAAAATAATCTTAAGCTGTGTTGTGCTGTTTCTCTATTTGGTATTGTAAAACCGTTCCTTTAGGACACACCACCACCCCTGCAACTGTGCTTTCAGGAATCAGCATTTCATTGCTGGGGTTTAATTGCTGAAGTGAGAGCTACTTCTTCCTATTGTGGATTCAGTGTGAATCCATTTGTATTCTGATCACTTGGTACATTTTGCATAGTACCTAATAGATCATAAGCAATGCAGTGGAATTTTTGTTGTCAGCTTTTTTTTTCCTCACACTTGAGTTTGTGTGAAGAGATAAGTGGGTTTTTTGCTCTGTGGGTCTCCTGCGGAAATACTCCAATGTGTGTCATATGCATTAGATAGCGTGTTATAATATTAGTAACTGCGTAGTGGCCAAAACTTGAAAGAAATGCCTTGAAAAAAACCCATAGTAAAGAACAGGGCACAAAAATTACAGAAATACTGTATTGAAGCAGAACAAAAAATTCTTAAAAAAAATGTTATTGTAAAAAGATTAACTTTTACTGAACAGAGTTGTGCAATTCAAACTTGACACTCTTGGTTTTTTGTTTTCAGGGAGTCTGAAGCAATTATTCCTAACATCTTTTTTTTCCTGGTGTTGCTGTCTTATGAGCGGTATCATTCCAAACAGATAATCGGAATTCCTAAGATCATTCAGCTGTGTGATGGTATAATGGCCAGTGGGAGGAAAGCTGTTACACATGGTAACTAAAAAAAAAAAGGCAACAACACTAATATTAGCAATAGTTCAGCAATAAAAACTGTATTGAATATTAAGCTATAGAAAACTGTAATCATACTGATTGTTCCAGAAGACACTAGCTTTTAAATTTTTAGTACATGAAATAAGTCTCACTAAATTCCTTTGGGAAGTTTATTGTACCCTGTTAACTCTGCTACCCCATATTTGCACTGCACATAATAGCGACAAAGATTTTATTTGAAATTTTATTAGGTAATAAGTTCACAACATGGCAGTACTTTAAAGGCTTTGATTTTAATTTTTAGTCCCCTTACCTTTCCCTCCACTTTCAGCCTTTAAGTAGAAGCATCTCTCTCACACTTTCCAGTGATTCTGCTGAAAAATACTTTATAAAAATGTCTATTTTAGCTCTATGAGAATGAGCAAATGTGTCCATAATACAAATTTTCTATTAGACGTAAAAAGATAGACATCATTATGCATGACAAGTTTGGCNCTTTATTAAACTAAAGCCCAGTTTACTTTCAGTAGCTGAACCCTTAGAACAAGAAAATACTACTCAAGAGTGACTTGTCTTATGCTAAAACAAACCAATCTCATTTCAGCAATACCAGCTCTGCAACCTATTGTTCATGATCTCTTTGTGTTAAGAGGAACAAATAAAGCTGATGCTGGAAAAGAGTTGGAAACACAAAAGGAGGTGGTAGTGTCAATGCTGCTGAGACTTATTCAGTACCATCAGGTAAGAGAGGACGACAAAGCGTTCCTGTTTGTGGTCTATAAAAGGGTAACATTGCTTTGACTGCTAAAAATGCTTCAGGGAACATTAATGATGTTTCTATACAAGACTTGAGTAGCTGGACTCTGTGTGTGATGTTTCTTCACAGAGATAGTATTTTTGGGGGTAGGGGAAATATGCTGCAATAAAAATCAGTATTTCAAGTCAAATAACGTGTCTGTGGGGTTTTATAGTCAAGCCTTGGTAACAAAACATGGAAAAGCTCCAGTTAAGATCACAGTCTTGGTTATGTTGCAGATTGAATGAACAGAGGTTAGTATAGACTTGTAATAAATTGTGATTCAAGAGACTTAAAAGAATGGGGGTAGAAGTGGAAGAGAGGATGGGGTTAAAAGTAGGAAATGTGCTGCATAGAGGTGATTTAGGTATTGCTGTACAATAGCAATATCTTCAATAACATTTTAAAAGATCACAGAATCACAGAATAGTCAGGGTTGGAAGGGACCTCTGGAGATCATCTAGTCCAACCCCCCCGCCAGAGCAGGGTCACCTACAACAGGTTGCACAGGACAGCATCCAGGTGGGTTTTGAATGTCTCCAAAGTGGGAGACTCCACAACCTCTCTGGGCAGCCTGTTCCAGTGCTCCGCCACCCTCAAAGAAGTTCCTCCTCATGTTAAGATGGAACGTCCTATGTTCAAGTTTGTGCCCATTACCCCTCGTCCTATCAATGGGCACCACTGAAAAAAAGACTGCTCCCATCCACCTGGCATCCTCCCTTCAAGTATTTGAAAGCATTAACAAGATCCCCCCTCAATCTTCTTTTCTCCAGACTAAAGAGACCCAAATCCCTCAGCCTCTTCTCATGTGAAAGATGTTCCAATCCCCTAATCATCTTTGTAGCCCTTTGCTGGACCCTCTCCAGCAGATCCCTGTCCTTCTTGAACTGGGGAGCCCAGAACTGGACGCAGTATTCCAGATGCGGCCTCACCAGGGCAGAGTAGAGGGGGAGGATGACCTCCCTCGACCTGCTGGCCACACTCCTTTTGATGCACCCCAGGATGCCATTGGCCCTCTTGGCCGCCAGGGCACATTGCTGGCTCATGGTCATCCTGTTGTCCACCAGGACTCCCAGGTCCCTTTCCACAGAGCTGCTCTCCAGGAGGTCGGCCCCCAACCTGTACTGATGCATGGGGTTATTCCTCCCCAGATGCAGTACCCTACATTTACCCTTGTTGAATTTCGTTAAGTTCCTTTCTGCCCAACTCTCCAGCCTGTCCAGGTCACGCTGTAAGGCAGCACAGCCTTCTGGCGTGTCAGCCACTCCTCCCAGTTTAGTGTCATCAGCAAACTTGCTGATGGTGCACTCTATCCCTTCGTCCAGATCATCGATGAATATATTGAACAGGACTGGACCCAGTACTGACCCTTGAGGGACACCACTTGTCACTGACCTCCAACTAGACTCTGCACCACTAACCACAACCCTCTGAGCTCTATCTGCTAGCCAGTTCTCAATCCACCCTACTGTCCATCCATCTATCCCACACTTCCTAAGCTTGCCAGTGAGGATGATGTGGGAGACAGTGTCGAAAGCCTTGCCAAAGTCAAGATGAATTATTTGAATAAGTTAATGAAACTGGTAGTTAGACAGTTGTTAGCTACTACTTTGCCCCAGACCTCATGGGTCTGGTAAACATTTTTCTGTCTTGTAGTAGTAGAATAACTTTCTTCAATCCACTTTGTATAAAAGAAAAATATAATTTTAAGAGAAGTGACATAGTTGACATGGGATCTTATTGCTTATTCAGGTGCTTAACAAACTTAATGTGCTTTTACTTTCATCATGTGAAAATACAATTCTAGTGTATGCTAATGTAAGCAATGTATTTTCTGAGAATAGTTGGAAGAAAAGACAGTACATCTTGTCAAAATAATTTGCTAGAACTGTATGTTCAGATTGGGGTAATTTTGTGTATCCACATTTTCTTTTGAATTTGTAGTTTTATAATCATAAAATGACTAATATAACTATATGAAATGACACTCTGTAGACTCATGATGTGAAATAGTGAATAACTTTGTGTTATATAACGTACTGCAATTGCTAGCACATCCCCTCCTGACACACTTAACCTATTAAAGACCACCCATGCACTGCTCTTCCCACACCATCCCATTTGTAATTCTTATTCTGTCCTGTTCTGCTGGTGCAGTACGTATAAACTAACCCCTGGGCAGGTCTGTTGTTCCCTGGCTGCGGCTGGGATGTTCTGCAGTGGTGTCCCTGTAATTTGAGAGGCTCCAAGAGCTGCAACCTTTAACTGAAGTTAGTTACAACTGTAGCTATTATCCATGGAGCTCCAGAGTTCAAGTCACTCAGCCCAGAATTGCTCCTATCTTCTCTCTCATGAGAAAGCTTTTTGGGAAGAAAGTAATCTGGTTATCTTTTTCTTTTTTTTGTTGGTTTTTTTTTGTTTGTTTGTTTGTTTTTTAATTGGCTGCTTTTCTGAATTTGAACTACTTGAATTTCTTTTACAAGTGCTCCATCTAACTAGTTTTCTGAACCGGATTCTTCTGCCCACTTTGCAGTCCATATACTAACATTCCTGCTTGCTGTGTCTTTGGTCTGTCTATCCTTGAAAGTGTGGTCTCTATAATGCTCAAACCAGTAACACATTCAGCTACTGGAGACATCCTTGTTGGTGGTGTGCACCATGTATGTTCTCCTATACGCTTTCAGATAAAGTGACATATCTCAGGTGAATGAGCTCCACAAAAATGTCTATTCTGTTTCCTTAACCAAATTTAAATTTTACTTGAGCTAGAGTAGAGAAAGAGTATACATGTGGGAAATTGCTCTCTTCCTTCCTCCCCTCTTTGTTGAGTATGTGGTGTGGCATTTAGATTTACTATCCCTTTTCCAGTTGTTTCAGTAGTCTTTTAGCAAATGCCATTTATAAAACACCAAGAAAGCATTCTTTTCTAGTTTATAAAAGTAACTGTAAAATTCTTAAATAAAAAAAAGGGGGGGGTTCTTTTCTTTTTTCTTTTTGGCAGATGGATGAAACAGTAAATATTTTTCCCACTAAGGTATTGCTTAAGTGTTTCCTGTTAGTGTGGGTGTTCACTTGCATTCTTTTGAACTTTTCCACAGGTGCTAGAAATGTTCATCTTAGTATTGCAACAGTGTCATAAAGAAAACGAAGACAAATGGAAAAGATTGTCCCGGCAAATAGCTGACATTATTCTCCCAATGCTTGCAAAACAACAGGTTGTTACATGAATTTTTTAATTAATAACCATCTAAAATAATTGTAACAATATATGTATCAATAATGGCTTTGGGTATTGTGTTTTTTTAATTATTTTTTAATATTTGGAGACAGATTTTCTTGAAAGTGTGGTTGCACTATCTGGAAAAACAATTACTGCAGTGTAAACTAAGTCTTTGAAGTGATGAAGGTCACATTTAAATGCACAATATATGTGCAGTATCTTCAAGGCTGTTTCCAGATGAAGCTCATTCTACTTCTGTTACATCGATGATTATATCAGAGCACTTATTAAATGGTGTGAAGATTCTCCCATATTTATAGAATAGCAAAATTATTTTTTCGTAACTGCAGTGTGTCTAGTTGCATTTTTTTCTTAGTGAGGAGGATGAAAAGACATAGTCTAAAAGTGCATTAATAAATCACAGAATCATGGAATAGTTGAGGCTGAACTGGACCTCTGAATACTGTCTTCCCCCCAAAGTAGGGTCTATTGGAGCAGGTTGCTTAGGACCATGTTAAGTCAAGTTTTGACAGTCTCCAAGGATGGAGCCTCCATAACCTCTCTGGGCAACCTGTTCCATGTCTGAGCATCCGCACAGGCAGAAAACAAATAAATAAATAAAAACTGTATTTAAATGGAATTTCTTGTAATTCAGCTTGTGCCTATTGCCTTTCATCCTGGTACTGGATATGACTGAAAAGATTCTGGCTCTTTCTTCTGTACTTGTGTTGTCTCCTCCCCCTGCTTCCCCTGGTCAGATAGTTGTACGCATTGATAGCGATGCCCCTGAGCCTTCTCCAGGCTGAGCAATCTCAACTGCCCCTTGTACGACAGATGCTCCAAGCCTATAACCATCTGTGTGACTTTCTGCTGGAATCCCTGCAGTATGTACATGTCTCTTTCACTGGACTGCATGCTGGGGATGGAGAGTAGGCCCTTTGTATCTGGGAAGAAAAGAAGGCTCCTTTTAGGAGAGAGATTTTCAGTGCTGCTCCCTAAGCAACAGAGGATTTGCCTTCAATACAGCTTTTCTGGAATTAGAAACCCTTACTTGATGGATAAAAGTAGACATCGTGGTTGGGGAGAGTGGGCAGTTACTGTGGATCAGACAGCAGTTTTTGAGCAAAGCGAAAATGCTGGCAAATTGCAATTGCCTTTGTTTTTTGTTTTTTGTGTGTGTGCTCAACTGTCAAATTATTTAGGCAAGGTAGGGTCATCCAGATATTGAGTCTAGTCTTTTGCTTTTTGCAGTTGATTGTTATATAATTTATCTAAAAAACTGATTAAGTGAGGCATCTTACCTCTGTTGCTGCAATGTAATACCATTGTAGCTATTCACTTTTCGGATTATTAGGGTGTTTTTTTTTCTCCTAGTTACCTGCTCAAGTTTAATCATTACCAGCTTTGTTCTCTATATGTATGCCTGATAGGATGCACAGGGAGGAGAAAAGTTTTTAAAAGTTAGGACAAGTCAGTCTTTTGGTCTCATTCTGATTATGGCACATTTCTCCTAATAAAAAATGCATGGTATTTATATTAAATTTCATATGTTTTTTTTCTGTGTTCTCAAAACTCCTGTGTAGGAAGGCCTGCAATGGAACTTTAATTTACCTTTCATAGCTTTTGGTTGCTCTAAATTTTGTACTGTAAGGACCGCTTTATTACACACAGGTTGTCATAGAAATATTTAAAACACAAAATGGTAATTTTGTGTTGCAGTTACCTTTAGTGAATAGTTACAAATTAGTTTTATGTTTTCCTTTTACAGATGCATATAGACTCTCATGATGCTCTAGGAGTACTGAACACTTTGTTTGAAATTTTGGCTCCTTCATCCCTTCGCCCTGTGGATATGCTTTTAAGGAGTATGTTTGTTACTCCTAAAACAATGGTAAGCAATTGTTTCCAGAGAAGAGAGAATCTGGTGTTTTCCATGCAAAACAAAAGAGAATGTGTTTCTCTTTCTTAATTTACAATGTGGAGTTAAAGTACCTGCAGCAGATTTTAGGAGAGAATTGGTTAGAACTAATATGATTTAGCAACTGGGAGCACTTTATGCAGCAATGTTCTGCTTATGGATTACTCGCCTTCATTTTGTATTTTGAGAATCAGGAATGAAGAGAAACATACTGTTATAATAAGTTCTAGAATGCAATTTAATAGGTAAATCACATTTTTCTTACACAAATATTAGTACTGTTCTTATCGTTGAGAGATTGTTTAACAGAGTGAACATAAGCTTGACAGTTACCACAAGAACAGCATTTTGGAAGACCTGAACATAAAAGTTGTTTCCTGTTTGCTCCATTCTCAAAAGGGTCGATTTTTATACAACAGTTAATGAAAATGTTTGGGGTTTTTAATGCATTCCTATGTTGTGTTGAAACCCTTTGAAATTAAGTCAGTCTTCTGCATTTTTGTGTTTGTGTTAGGCATCAGTGAGCACTGTCCAGCTATGGATTTCTGGAATTTTAGCTATCCTCAGAGTTCTGATTTCACAGTCAACAGAAGACATCGTTCTATCCCGTATACAAGAGCTTTCCTTCTCACCATATTTGATTTCATGTCAAGCAATTAACAGACTGAGATGTGGAGAAAATTTATCTACATCAGAGGATCACACTGAGGTTAAACAGGCCAAATATCTTCCTGAAGAGACATTTTCTAGGTATGTTGTCTTTTGAATAACTTAAGGGAAAGATTAAGATTTCTGAGAAATCACATATATATTGTGCAATATATAGAAGTGTTACCTGGTAGGAATGAAGTCTGTTAATAAGTTGATATTAGAAGAGTGTTTGTGGAGGAAAGAATGAGATGGACAGTAGAGGGAGGAGATGAGCAATTTATAGTAGGGACTTTGGACTGTTCTGATACCTCTTCTTGAGCCAAGTGAAGGACCTAATGGTGCTGTTAAAATGTGTGAATCTTGGACTTACTAACATCAGGTCCAAAAACTTAACTGATTAAGCCTTGCCTTCCTCCCTGTGTGGGAACTGAAAGATGAGCCATCGCTGTAGTAGAAGCCCAGGTTCTGTAATAGAACCTTGGATTCAAATGGATGATGGATTCAAATCTATTAAGTTAGTCCTGCTCTTTATTTCCTGTTTTGTCTAGTTAGCTTCCCATGCTGATGTCCTCAGAGTGACAAACTTCACGCAGAAGAAGCATGGAGAGGTGGCAATGGTATTATGTTGACATAATGTTTGTCATTAAGGCATAATGTTTTAATGTAGTGAGAAGCATTTTATATAGCGATTTGTTTAAGAAAATAAGATCTTCTTACACAAGTATGGAAATTCAGATAGAAATAAAATGTTGTTTCTTATCATTCATCTCACCGTGAGGGTGATGGATAGAGGGAAAAGGGGCTTCTGGACTCCCTTAATGTGACCTTATGTCCAACAGGAGAGAGTTGAGGAATGGTAATGGGTGCAAGGATGGCTTTCCTCAAATGCCCTTTTTTGGTGTTTCTTTTGATGTTTTGTCCCTGGCTGGAGGTTTGATATGGAACCTGTGTGGTAGCGTGTGGATAGATGAGGCTGTAAACAACTGAATTACTGTGACTTGCTGAGTTACCACTCCTCAGCTGAGCTGTGGTAATTGTCATGGTGTGTTTTAGCTCATTGCACATCACTATAAAGACAATGTAGCATTTTGAATGTTTGCTGTGTAAGTGAAGTGGGCTGGTGTCTGCATGCTATTATGACCTCAGCTGCTGAGTATCATCATATTTGTTTTAGGTCAACCTGTTCTGTAGCATTTAATTTAACATCCTATTTAGGCTGAATGGACAAGAACTTCGTAATTTATTTTTCAAACTTACTGAGTTTCATGGGCAAACCTCATCTTATTATGAGAGATGTCTCATTGATAGTTTTTCTGTTGATTGTGTATATGTTTTTTCAAGGTTCTTATTACAACTGGTTGGCATTCTACTGGAAGATATTGTTACCAAACAATTGAAAGTGGACATGAATGAGCAGCAACATACTTTCTACTGCCAGGAGCTGGGCACACTGCTTATGTGCTTAATACATATCTTCAAATCAGGTAATACTTTAAGCAATGCCTTGTGTTGTAGCATGCAGTGGCATGGTAGTTTTTCAACAGTTGCTGAATGCATTGAACTACTGAGAAGGAATATGTAGGTGCTGAAGACATTCTATCCTACTCGGTGTAAAGAACCTCCCAAATTTTGTGCTCGTGCATGCAGGGCACATTTTTCACATTTCGTCTGTCTTCTGAACAAAATGTAACTAGTGACTTTTCATCTCTCAACTGTCTAAAATTTTCCAGTCCAAAAATGCAAAGCATTCCAAATTTGAGGCTGTATTTCTCACAGGTTTTCTCAATTTGGAGATTGGTAGGTATGTCCAGGCTTAAAATACTGAATTACAGACCACTGGTTCAGACTCATGACAAGGTAGGTTACTGTTCTTTGTCGTAATTAATAAAAAATACCCCAAAAACCCACCAAAACAAACCACCAACCAAAACCAGAAAACAGAAAAGTAGGAAAGGTAGTACTGTTGCAGCTAGCTGGTCGTGAGCTCCTTTCTTCAGGTTTGGGAATTCTGCCTTAGGTGTCTTCTGCTAGCTATCCGATCTCTGGCCCTTTGGTAATTCCGTAGTCCTTAGCCTCATTCCTTAGTCTTATTTTCCTAATAGTGACACTGTCTTCCCATTCTTTTATTCTTTTCTTACTGTGACTGTTCTTTTCGCCTTCTGATTTTCAGCCTGCAGCTGTAATCCAACCTTGGATTACAGTAGTTGGCTGCAAATTAAAAGGTCTTGGCACAAGTCCCTGGGTCTTCATAGTCTTCCGTACAGATACAGGACAAGGAACTCTGCATTCCATGTCTGTAAAATGGGAATTATAGTACTTCACTACCTAGCAGATGCAAATAACAAAAAAAAGTGCATACAGAATACTTTTGTTAGATATTTAACATGATTCTGTGCTCCGTTGTATCCCAACAACCTCTAATCTGTTTTCTTTTTAAGCTCTTCCTACAGAGTTTAGTTAAAGTCCTCTCTTGAGGAAAAAAAAAAAACTTAATTCTGTTCCTGTCATTGCTACCAGCTGGTTCTTGCAAACATAAGCATAGGTGTAGACTTAAAGTGCTGATGGAAGTGTTCTGGGTCTTCAACTGGTTCACTATCAAAGCTCAAAGCTTCTGCGTTGTCTTGATTTAACTTTCAGTAGCTTTACTCCTCCTAGTCCTCAGTGACAGTAATGTGTAGAAAAGTGAATGGGAAACCAATTGAATTACATTGTAGAGTTTGTGCAGCCATGGTGGATGATGTTTTGTCTTGACTTGTCAGAAGAGAGCTTTGGTTGAAGAAATGAAGTCCTCCAAACCCCAGGATTGTGCGTGAAGAGGCACAAAATATGATGATAGTTACCAGAGCCTTCCTTGGTCTTTGTTTTAAGCCTGCTTTAGGGCACAGGACTCTGGATGTAGTGAGTGATCTTTCTCTTTTCCCATGTGTCTGTTACAGTAATAACTACGTGTTTATACTATTGATTTCTGTTATGGAGAAACATTTGAAACAAATATTATAACAAATAACTTATGCCAAGGTGATTTGGAGTAAGTGATTAAATGGTGTCAAGCCAGGACCAATGAAATCAGAAAATAAAGCTGGTGATTGAAATCAGGGAAGTGGGTTCTTCCACAGTGGGAGCTGGGAATAAATGGAAAAAGGAGGCTCAGCTAGTTCTGCTGCAGAGACCGGCTTCTAAGCTGCACTGTGAGTTGTGCAAAATTAAATATTAAAATACTCACGCAGAGCACTGATATATTTGTATTGCATGATCTCTAGAAATTAATTTCATGAATTGACTACAAATCAACTCAAAGTACTAGTAGTAACGTGGTTACCTTATATGGTGTAACAGAGTAGAAGGAAAGTTGTTCAGACACCTGGGCTGTATTTTCATGTTGTAGCGTTTTCTTTCAGGTCTAGGCTTAGGTTAGTTAATTAGTTTAGGCACTAAGTGCCTGGTTTTGCAATACTTTTCTTTTGTTCAGTTAAAACCTCTATATTTTTTTCTCTTTAAGTTATATTCTCCTAATTACAGATGCAGCTTATAGTGACTTTCATCTGGGAACATAGACTAAGGTCTTGTCATTTTTAACCACTGTTCTACTTGGATGTTTTGTCTTCTCACCCATTATAGTTTTTTCAAAATGTGAGCATTGCTGACTCCTGTGTATTCAACTATGGGAAACTACCAGATTTTCAGTCTGCTACTTTAAAGTTAATAGAAATAAAAGGTATAGACAAAGTGTAAAGATTAGCATGCAGTGGCTTTCATGACTCTAGAAAATCACTAGATGGTGCAATTACTGCAAATGCAGGAAGCTGGAATAGTAATAGCACTGGCTTGCTACTACGTGGGACTCGAGTTTTGAGACTCAGTTATTTTTCCCGTTCTTTGCTATTTATGTTGTGTATTTATCAGTCCTGGAGGCAGCTTAAACTGGTCCACATGGCTGTGGAATTTACAGCTTCATTCTTTCGTATGTCTGGCAAAGCAAGGAAGCAACACTACAGATATCTCCTTCATTATTCTCATAAGCTTTTGGTTTCTAACTGGTTCTGAAGAAACCATTTTTTCCCTGATCTTATCTTCTCATAGAAACTCAAAGTCCTGTACATTTAGACAACTTTAAGGTTGTCCATGTCCCACTGTTTGTTTTGGTATAGGAATACAGAATCAGCAAGCCGGAAAGCCGAATTCGGCTTTTGTGCTGAGCGTTCAGTATGCAGGGTAATGACTTTTCTCTGCGTAAAAACATTTACATTTTGCACTTCAGAAATTGGATGGAAGGGTGTCAGTTTAGTTTCAACTAAATGTATTTGGGAAGTCCTCATCTGAAGTAGGATACTTGTAAGCGATCTTCCTTAGCATGTAGAATAGTAGTTACAGCATGGTTCTTAATTAGAACTTACGTGTTTTACTTTGTAAACAAAACAAACAAAAACCCCCAAAAGTGTGGTCTATAATTAACAATTTTAAATTTGGTCAGGGTTTTCATGTATCGGATAAACTTTTTGATGCATGACAGAGAAAATGTTGAGAAGATACACTAGAATTGTAATGAAACTTATCTAAAGCATTACTTATTGAGTCTGGGAGCTGGTCATTACTGGTTTACACCTGGACCTTGGGCAAACTCCATGACTTGCCTTATATTTGTAAAACTGCTTAGGCTATACCTCTCTTCCAGGAACGATAGTGGCTTACGAAACAAGATCTGTATTCTCAGGGTACCCTGAATAATTTTAAAACTTCTGAATTCAGACTAGAGCATTGTTACTCTAACATACTTTTATTGCTTTCAGGGATGTTTAGGAGAATCACAGCTGCAGCCACCAGACTTTTTACAGGAGATGGATCTGATGGTAGTTTCTACACCCTTGAAAGTTTGAGTGACCTTGTTCAATCCATGATTCCCACGCATCCTTCTTTAGTTCTGCTCTGGTGTCAAATCCTGCTTCTTGTCAACTATACCAACTACAACTGGTGGTCAGAAGTGCATCAAACCCCGAAGTAAGATTTGCTTTTGATCCATAGTAGTAGTAGTAGTGTGTCTCATATTTGCTAAAATTATATTTTAAAAAAATCTAGCTTTTTTTCTGCTAAGCCTGTCAGCCTGTTGAATAGTACTATTTGGATTCTGGAATAGATAGTTCTGCATTTACTTTACATGTATACATATTGTCTGTTCTGGTGTCAGTATGTCTTTCAAATGAAGGAAATGTGTTCTGCACTCATTTGTTCCTTGAAAGAACTGCCAGATAATCTCTCAACTTTTAAGGCAAGAAAGCTTCCTCTGTGTACTACTTTTAATTAAAATTATGGAAATAACTGTAACAAAATATTCACTATTTCATATTTCATGTTCCTATGGAGACTTTGTATCTCAGCTTCTAGCAAATAACCCGCCAGTGCAGATGATATACACTGTTGTGTGTACAAAAATACAATCTGATCCGCATAATTGCAACTATAGTTATATGTGTTCTCTATTCTCAGTGGATCTGTTACTAAATGCTATCAAAACATAGTATCAGCACCATGCTGATTCATTAGCATCGAGCACCATAGTAACCTCACTTAACATTAGTTGTCTGAAATTCAGAGATTTGGTCTAAAATGAGTGTTCTCTTGGTCTGAAGTTAGTTCTTCCCACCTGTCAGGAATTGGAATGATTTGTCCTCTGGGGGTAACAAAGATAACCCCTATGTGGGTGGGTATCCCTCTATGTTAACTGTAGAGGGAGATTAATAACTACTTTGAGAGACACTTCTGATGCTTCTGCATCATGTTAAGGAAGACTAATCTTGCTATACAGCATGAGTGGATCAATACTTGCTCAAATAGGAGATTCTTCCTCAGTTCAACCTCGTGATGTGAAAAAATATTCTGATTTGAGGAAACATTAAATTACCAGGCTTATGAGCAAAGCAGGGCAACTAAAATAGCTAAGGTGACATCTGCTATTTGTTGCCGTTATCTTTTTTGATTTACCAGTATCACCTGTATTTTTTTTTCCTGTGTTGGGCATCACTTTCAATCTGACACTAGACTTAAGTGCTCACGAACACTGGTTTGGCTTGAGAAGAAAATGCAGTATTAGGTTCTGTTATCCTATCGGAGATGCAGTACCCCGTGTTTTTCTTTTAAATAACCTGTTTAGTTCTTCAGATTGTCCAAGGAAATAGTAAGGATCTGCTGGAGAGGGTCCGGCAAAGGGCTACGAAGATGATTAGGGGATTGGAACATCTTTCATATGAGGAAAGGCTGAGGGATTTGGGTCTCTTTAGTCTAGAGAAAAGAAGATTGAGGGGGGATCTTATTAACGCTTTCAAATACTTGAAGGGAGGATGCCAGGTGGATGGGAGCAGTCTTTTTTTCAGTGGTGCCCATTGATAGGACGAGGGGTAATGGGCACAAACTTGAACATAGGAAGTTCCATCTTAACATGAGGAGGAACTTCTTTACTTTGAGGGTGGCGGAGCACTGGAACAGGCTGCCCAGAGAGGTTGTGGAGTCTCCCACTTTGGAGACATTCAAAACCCACCTGGACGCTGTCCTGTGCAACCTGCTGTAGGTGACCCTGCTCTGGCGGGGGGGTTGGACTAGATGATCTCCAGAGGTCCCTTCCAACCCTGACCATTCTGTGATTCTGTGATTCTGTAAGCATGGAACAAAAAGGTGATACTACAATTGTTAGAAAGTAAAGAGCTGATGGAAAGCAAAGTGTCTACTTCAAAGCGCTATGATGTTTGAGTGAAGTTTCTAGGAAAATAAATATTATGTATGGACAATGGTAAGATATTCCAAGCAGTTTGACTGTTAATGTTTCAATAGCCGTAGTAATAAAATACAGTAATAAAATAGTAACAAAATATAATGTGCTTCCTGCAGGAGACACAGTCTTTCTACTACTAAATTGCTTAGCCCTCAGATATCTGGAATCAGTGATGAATCGGATTCAGAATCTAAACGTGGCATGTGCAATCGAGAGATAGTGAGAAGAGGAGCGCTCATTCTTTTTTGTGACTATGTTGTAAGTTTTGAATTATGAATATTATAACTATATTTTTGAGTTATTATGCTGACAGTCTTTCATTACTGATGTGCATTAAATGAATCTGGTTCACAAGTGAAAACTGAAGACTTGTGAAACTAGTCATTTTATTTTCAGGTGGTGCTTCTGTAAGCTTAGGTGTGACCTCATTTGGCTTTTTTCTATTCTGAACTGAGAATTCTCTTGGCTTGTAAAGGATGCCTGGTAGGTAATAGAATTCTCTGGTGGGTATCATATCCCTTACTTGTGAGGTGCAGGGAGCACACTAAGTAGTGTTAGATTTCCCAACATCAGTAGCACTTCATAGTGTCAAGGAGAGAACAAATTTCTGTCTCTATACCTTAAGAGCAGAGGTTTTACATTAACATTTAACTTCCATTTTGGTCCTCTAATGAGAGCAGTTCCTGTGGCTTTGGCCTCTTGCTGCCTTAATATTAGCATTTTAGTTCATTGGGAATTTTTGAAGTGAATCTTCCCATAATATCTAGTTTTGGACTTTGGTTTGCATTGCAGAGCAGTTTTGGGGCAAGCAAACTGCATTCCTTTCAGATTCAACTACACCGAAAGCTGTGTTTAAGAAGCACTTCAAGTACTAATGGACATTCAGTCACCAGATTCAGATTAGAATCCTTCAAAACCTCTTTACTGGGGAGTATCAGCCTCTCAGCACCACCTTGTTAGCTCTACAGATCTTTTCATGTTGCTTGTTGATATACACAGCCACTGTAGGTTTAAAATTAATTATTGACAGATCTCTTTGGATTTCCTTTCCAGAAATTATTCATCTTGTGTTTAAGGCCAGTAGTGGTAAGGAATCTTTAAGAAAAAGCCAAAATGAAAATCACATTTTACTAAAAGACTGTGTATGTGCATGTTTATTTCAAACAACATTTCATTAAAAGTGGAGTCTTTGAATCAACATTCTCAATTTACTTGTTTCTAACCTGGATTTTTAGTGTTTAAAAAAAATAATTTACAAATTAATTATAAATCTCATAATTTGCAACAAGATCAAAAACATTTGGAAAATTTGTCATGTAAAAATAATGATGGTGGTATTAAAATGTAGACACTTTATGTCATTATTTTAAAATAGCTACCAGAATTATGCATGAAAAACTTCATGTTATGTCAGATAAAGTTTTTAGTAATTAAATGCTTAGCATGGGTATTACTGGAATCAGATTTTAATTTTTTCTCTTTCAGTGTCAAAACCTACATGATTCAGAACACTTGACCTGGCTTATTGTGAATCATGTTCAAGACTTGATTAATCTGTCCCATGAGCCTCCAGTACAAGACTTTATTAGTGCTGTTCACAGGAATTCAGCAGCCAGTGGTCTCTTCATCCAAGCCATTCAGTCACGGTGTGAGAATCTTGCAGCTGTAAGTTTAACTTCTTTACTTTTTTTAAAGAATAAAGTAACTTACTTTTCAGCATAAGTTTAACTGATAAGTATGCAAATTCTGACATTTCTGGGTCATTTATTGAGTTCTAATTTTATTTTTAAAGTCACATCTTTAAAAATGCAAACAACGAACCTTATAATATGTTTGCAACTTCACTATCAGATGTGTTCCAATCCATCAAATCTATGAATTCAAGCAGAGTTGGTTAAGCTGCTTTTATTCCTTCCTGGGTATTACCCCCACATAATAAATATTTTAAGGGTAAATTAGAGCTGTAACTTTCGTCGTTGATTTCGGTACCTTGGTGGCATAAATAACAGAACCACTAACTACAGAGGCAGGAATAGGAAGCTGTCCATCTTCATAGGCCCTAGCAACATTAAAATTATTTGCAAGCTCGTGCCTTCCCCATTGATCTGCTCCACACATCTTATCCTCTTGTTGAGGGAAATACTGCTGCAGAAATTCAGTGTATGATTGCTGTTGATTATTCTAGCTTTCACATTAAAAGGGAGTGGATGATGTTTTATGTATGCATCCCTTTTCATCTTGGGAACTCACTAGGTGGGAAATGTCATTTGCTGGGCTTCCTCTAGAGCTAATAGGGGAAGATGCTATGACACCCTGAGTAGCCTGGTAATGTTCTCTGCCTCTTCCTGTTGTCTCTATGCAAATCTAGTGCAACTGCATTAGTGCTTTAGGCATGTGACTAAAACACTTTAAAGTTAGGTGAGCTGAATCTGGGCTTTAGTGTCTAAGAATTAGTAAAATGAATAAAACTAAACATATTTGAATGGAAGATGTAGCCATTAAGTGAAAAGTTTGGTGATTATCAGAAAAGTCAGTCAAATGAAATACCTGATATTTATAGTCTGCTTTAAAACAAGATTGGTTCCCTGAGTCAAGCTAGTTTGTCTTTGTGTTTCTCCTTTTAGATTATTGGTGCTGAATTGGTGCTCATATTTAAAAAAAAAAAAAATAATTATTTGCACCCCCTTTTAATCCTGAATAGCCATCATTGTTTCTGTGATTTAAACATGTGCTTAAAAAATCCCTAATGCTTATCTGGATTTCTGTACTTTCTTTTGTCTTGACTACGCTCATGTTCCTACCTTTTTCCAGCAGCAGTTCAAGCTTCTCACTGTTTTCAAAACTTACTACAATTCCACTTAAGTCTCTCTAGCTTTTTTCTCTAAAAGTTTTGCTCCCTGCTTTTTGCTTAGTCTTTGTAAGAGGAAGCGTTTACAGTTAAACATCAAACAATTTAGTGTTCATATTTGTTAAACAACCCAGTAACTCATATTCCTATATAATGATTATATTGATTAGCTGGTTGTCTGCTATAGCTTTTTCTAAATGCCTTTCCCTTGATCTTTGTATTCCAACTGATTGCTTTTATTTTTGTCTGTTCTTCTGTTTCAACATCTAGCCCACAACTCTGAAGAAGACTTTACAGTGCTTAGAGGGAATACATCTCAGCCAGTCTGGGGCTGTCTTAACGTTGTATGTTGATAAGCTTTTGTGTACTCCATTCCGTGTGCTTGCTCGCATGGTTGACACACTGGCTTGCCGTCGGGTAGAGATGCTTTTGGCTGCAACTTTACAGGTAAAGATAAATATATTCATTTGTAAATAAGATTGGGTAGTGCCAGCAATATAATTAAGTGTAATGATTTAAAGTACATCAAAATATGATGTTTAAGTGATTTCATTGGAAAGGAATTTTTTTTATTTAATATATAGATACATGAATGTTTACATTTCACTTTATCTGCCTATAATTTTCCTAATCCGTTCAAAGTACCTATGGGTATTTTACTTATTTCTGTCCTATAAAATTCTTTTGACTCTTTCCTATAGAACAGCATTACTCAGTTACCAGTTGAAGAACTGGATAGAATTCAGGAATACCTTCAAAACAGCGGATTAGCAACAAGGTAACTAATACCACTACATGTTAAAATGCCGAACTAAGTAATGTTCTAGTACTAATTGCGTTAACTCTTTTTTCCGACATTTTGGGTTTTTTCTTAAAGGTCAGACAGTCCTTTTTGGAAGTAAAAGAGGAGCAAATCCTCTCTTATGAGATGCAGGCATATTCTGGCAGAAGGGCAGTTGTGTTGGCTGAGTTGAATTTGCAATATGCTTAAGAATTAAAGCAAGCTAAAGGCTCGAAGGCATCAAATTCTTTCTCCCTCATCCCACTCAGTATTTAACTTTTGAGAGACAGCAATCGCAAATTAATTCCTTGACAAAAACTACACTACTGAAAGCAACTGAATTTTCCTCAAATTTTTGCAGAATTTTGTGAGCCCAAGCAGGGTGGGCTTGTCTTTTGGGTTTGGTGGTTTGGTTTTTATCCCCCCCCCCCGACAACTGTGTTAGAAGTTTAACTGTTTAGTCTCCCAGGTGTTTAAAAGTAAACTGCTCTTATAAAAGGGAGCAATTTACTCAGTTTTTGAAAAAGCTTTAATGTTGGAAAAAGCCTAATTTACTTCTCTTGATGTCATTGCTGTTTGAGGTTAATATACATTGACTGAAATAAGAAAGAAGTAGGGGAAAAGAATCTAAAGCCTAAGACTGCAGTAGGTTGATAGTAATGTACCTTCATAGGTAACATTACATTTGAATTTTTAAAAAACTCAAAAATATACAAATGACTTTATATACAAGTTCTTAAGAGCAGTAAAGGAATTTAAAACAAACAAACAAACAAAAAAAACAAACAACCAAGAGAACCCCAAACACCTGACACTGGAATTCTTAATATCTTTTTTTTTTTTAATGAAAAGCTCAATTTTAGTGTATTCTTGTTTGCTCTTAGAATGTATTTGTCTGCAACCAAATAATCTGTACACTAACTTTGATTCTTCTTACTCATTAAAAAGATTTACTGCATAAAGAAAACTGAACAGCTTGCATTTTATGCTTAAGCATGTACAATTTTTAAATCTTTATTGTTGATGGTGCTGAGTTCATTTGTTTTGGCTACGGATAGCTGGTAAAACTTGTAGTTTTGCATCATATGACTGCATATATGCAACAAAAAACTTAAGACCCTACTGCTTTTCTCTCCCAGGATTAGAATTGGCTCACTGGATGTCTTCCATTTTTAAATTATTTACAAGACTGAGTGAGTTAGCTCTCTGCTAATGTGTTCTTCTGTTTTCAGACACCAGAGACTTTACTCGCTCTTGGATAGGTTTCGTCTTATGGTAGCACCAGACACAACTAGTCCTGCACCTCTGGTTACCTCACACCCACTAGATGGAGAAGACCAACCAGCTTTAGAGAATGTAATTCTAGACAAAGTAAGATATATGTTTAGAAAGAGTCACTAAAAGTGCCTTGGCTGTAAACAAGCTTTTGCATATTACAAAATATTTAAATACAGCTTATTTTTACCATGCAGTTAATGTTCTGAGAATTGTCAATGGATCTCAAATATAGATCAGTGAATGATTTCATATGTGTTGGCTGACTGTTGTTCTCGGGATGAATAATTAGCACATGCATAGATGTTTGTTACATTGACAGTGCTGTGGAAAAACTATCAAGTTTTGTTTCTTTGCATAACTTTAATGGAAAGATTTATATAAGGTTTGGTACAGATATATACTCTTGTTTTCTTGATGTGTTTACTGCAGTGATCAGTTTTATTCATTTGCTGAGAAATGTTGGTTGTCTCTTAGAAATTAAGCATTACTTATTGGTTTCCACTTCTCAGCTTTAAATTACTTTCAGAGAACAATCATGACAACTGTTTTTGTCTTTCGTGTACTTAGATGCGTTTATTTCAAAACAGGGTGGGAGGCTAAGAGCAAGCCTTTTGGAGCCTGAGTCTTCCTTTCTTTCTTGCTTGTCCCATGGCACAGATAATTTCCCTCTTCATTCCTTCGTGTTCTACGGTGATACACAGTAATAGGAAATGTATGCAACTGAGATGCCAAAAATTATTTGATCAGCTGACCGTTTGGAGGAGACTAATAAGTAGTCGAGAAACCCGTTGACTTAGGAGGGAGATTGAGACATACTTACACAGCAGGAGGAAACACTGTTTGTGCCCAGAAGACATTTACCCATAGCTTTCTGTCTTCAAATTAACCAAAAATTATCCTTCCTCTGTAACTGTAAATACTGGAGAAAGGAATTAATTTTTGTATGCTTCCTCCACAACCCCTACATGGTTCATAGAATCGTAGAATATCTCAAGTTTGAAGGGACCCATAAGGATCATCAAGTCCAACTTTGCGTCAGTCTTTAGCAGTGGAACTAGCTGTTCCCTGGACACCCAGCCTCAAGAGCTAGGAGACAGGGAGGGGAAGCAGAATGAGAGCATCACGATCAAAGAGGAAGAGATCAGTGACCTGCTATGCCGCTTGGATGCACACAAGTCTATGGGACCAGATGGGCTACACCCAAGAGTGCTGAAAGAGTTGGCAGATGTGCTCGCCAAACCGCTTTCCATCATTTACAGGAAATCATGGCTAACTGGGGAGGTCCCAATGGACTGGAGGGTGGCAAATGTAACACCCATCTACAAAAAAGGCAAAAAGGAGGATCCAGGTAACTATAGACCTGTCAGTCTAACCTCGATACCAGGGAAGGTCATGGAGCAGGTCATCTTGAGTGCCATCAAAACCCACATAATGGGCAACCAGGGGATCAGGCCTAGTCAGCATGG
>VZSZ01010017.1:300198-335091 GCA_013398815.1 Ibidorhyncha struthersii
GTTTAGTTTGAGGAAGAGAAGGCTGAGGGGAGACCTCATCACTCTCTACAACTATTTGAAAGGACACTGTAGAGAGGTTGGTGCTGGTCTCTTCTCACAGGTAATTAATGACAGAACAAGAGGGAATGGCTTCAAGCTCCAACAGGGTAGGTTTAGACTGAACATTAGGAAAGAATTTTTCACAGAAAGGGTGGTTGGGCATTGGAAGAGACTGCCCAGGGAGGTGGTTGAGTCATCATCCCTGGATGTGTTTAAGAGATGTTTAGATGTGGTGTTGGGGGATATGGTGTAGGGGAGAACTTTGTAGAGTAGGGTAGATGGTTGGACTCGATGATCCCAAGGGTCTCTTCCAACCTAGACAAGTCTATGATTCTATGATTCTAACTCCCTGCTCCTTGCGGGACTGCCTAGAACTAAACCATGTGACTAAGAGCATTGTCCAGATGCTCCTTGAACTCTGACAGGCTTAGTTGCATTCTAATTAATATCATGAAATTCAGGATGTCCAGTTATGAGAAACAAAAGACAGAAAAGGGATAACTGAGCCTTTTTATATTCCTTAGTTAATAATATAACTAATTTAACTAATTCCTGTAGGCTCATTGCTAATAATTGAAGGAGTAAATTTGCAGTGGTTTGTCATTTGTCTTCATTTATTTCAGTGAGTGTTAAAAGCTAGATGTTATCTTCACCTGCAAATTTTTTTGAATCTGAAGACTTTTCTTTATTGGTTATAGGTTTTTTGGGTTGGTTTTTTTTTTGCTATTACTGTTATGTTTGTGTGACTGTTGAGTATTCCAGGTTTTTTTTTCCTAGATGTTCTCTTCAGCTCTAGGATCCTAATATATACATCTGTGCTATACATTAAGCTTCTTTTTCCCTCACTTCCTGTCCAGATTCTATGGAAAGAGAGAACTTGCCAGTGAACAACCATTGGTCTAGTTTAAGATGGTCCGTTCACCAGTTGTCTGTTTTGCCTTGCTTTTTTGTTTGAGTTTTTTTGACATTAATGTGGCCTGGTGACCTCTTAAACGGACCACAAGTCAAAGCCAGTGAGCAATTCTCCCCCTGCCCCCATGAACTGTATTGTTTCTGGAAACAAATATGTAATAAGTTTCCTTTTTTAATTATTAAAGGACTGGTATGTGTCACTAGTGAGGTCGCAGTGTTGCATCAAGTCTGACTCAGCACTTCTAGAAGGCGCAGAGCTGGTAAATAGGATTCCTCAGCCTGACCTGAACTCCTTCATGACCAGCAAGGTAACTTCTTTTTCTGATGAAACAGTCAGCTGAAGAGAATGTAATTATTTCTAATGTTCTTATTGGTAGTATTAATAGATTAGATTCTTAAATGTAAACACTTCAAATTTATAGAATACTGGTAGTTCACTTCTTGAATTTAACTTCATTTTGGAAACTAAAATAGCAAATGTGTTTCATTTATGTGTCTAGCAATGCTACTAATACTTGCTTTCTAGTGGTACAGGTTGGGTGTATAGAGTGGGAGTGAAGGTTTATGTATTGAAATCACAAAAATCCAGTTTTACCATTTTACATAATCTTCTTATTTTGCCATTCAGTCTCTTACAAGGCCAGATGTTTCTGTAACCTTTTGAGTATCTGTGCTAGATGATTTGCAGTACGCCATTAACAGGCCACGGATAGTAAATTGGGTGTAAAGGACAACTTGTATCTATTACCTTATTCTTTAAGAACATACTTTGTTCAAATTCTCTACATTACATTTGCTGCTGGTATGCAGAAATAATAGTGGGAAACTTTTTAAAAAGACTTTTGTTTGACTTATTTGCTTGAAAACTTATTACTTGAAGATTTCTTGTATATAGGTCATCCTTAAGCTTTATTCTCATATTGATCTGAAAATTTGGAATAAGCATATTGATTTTTTCTTTCCAGTACAGTAGTGTTTGGAATGTAAATGTGGAGCAAATATGGGCTTAGTTATGGTATTGTTACACCACTATAGAGCAGAGGTCATAATAACAAGTTATTTAAAACTGTTAATTTATCACCATACTAGTACAACTGAATACTACCATCAGATACTTAACTTCTCTTTAAAAGCATTTTTTTTTACTTTTTATGTGCTATTTGATTTCAGGAATTCAACCTAAGCTTGTTAGCACCTTGTTTAAGCCTTGGCATGAATGAAATCTCAAGAGACCAGAAAAGTAGCTTCTTTGAAACAGCTCGGAGGGTAACTCTGGATCATGTGTCTACCACTGTACAAAACCTTCCTGCCAACCACCAGGTTTTTCAGCCCTTATTGCCAACTGAGCCATCAGCCTACTGGAAAAAACTAAACGATATCTTTGGTAATAGAAATAATGATCTTTTTAAGTTTATTCTCTCTTCTGCAAAGATACTTTACAGATATCTTGTGAATACATGAACTTGCTATTTTAAAAAAAAATAATCAAGATACCTGGCATAAAAGTGCTTATGAAATAATTCTGGAAAAAAAAAATCTGAAAAAAATTGAGGGCAAAAAATTCAAACTGCTAGATTTCATCCAGTCTTATTTTATAGGAGATGAGGTGATGTATCAGTCTATGATGACACTTTGTCGTGCACTGGCTCAGTATTTGTTGTTACTCGCAAAACTACCAGCTGCTCTCCGTGTTCCTCCTGACAAAGAGGATGATATCCTGAAATTTGTAGTTATGTCAGTAGAGGTAAGAAACTACAGCATAATTAAAGTTATGATGAAATGTTGGGAGAGGGAACAACTTTGACTTAAACTGATCATCATTGAGTTAATTTTGATCTGGACTTTTTTGTCCTAACTGTAGAAATTTCTTCAGCGGTTATTTTGTTTGACCTGTGCTGGTAAATCAGATGGACTTAGGGGACAAGGGCAGCTTTTTACAAGGGAAGGTTGATTGAATGATGATCTTGGCATTTGGGAGAATGACCCTGCACTGATTTTTTTGGGACACTGAGTAGACAGTATATAATGCTCATAATTTTCTTGCTAATAAAACTTTACATACTGCTGACTTAAAAAAGAAAACAATGTCAAACACCTTTGTCTATAAGTTCTTCTGTTTCAAGAATTTGCTATTAATGGGAATTTTTTATTTTTCCACAGGCGCTATCATGGCACTTAATGCATGACCAGATTCCATTAAGTATAGATCTTCAAGCTGCTCTGGATTGTTGCTGTCTGACATTACAGCAGCCTAGTCTCTGGAATTTGCTGGCTTCTGCAGTTAATGTGACATATGCTTGCTCCTTAATTAATTGCATTAGATTTATCATAGAAGCAGGTGAGTCCAATTTTAACAGCTATGAGAAAATTTTCTTAATAAATTGTTAGTCATCACTGATCAAATGCTAGGTGTCTGGAATATTTCCTCTGAGTCCTTTTTAATTATTTCTTTAACAAATTTATTTTTACTGTTTTAATTTCTAATTTAAAATTTTGTGTTTACTTTATAACTTGGCTGATGTCTTAGAGATGTAAATACTTGACTACTATGTGGTTTTGAGAAGAAAAATGGAATATGAGATATGTAATGGCTGTATCTTTTAAATATTGTTGTCTAATTCAGTTGCAGTTGAACCTGGTAATCAACTTCTTAGTCCTGAAAGAAAGAAGAATACTTCAAAAGGCTTAAGTGAGGGTGAAGTTGATTCAAATGCACAAAGTAAGTAAATGGTGAATTACACGTTTGCCTTTAACTTTCAGTGAAGAAGTATTTGTAGGTACCCTTGCTATTACTGTTCTTTTTAACAATGAGAGTCCGTCTGAGACCTTATTTGTATTTGATAAATGTTTATTAAATATAGGTGAGTTTTTTTAACAGGTATAGTTGGTTTTTTTCTTGAAAGTTAACATTAATGTGGCTTTTTCTTTTGGGGGATTCTGTTAGCTGTGCAACACTCTGCAGACTGAGCTTTTTAAAGTGTTGTGGGATTTTTAATTTTCATGTGGGAGAGGTAGAATTGTTAATATTTCTTCTGAAGAATGGCAGACTCATTATCTGCCCTTCTGCAGTATGGGAGCAGTATACTGAGGTGAAGGTCAAGAGCAGTCCATGAGTGTGGGCAGCACTGCTTTCCATATCCATCTGTGCTGGTACAGTAAGATACCATTTCCATCTACAGAAATTACCTGCTTGTCAGATTTGGCATAGGGCCAGCTGTGAGACTGTTTTCTCATAAAGCTGATGAGTTTGGTCATTTTTAATAGAGCATTTGTTAGAATTTAATGTGGCCCGTTCTTGCAAGGTTTAGCCTGTGAGCTGCTAAGCTGACAGATGTCAGGTACTGGTAACCTCCAGGAATGGTGGTAGTAGTATTCTTCAACTAGCTGAAATATTGTAGAATATTTCTTTGTCTACATCTTTATTGTGGTTTTGTCCTTTTTAGTCAACATACTCTTTCATTAAGTATTTCTTGTTTTTCTGTATCTTTTCAAATTACCTGTCTTTTGAATAGATTCATAAACCTGAATTTCTTTTTCTCCCAACAAAGAAAATAAACACATTACTGCAGCTTGTGAAATGGTAGCTGAGATGGTGGAATGCTTACAGACTGTCTTGGCACTGGGGCACAAAAGAAATAGCAGCATTCCAGCGTTTCTTACTCCTGTCCTCAAGAACATCATCATCAGTTTAGCAAGGCTGCCTCTAGTGAACAGTTACACAAGAGTACCTCCCTTGGTATGTTCATTATGCTTTGTTTTCAGGACTTTAAAGGCTATTGAACAGCATTTTGGAAACCAAATATGATGCTGCATCTTAAGTTTTATGTCAACAGGACTTCAACCTTTAGCTGGTTTGTTCAGCCAGTTTGTCTTTTTAAACAGTGAGAGGCAACAAAACATTGTAAAGATATCAAATAAGAGTTAACTTTCTAATTAAATCTCTTGATTCCAAAGGAGTGTAGTTGTTCCTTACATTCTTAGGTGAAAGAACATCCAGGTGGTAGTTAAAGAAAGGAAAAGCAAGCAGTGACTTGGGTGCTTTGTTAGGGCCAATATTTCCTCCTGCTCAGTGGGATTGCTTATCCTGGAAAGAGTGTGAAATCTAGACTGCTACTTTCTTTATGACACCTGAATTGACAAATTAATTTTTTGTCATGCTAAGTAGCACAATGGTGCTGAGGTGTCTGAATTAGTGTCTGAACTAGCTCAGGTATTTGTGTGTGGTACCATACCATGATACGCCATGCAGATACTTTTGGATTGTATATAACCGTTCTTTCTTAACTCATCTTCAATCCTTTGGACTATTTTGATCTTTTTGGCCGCTGTAACGTGGATTTAAGAGCATCTTGTGATTACCTCCATGTATTGTTTGTACTGGGAAATTACATAGTTTTGATAAACTTCAAAACCATCATCAGAAACATTTCTAGATGCTTATTAGGTCGAGTAAAAGGGGGTTTCCTGATGTGTTCAAGGCCCTTTCTCTGGCCTTTCGCTGTTTTTGAGGGGATGTCAAAAGACACTCATTTTTTGTATTGAGACTTCTTTGCCAACTTTGTGCTTTTTCAGCCGTCAGTAGTTTGTGAACTATATTTTCCCTTAATTATCGTTCAGCATCCTTTCTGCAAAATCTAGGAGTTCCCTGGCACTTAAATTCTAAACTGAAATATATGACAGGAACTTACAGGACAGTAGGACTGAGTAATTAATTCATAGTGAGAAATATGTAAAAAACAAAAACAACCAACCAACCAAACGCCCAAATTAGGAATACAATGCAAAATGTGTATTAGCTGTGTTAGGTATTTAATCTTTAAGTTTTTTTTGTGTTTGGAGAATTACTATATTTACTGATGTCTCATTGCTCTTGAATCGTGCATTTATATTTATGGCTGTCATGTTAATACTATTTCTGTTTTGGATAAGTAGTTGTTCTTTGTATTTCTTCAGGTCTGGAAATTAGGCTGGTCACCAAAGCCTGCAGGTGACTTTGGCACAGTTTTTCCTGAAATCCCAGTAGAATTTCTTCAAGAAAAAGAAATCTTTAAGGAGTTCATCTATCGCATTAATACACTTGGTATGTACAATTTTAAAAATTAATATAGTTGGCTCTTATTGGGCATTTACCTGTTCTGTGAAGTTACAGGATAACTGAATCTGGTACCATTTGTTTACTTTCGTTTATGTGGAAGAGAGATAATATTTCAGAGCAGGTTAGTGTGTTGCAATAATTCTTATGTTTTGCTCAGTGCAGAGGAAAAAAACATAAATTACAGAAAAAAAACCCCAAAACTATTCCTACTCAGGGAGGTGATTTCAGTGTGTTCTACAGAACAGCCACTTGTTTTCTGGTGCATACACTTGACAGTATGTTTGCGAATATTTTGCTTCCCCCACTTTTTTTTATTCATGCATAGTATATAAATAGAATTTAGTGCCACACAGTATAATGAGATGCTGCCACTTTAAAGCTTCTGGATGTGTCGAGGTTTACTGAAAGAGCAGCAGGGCTTAAGAGTTCAAGTTTTTGTCAACAGATGAGACTGTCAAGGGTAATGCATAAAACTTATGCTTGCCTATGCTTACAGAAGTTCTTTGGGGTTTTTGGTGGGTGTTTTCTTTGTTTTTTTCCCCTATAATCTACAGGTTAATATTTGACTTGTGGCATAGCACTGATTTCTGTTTGATCACTGTAATGCCTAAGATGACATTCTCATTTTCTATTCTTTAGATATCATTAGTATAAACTGCAAGGTATTATTCAGGAATCCTCTGCAGTCTTTTATAGGTAAAAATCTGTTTGTAAAAACTTTCTGAGAAGTGCTTGAATTTTAATGGCCTATTTCTAGGCAATTCAGTCATTTTGCTTTTAGGACATGAAGATTTCTTGGATCATTATGGGATTCTCGATAGCTTGTTTTCCTGTGAGAATTAGCCAGTTTTCTGGGTGATTTTCTGTGTTGTCAATGTCTCAATGCTTCATAAATTGGACAATCAAAATATTTATATGTATGTAAGAAGCAACCCAAACAGGACCATTTAAATAATAATGTTCAGAACCTTTCTAAACAGTTCGTCACTTTCTAAAATAGAACACTTTAAACTTAAGCTGTAGTGATTATAACTGCTGAATCGAATAGGAAATGGTATGAAATTAAATCTATTGAAACACTGTACCATTTTTCCATGCTGTTCCATGCTTAAGTTTGTATTAAGACATAAATGGCTATTTCTGAGTGTTTCCATAGGATGGATCAGCCGTACTCAGTTTGAAGAGACTTGGGCTACTTTGCTTGGTGTGCTTGTAACTCAGCCTATTGTAATGGATCAAGAGGAGAACCAACAAGAGGTAATGTCATTCACTGAATTTTTTAAATTAAATTTTAATTAAACTAAGAAAAATGTTTCTGTTATTAATCCTGTAAAGTGAAAAAGTAATGACTAAAACGAGAAATTATTTCTGCTTTATGTTTCCTTGTCTTCATATCCCTGTGAGTTGACACCGATCTTCTGGCTTAAAGTTTCTGCAAGCATGTAAACACTATGGAAAAATTTTAGTGAAGCTGTTTCAACTTTATATTAGCATGTCACTCAACATGCATACAGTTCAAAGTTTGCTTGATTAGATGTTTGGCTTTAGGCACAATAGGAACTCCAAAAACTTTGAAAGAAACAATGCGTGTGAGAACTGTGCCTATAGGAAATATACTAGTTAATTGGAGGAATACATACTAGTTAGTTATCTGTGCTATCTAATAATCAAACTTCAAGGGGAGTTTCTTTGGTAAGATTTTTTTGTAAGGTTCTTGACTAAAAATGAGTTGATCTGGAGATGCATGCCCATGTCTCTTGCTCCCAGTTGTAGGCTGTGTATTGGGCTTCTAATCTGGATGCCTCAGGTAGGTGTTCAGAATTCAGTGGAAGGCTTTTGTGGATCAGAGACAAAGAAATTTATCTATACCAAAAGCAAAGCAGAGAGTGAACTTAGCGATCATGAAAGAGACTTTCCCTCTTTAGACATCTTAACCTACTAGCAAACTGAATTTACTATGTTCTAGCTCTTTGACCTGAAAAGTCTTTATTTTCTAGACTCATAGTTCATAGTTCACTCCCAAATTGCGAATGGTCCTGATGGTAGGTGCAGAGCCTAAAGTATTTTGAAGAATTGAGAGGGTAGATGCCTATGTATAAGTGGATCCTGGGTAGCAGGCAAAAGGGGTTTTTCCCTTGCTTCCTAGGCATCAGTCTCCAAAAAAGAGTAGGGCATCATCATCCCTCTTCCCTGGGTTAGCATCTCCTGTTAGACTGACTTGGAGACTTGTTGTGTAGCCTGCAGAATTTTTGAGTTACTCTTTTCTGCATAATGGCTGTGTTGGTTCAGACTTAAGGCAACCTATCCTTTGATAGTTCCTTATTTGTCATGTAGAGAGCGTTTACTTCTAGAACAGGAGTAATACAGCTCCTTTACTTTCCAAAGAAAATTAGTATGTTCAAAATAGCAGACATTTTAAGCGCTATTATAAATTTCAGTATGTTAATATTTTCTGAAATACAATACACTATTTTTTTTTTTAAGTTGAAAATTTGTTACCATCTGACATTTTCCAAAAAGGTTCAGGCTCTTTTATGATCTGATACTTTCAAGAAGGAATCAGAATCTATACAACCAAAGCAAAAACTGAGAAGTATCCTGCCACTTCAGAATCTGCAAGTGTTTGTGCTGTTGTTCTAATTTAGTTTGGGGAAAAAAAAACAACCCACCAACAAAAACCCCACCCCAATTTAGTCAAAGTACTGATGATAAACAGTTATGAGAAAAAAAAGTTAAATGCACTGCAAAGGTTTCTTCTACTATCAACACAGGGAGGATGAATTATACAACCCACAGTGCCAGAAGTTTATTTTGAGAGAATTTTTTTAAAAGGGAAGGAAACAGACTACTACAGTGGTGATGATTTATAGTGTCAAAGTACTTAATGCAATGTGTGTAGTTCCATATACTTCTATTGGGCAAAAACGTCAGTTCCTCAAGTATGGATCATAGATTGAACTTAACCAAATATTTTAAGAAAGTTGTGTTACAGTTTTCTCACACTTTTACAGTGCTGCTAAATACTGAATATGTAGCATCTTGGTTTAGAAGAAACATTGGATGCATCTGGATAATGATTCCCAGAAAACCACTGCTGAAAATTTGTGATGAGGTTGAGTTTTGTTCCTAAACAGGCAGTTAATAAAAGCAGTTAACATGGGTCTTTCTCTGAAGAGTTTCCAACTCAGATTTGGTCTTATTTGATACTTTGTTTTAACAGGTAACCGATGGGTAGATGAAAATAAAGAAACTAAACACTTTGAAAGCTCCGAGATGGACATCTTGAGGTTTTAATGGTGTTGGGATAAGAGAGGATGCATGCAGAACGGCTGAGATGGAAGGATGTGTTGCTGCTGTAGTCACAGTGCTTTCTATGCATTGCTTATGTCACCTAAATTTCTGGATGGGAAGAATTCTAGATGTCAGGCTTATTAATGATAATTTAGTGGAAGTTGACAAACTGATATTCAGGGTTTCAGGATTCTTTTTTTTTGGGTTTNTACAGGAAGATACAGAGAGGACGCAAATTAACGTACTTGCAGTACAAGCCATAACTTCCTTGGTGCTGAGTGCAATGACAATACCTGTTGCAGGCAATCCAGCAGTTAGCTGTTTGGAACAGCAGCCCCGCAACAAAGCTTTAAAAGCTCTGGACACAAGGTATTTTTTTACTTGCTCTAAAATGCATAGAAGTTATACCTGTGATTAATACATAATTGCAATTGCTTAATCTAGCTGTAGCAAAAATATGTATAGGCTGTATTTTCTAAGCAAGAGTTTATACAGATGGATCTGTTTACATGTGTTACATGGACTTAGCATCGCGATCCTGCTGAGTTAAAAGACAGTATCTGAAAAAGACAATATCTTATTAAAATCTAGTAAACAGTGTGCAGAATGTATTTCTCAACGTTTCTCAGTTTTAGCATCCCTAATAATGAAAATAAGCATAGACATGTAACACTGTAGAGCGAGCTAGTCAGACTTGCACAAAAATGTGAAAGGGAAAATCTGCTTAAATTGATTTCTGTTGGGCTTTCAGGTTTGGGAGGAAGCTAAGTGTTATCAGGGGAATTGTTGAACAGGAGATCCAAGCAATGGTATCTAAGAGAGATAACATTGCTACTCATCACTTATACCAAGCTTGGGACCCTGTTCCGTCACTTTCTCCTGCTACTACAGGTAAGCGCCCATGTGTGGGGAGAAGGAGAGAGTGAATTTCTTTTACATTTAAAAAGTAGAAAAGATACTTGTAGGAATTTATTTGAAATCCAGTTTGCAGGAAATTAAGCCATTTGCACATCTGCTTTGTTAAGCACATGTTAAAAACTTGCCTTATGTTTTGTTATAGGTGCTCTTATCAGCCATGAAAAACTCTTGCTGCAGATCAATACTGAACGAGAAATAGGAGATATGGATTATAAACTGGGACAGGTTTGTTAAAACCTTAACTTTGAACTTCACTTTTATTACATTTCTTCCGGTTTGTGAGAAGTCAGTTAAGAGGCGTTGCTTAACATCGAATGTAAACTAAAAGCTCTGAGTGCTGCAGGGTAGATCATAACTGGGTGACTCCTCTCAGCCAGCCATCCCACGTCTTGTGGAATTTTTGCTTGTGTGTGTGAGGTCTACCGGTGAGTTGTACTTTTCAGCCTTTTGTGTTAAAGAGCCCTTGTAGTGTTAGCTTCCACTTTAACTAATGGATTTTAATTTGCTATTGCATGCTTGCAGTAGTCCTTAGGAAATGAAAAATCATTGGACATAAAATAATCAATGTTGTTTTAATTTTGAATAAACCCAGTGTTGGGACGTAAATTTCACTGGATGATGATAGTTGGAAAATTAGCACTACATACAGTCAGTAAAAAGTCCTTATCCAGTTACTTATCTCCTCGAAAAATTAGTCTTTACATAGTTACATATGTTTTAAACGTAATACTTGTTTTGCTATTTGAATAGCATGTATTAGTGAAAAAAAAATTAAACTCAGATTATATTATTTTTCTTGAGGAATCTTTTGCATAGGGAAGACTAAATGATCACTTGTCTGTCTCTAGGTGTCTGTATGTTCTCTTGAGATTATAAATGCCTTGAACATCGAGTATTTGCAGGTTTACAGACCCTACGTGTAATTTACAAAAACTGTTAAATCTGTAACAATACTAGGCATTATATATCCTGCTTGAAAAATAAATGTGCGAATATTTTTGCTTAACGTGAAGAAGAATTCTATGTAAGGGTGAATTTTTGTCCAAGAGAAAAGTATTGAGTTACGTAAGTTAAGTAACTTCAGAGGAAAAAGTAATATATGTGCTGAAACAGGAAGTGCTGATTTTGTTTTGGAATGTTCAGACTGATCATTTATGAAATGCTATCAGCAGGTCTTATTGTTCTGAAACTTTAATTTTATAAAGAGAACTTAAAGAAGAACTAAGAAGTTTTCCTCTTTGTAGATAACTGTTTATCTAGCCTGAGTCAAAGGTCTTGAAATCTTGGTCTTGTCTGATTTCAGAAGAAAGGTTATATTGCAATCTGATAGGCTGAGTTATCGTTTGAGAAGAGTTAGGAATGTTTTCTGTTGAACTGCAGTCATTACAGTTCTTTCTACAGTTCCTATCAAGCAAGAAAATAATTCAAATACTTACACTTTGCTTTAGATTTTAAATCTGGTATGTTGACTTTGGGGATGACGCACACACATTGTTAGAGCGTGCTTACAGGTTATAGCCAGATGCTACTTTCAGCATCACTTGTATTGCTGTACTAAGCACACAGTGCTGCTGGTTTTGCTGTGAGATACAGTTTAAAGTGAGTTAAACTAAAATGTTGAAAAGGGTTAAAAAAAAAAAAATGTGATGTGCAGTTCATGTAAATGTTATTTGAAGCTGTGTATTCATTGCCTGTCATTTCAATGAAAAATGTATTGGACTTCTAAGATTTTTCTAATCTGACTACAAGGGTGTTAAATGTTGTGCTTCCTTTCTATTTTTTTTTTTTTTTTAATTTTTCGTGTTGCAAGGTCTCTATACACTCCATATGGTTAGGAAATAATATCACTCCATTGAGAGAAGAAGAGTGGGGTGAGGATGAAGAAGATGAGAATGACACACCTGCTCCTTCCTCACCACCAACCTCTCCTATTAACACCAGGTGTCTTATTTTTTCTTGTCTCTCCTTTGACTTATCAATAAGCTTTTATCTCTTTGTGCTGAGTTCAGTAAGTTGGCTTTATAAATTGGACGCTGGTAAATAACTGTATTGTTTCAAATTGGGGCTTAAGAATAGCCGTATTAACACTTGCTTATTGTGCCTTGCAGGAAACACCGCGCTGGTGTAGATATACATTCTTGTTCTCAGTTCTTGCTTGAGCTGTACAGTCAGTGGATATTGCCATCAAACCCTAGCAAGAGAACGCCAGTCATTTTGATTAGCGAAGTAGTGCGATCAGTAAGTCTAAACTATTATTCAGAGGCATAATTGAGTATATGTTATCAAATGGTCACAGCTAAGCAGCATTTGTAAAGCATCTTTTAATATATGGGAAACACTGACTTTTCTTGGCAGTGTTATTTTATGGGCAGTGCAGAAATAAAACTTTAGCAACTATAGCATTATACTAATTTAAACTATGTAAGGATCTGGATTGCATATTCTGCTACTACATTACAAACACTTTGTTGTCACTTAGTTATAGTTGGTATTTTACTTGCCCACTTGCTGAAAGCAGACTTCAGGATTTTGCTTATTGTATCTCTTTGTAAGAAGAAGAAGATGGAACAATGTGATAGAGGATTAAATTGGCTATTGAAGTGTAGAACCAAACAAAGAACACAGGTGTGGAATGTGTCTTGATAGCCATTATTTACTACTGTAAAAGACTTAAAATGAAACTGTGCTTGCAAGAGAATATGTATTGTGGGGTGTGTTGTACATTGCAAATGACAACATTCATTAATTTTCCAGAATTAGTTACTATAGTGGATTAGGTTTTGTAAATCTTTTGGATTAAAGGACCATTTGGAGGTAATTGTTATTTGAGATGGATGGTGGCGTTAATTCTGGACAAGTTAACAGTAGTTATTCCAGACACTTGAGTTAATGTTTACACATTTAGTAGATGGATCGAGGAATCTTTTGCTGACAATTGTAACAGAAGGGAGAGTCAATTTTTGGCTGTCTGCTAATGGGCTTTTTTATATTCAATGTTAATTTGTGTACAGCTTCTGGCAGTATCAGACTTATTTACAGAAAGGAATCAGTTTGAGATGATGTATACAACATTGACAGAATTGCGAAAGGTGCATCCATCAGAAGATGAGATTCTTATACAGTATTTGATACCAGCCACTTGTAAAGCTGCTGCTGTTCTTGGAATGGTAAGAAATTCTCACTGAAATTTATTGAAAATTGATGAGTCTGGTTAACTCATCCTTAGCTTCTGCTGCAAAATCTGATGTACTTGGTAAGAGTGGTTTGTCTCTAAGAAAATCCCTTAGCTGATTTGCATAGCTATAAGAAGCAGTAGGATATGTATTCTGGGCTTTCAGAGGTTGCAAACACTATCTCCAGTTGCCCCATATTCAAACAGAAATGTCGTTTGTTTTGGAGTTTGTAGTTTTTGAGGTTTGAGCTTAATTTAATGTGCTTTTTGGTTTATTTTACTCAGTTGAGTGTTACCTTTTCCCTCAACTCATTTGTTACATTTCAGGTCAGAAAAGAGGACTCTGGAACAGCTACTGCTAGATTTGTGTTACAGGTGAATGTCTGTAATCTTGTGAGAGGCTGGGGCAGTGCATGTGATGAATGCACGCACAGCATGATAGTCAGGTTTTCTTTCCCTTGCTCTTTGCTTTCGTCCACTGTATCATTCTGTATTTAGGGAAAGAACATTATTAATGCAAGTTATTTAATGAAATGTGTTGATGTCTTTAAATCTATGGACCAGAGAGCAGTAGTATTTTCCAATGGACATTTCAGAGAGGAATTATTTAGGAGGAAAAAAAAAATCCAAATTCTTTTCAAAGAAGTTAGCATTTCTAGAAAATTTCTGAGACTAATATAAAACTATGTGGGTAACAGCGATAAGAAAAATTTTGAAAGACTTTTGGAGTAGGGCTTCCAGTAGTTATTGTGGCAGCAACTGTGTAAGGGAAGGCTGTGAAAGTCATGCCAAACATGCAGAAGCAGTTTTAGAGATCAGATTTTTCTGACTGGGCTGTAATTTCCCACTCAGTGAACTAATACCTTCTCACAAGCAAACAGCTGAGTATAACAGGTTAGTGGGAAGGGGAAAAAAAAGGTTGATTCCATCAAGACAGCCAGTGGTCTCAGAGAACAAATAAATGGAACACTGTACTATTGAGTAGATGGCAGAGTATTCTTTTAGATGCAGACTATAGGTATCTTCTAGTCAGTTTCAGAGAGAAGCATCCTTTATGGTTAGCTGGAAGGCCAGAAAATCCTAACCATCCAAGTCCTATGTGTAGAGGGTTCCTAATAGCACGTATTATTTACTGAACTAATGCTTATCTTGGGGGTTTTTGGCTTTAAACAATGAGATAATTTTTTACAGGTACAACAAAGTAGCATCAGTTTACTAGTGAATCTGCAAGTCTTCTCTTATCTGATTATATTAATCTCAGGACATTGATTCAGAGTAGTTTTAAGCCAGGCTCTGTTTCATGCCATTTTTTCTGCTCTTTAATTTGTTCCAAGTATTTCCAAATGACAGGAGTTGCCAGCACTGAACCGGTATTGACTTCTAATGAATGCTCTCGTTGGGTGTATTAGGATAAAGCTGTGGCTGAACCAGTAAGTCGACTGCTGGAATCGACCTTAAGAAGCACCCATATGCCAAGTCGGATTGGAGCTCTGCATGGAATTCTTTATATCCTTGAATGTGACCTGCTTGATGAGACAGCAAAGCAACTCATTCCAATTATCAGCGAGTATCTGCTCTCCAATTTGAGAGGAGTAGCACAGTAAGACTCTTCCCCCTCCTCCCCCAAACTGTTGCATGCTTATGTGTGGAAAAAAAGGGCTCTTTACAGTTTGCTGTTATCAGTACATTTTAGAGCAGGCTGTTGTATCAAGCAGGTTTTGGCTTTTTTTGTTGAAATCTTACAAATGAAGCTTATTAGCCAATTTTAGGTTTGATTTACAGAAGCAAAAGGATATTTGAGGGTGAAAAAACTGATAGCTCAGACTTTTCTCTTTGGTAAGTTGTGTTCCCTAAACCTTATTTTTCTGTCAAAAGGCTGTACTCTGTGAATAAGACTTGCAGGATCAGTAATGAATCTTATTTGTCCCAAACAAGTCAGGCAATGATAGCTTGTAATTATATTGCTGAAAAAATTCTTGTGTTGCACTGGATTTCCATCATAACCAGTGTTCTCTTGGCATCTTGTTGATAGTTTGTGTGATTTCAAAAATTGCATAGATGTCATGTGAAAAAATACTTAGTGTTTCTAAGGGTTGTTTATATTGTCTTTATTTCTAACCTAGACAACTTTGATGTAAGTGACCACTAGTGTGTTTGCTTATTTACAGTTGTGTGAATATCCATAACCAACAGCACATCTTGGTGATGTGTGCAGCTGCTTTCTATTTGATCGAGAATTACCCACTTGATGTAGGGCCTGAATTCTCTGCAGGAATTATACAGGTATGTTGTGATGCCTCCAATCACAGGTGGTCATGTAACCTGGAATCACCACATAGCTGTCTTTAACACTTAACCTGATTATTGTGGTGTAGATATGCTTTTGGGTTTAGTTTCACTAGGTTTTCTTAAAACCTGATGCAGTTCCATACTAGCTGCAGTGGTATGGTGCTAGAAGATGACCTAAATACACCTCGAAAACAGGTAGTTGGCTTTTTTTTTCCAGATGTGTGGAGTCATGGTGTCTGGAAGTGATGAATCAACACCATCCATTATTTATCATTGTGTCCTGAGAGGATTAGAACGACTCCTCCTTTCAGAGCAACTTTCTAGGCTGGATAGTGAATCGCTAGTTAAACTGAGTGTTGACAGAGTGAATGTGCAGAGCCCCCACAGAGCAATGGCAGCACTTGGATTAATGCTGACTTGCATGTACACAGGTATTTACTTTTTTTATCCCTTTGATGTGCTGAGAGACTAGCTTATTAACAGTGCTAATTTTCTTCATTTATTTTTGTTACCAAGGATAAAAAGGTCTGATTTAGCATTCACAGTAAACTTGTAACAAATTATTTTGGTTTAGGAAAGGAAAAAATCAGCCCCAGTCGTACCACAGATGCAAATCCTGCTGCTCCCGACAGTGAATCTGTAATCGTAGCTATGGAACGGGTATCTGTCCTTTTTGATAGGTAAGAGGGTAAAGCGTGTCGTGGGGCTCTGGGAGGGAAATGATTCTGTTTGGCACTGTGTGGTCACTTCTGTATTTGACAGTTCTAATATTTAATTAATGATGTTTCTCAGCTTACCATTGCTTAAAATTGATACTTCTAGTATACACAGTAACACTGATGGAATTGCTGAAGGCAGCAAGAATGTACAGGAATGTCAATGGAAAACAGACATGTCCTAACTGATACTGTGGTGCACAAACCGTAATACGTTATAAATGTGTTTCCAGCTCCCTTCAGGTCAAACTCTTAAGTGCTTTTCAGGATGTCTTCTGCCTAATCAAGGATATAAATCCAGTTTACAGGAAATAATCTTTCAAACGACCCTAAGAGTTTAAAACCTTTTTCCCCATCCCCCACCCAAGTGTTGCTCTTTCCAAGGCTGTTAAGTACTTGCCGTGGAAAGGTACAGTAAAACCTCTATATTCACATGGAACTCATTTAATGGAAGTACTTCAGAACCCCTGTTTTGATCTGACAATCTCAAGCTGTCATAAGCGAGCATAGCATTTTAGATTTTGCATAGCAGTTTGTGGGATAATGGTTTACATTTTTTAAAGTGTTCAGTGGTTTTTCCATAAAACTGGATGAGGGTTTCACTTCTGCAGTCAGTGAGAACTAGAGCAGTGCTTGAGTGCTTTTGAAAATAGCACTCCAAAGAGTTAGCAAAACAAACATGAATACTATAAGCAGAAAATAACTTGCAGGGAATAATCACATTGATCTTGACACATCAACAGATGCGGCCTTTATTAGGAATGATTTTCCAATCAGTGTTATATTTTCTTTAAGTTGGAGTAGCTTTTCCCCTCTTTAGAGTGCAGCGGAACTTGCTTTTCTGTTTGATATATTGGTCATCCTGGTCTTGAATAAAAAAAAATGCAAATATGTTATGAATGGAAATTAGCGTTCTGCTTGTAAATGGTCTTTTATCTGATAACTAGGAGTGGAGATCTCCCTGTCCTTTTTTGTTCTTGTTTAGTTTTTTCAGCATTCCTATTATTAAATCATCTCTGCAATCCCAGAGCTTCAAAAAATGCTGACTATTACAAAAAAAAAAAGGAGGGGAGGGGGAGAGGACATGATGCCAATAACAACTTATAGCAGCTTTGATAAACTTTGTATAGGCTGTTAGAGTAAGATTACGTGAAGGCTTGGATTCCTGAGTGTTGAAGACTTCTTTGCATATCTACAGATGAAAGTAAAGTGTTCTTTTTATTGCAATTAAATTAGAAAAGAATGAGATATTTACTGGAATTCAATCGTAACATATCTTCTTTTTTATTATTTTCAGGATCAGGAAGGGATTTCCTTTTGAAGCTAGAGTAGTGGCTCGAATCCTTCCACAGTTCCTTGATGATTTTTTCCCTCCACAAGACGTAATGAATAAAGTTATTGGAGAATTTTTATCCAATCAGCAGCCTTACCCGCAATTCATGGCAACAGTAGTTTATAAGGTAGTGTTTATTTTTTTCCTTAAGTGTTTCAGAAGACTTCTTAAATAACTGACAGATCAACTGGGGGGGCAAATATCAGTTTTGTTAGATCCTAATAAACTGTTTGCAGTGATTGAGCTGTACCGCTATGAGCTTTGTCTTCTGGGCAACATGGAGAGCCAGGAGACACATTGCGCGGAAGACGTGTCGCCCAGAAAACAAAGCTCACAGCAGTACAGTTCAATCACTGATAGCGGCAAAATGAAGAGAAAATTAATAGTTGGGATCCTGGTGCTCAGACTCTTTAGATCTCAAGGAGCCAGCCCAGGTCATCTAGCCTTGTGAACTTTACAGTCAAGCTCATGTGGACTCAGTTGGGCTTCTGGGTATTTTGCTCTTCAGCACCTACTTATTGGATTCATGCACCACTTGAGATTGCCTGTGCGCACCACATTTGATGTATAAAAATAGAGACATGAGATGAGTCTTACATTTCTGTGTGCGTACTTCAGTTTGGCACAGATGCCGTGAGTCCAGCTATATCCTGGTTGACTCCCTTGCAGAATATGTTTGTGTAGGGATTGTGTTCATTAATTCTTTAGACTCAGAGTTATCTCCAGGAATCTGGTTTGTGAACCTCAGGGTTTTATAGTTGGGCAGAACCTTTACAAGAGAAACTAAACTCTTTCCCATGTCTGTCTACCATGTCTTTATTCCTGTGTAAAATATTCTTGCAGGTGTTTCAGACACTACATAGCACTGGACAGTCCTCAATGGTCCGTGACTGGGTGATGCTGTCTCTCTCTAATTTCACACAAAGAACACCTGTGGCAATGGCAATGTGGAGTCTTTCCTGTTTTTTTGTCAGTGCTTCCACCAGTCAATGGATTTCAGCAATGTATCCTAAAAAGACTGAATGTGTGCCATTTCTGGGTAAATACAGTGATTCTGTAAAGCACATTGACAGCCTTGAAGGGTAAGAGTACAAGCTTAACACTCAAAAAAGGCAGATTTACTGCAGTTAGTAGTGGTGTATACCACTTTGTGCTATTGGTGCCTCAGGTTTGAGGGAAGAAAAAGACAACTTCTAAGCAGATTATGAGAATGAAGTTACCTGAAACTACTGTTCTAAGATCTGTTCCTTGTGACTATGCAAGATGATTGGGAAAGTCCTTATTTTGAAGGACTTTTTAAAACCTTCACCAGATAACTTTGCAGTGACCTAAAAAAGCTTTTTTCTGTATTCCTTCTGCAATATAAAATACACTTTTTAAAAAAGAACAAACTCAAAGAAAATTGTCCTCTTCATACAAACTGTATTTTGCAAGTGTCCCCCTGGAGGTGCACTGCAGTAATAGTGAGCTTCGGCAATGGAATGACAGCAGCCGAATAAGTTGGAACACCCAAAACACATAGGTGGTGTCAGTGCTGGCTTTATTTGAAAATAAACAAACCAACCCCCAAACAAACAGAAAAATAACTGTTGCATTTCATGACTGGGCAAAAAACTGGCCCTATGTCATGTCTGAAACTTCCTAATGACTCTTAACCTCAGCAATGCTCTTTGGCTATCAGCAGATGCAACTGTGGTGCTGATTGCACTGTTTGCTCCAGTGGATAAAGAAAACTACTGCTAGGTTAAAATGAATTTCTGGGGATAAGAAATTGTGTGAAGTTAATGAAGAAATAGGATTTCTGTAGTAGCAGTTTAATTGATTCATGATAGTGTTTTGCACTTTAATGTTGCCGGTGAATTGAAAAATACACCGTTCTGTAGAAGAACAGCGTTTAAAGTGCCATACCGAAAGATGAGCAATTTTTGTCATATTGTGACCTTAACTTTTATTTCAGTCTTCCACATATTATCAGCAGAATGGGAAAATCTGAGCAAGTGGATATTAACATCTTCTGTTTGGTGGCCATAGACTTCTATCGACATCAGATAGATGAAGAATTAGATCGGAGGGCCTTTCAGTCGGTGTTTGAGGTGGTAGCGTCTCCAGGAACCCCATATCATCGCTTACTAACTTGTTTGCAAAATGTCCACAAAGTCACAGCATGTTGAACACCCTGATGTGTAACGGAACTGCATGACTAGTGTTGGAATCTGATGTGAATTATGGGGAATGCAAGATCAAGAAAGTATCTGGGGTTGCATTTGTGATGAATATGGACCTGCCAGTTTTACTTCCAGAATGCATGGACAAGTGCTCTGCAGCACTGGAAATCACCTGACAAGTCTAGTGTACTTCTTGTTGTTGTTTACACCAGGCACCTATGAGGGGAAAGAAACACGTCAACGTTTTTCATGTGGTGTTTGGGACTAATCTGAGACACATTTGCTAACTGTAAAATATGAGCAAGTACTACATGCAAGGTAACTGGTATTACTCTTCTTCCTGATGTTTAGCTGAAGCCACTGTGGTGCAGCCAGTAAGAAACTGACAGAAAGACTGTTACTGCAAGCTGCAGTCATTAGAAAACTTCATAGTTTTATGTACCTGTATATACTGTTGTGTAGTACAGAATATAAATTGTTTCTTAATGTCTCTCCCAAACAGGGAAAAGAGAAAATTGCTTTCATGATTTACACTTCCAGCATGTAATTCCTCTCTCTGGACTTCCTGATATCCTGTGGTGTATGTGTTGTGATATCGGAGATACAGTGCACATACGTAACCACACATTTTTCTTTTTTTCTCAGGATTTAAAATTTGAGTACCATATATCAGTAAAAGAAATTTTAACTTAAATATTTCTATATCATGTACAGTATGTAAAATTGTAAGATGTGTGGTGCATGAGCTGTGCTGTAATTTGAGATGAACAGAAGCCACGCTACTGAATGTCTTGACATCTGTATTGTCCTTGTTTTTTTTTCCTTGTGCTTGAATTCATGTTCCTGTTTGAAACCCATCTTAATGTACAGATTGCATCTTGTTTTGCATCTCACTTTTTCTTAAAGTGCTTTAAAACTGGAATATGTTGATTAATTTGTCTTGAGAGACGTTACTAAGGAGGCATTCTTGTGATCCACTTTACTGTAGCTTCTTTTGAATTCCTTTATTTTGAGACATAATGGTAAAAGAGAAGACTAGTTACTCTGGATCAGCATTTTGTATACTTAAGAAACCTCTCTTACTTGCTGCACAGCATTTTAAGAGACAAAATGGTGCAAGCTCCCTAGTAGTCAATAACCATTTGACCTCTCCTAACTGAGACCATGGAGTCATCTGGATTCAAACCACTCTCATGTAAACAAATTTTTACTAGCAGTTAATCAGAAGGCTGCTGTGGTCTACTTTGGGACTGGCTAAGGTGTTAGATTGCACAACCTCTTTTATTACCTGTTGTATACATAATGCGTTAGACACAAACACAGTACAAATATCCATGAATTTCAGGATGCTACACAGGGCCAGATTTAGTTTTTACTCACCACCCAGGGAACCCCATTGATTCCTAAGCATTGCATGGGGAAATCTAGTGCAGCATTTGTCTTTAGTTGTATTTGTTAAAATTCTTTGATTATAGAGAAATGATATCTTGGTTCTCAGTCACATCTTATACTTAACCTCTCTTCATTTTCTTATCACACCTTTTGGTGACACTTGGAAAAATGAGATAGTGTTGTCAGGAGGAGCATGTACTGTATGTATTTCTGTATATAATGTATATGTTGAAATTATACACATGTGGCAACATTTAATGTATACAGATGTGTATATTTGTATTTATTAAACCCATGTATTTAAACTAATTCCAATCTAGACCAAAAATTGTTGCTTCTGCCCATAAATTGGTTACAAAGGAATTGTCCACTGGTGTCACTTCCTTTGAAAAATTGGTAGAGGAAACTGATAGTATGGGCAGTAGAAACAACTGTAGATGTTGCTGTATTTAGCGCTCTACAGATCTTACTATCTAGAGCAATTATTTCTGCCCTTAGTTGGGTTACTCTTCTCTCTTGGGCCACAGCACTGTGGTGATTTTTAAAAGAAACTGAACAGGAGTTCAGAAAAAAAGGTTTAATATAATAGATACTGTTTGGAAGTTTTTGAGTTATATTGGAAATTATCTTAATTCTGATAAGAGACTAATTCAAGGCAGTGAGATATAATGCCCTTTGTTTTCATTAAGGGTAGTATAGATCACTCTTCCCTTTTGTAACCACCAATAATCGTTTTGTACTGTAAACCCACACACCAGTCAGTTTTTGTATGATATATAGTTTAAGTGAAGATATTTTTGTAAGCTATTTTCCAAAATTTAAAATAGATTTTAGTATATTTTTTAAGCATCAGGTTAGTCATATTCTCACCATATAACAGTATATGTTGTGTTACAAACTGTTGAATTCTTCATCATTTTAAGCTCCTCATGATTAACACAGAATAGCTGGTTACTTTACCTTGGGATAACGGGAGCTAGCCCCTTTCTGAAACTTTTCAAGCCAATTTGGGACTTGCTATAAAATCTTTCCAACCAGTGAAGGAACACATTGAATTAAGCAGTCAGCATGGCTGGATGAAAAACATCAGATGTGACAGACCCCCTTCCCTCCAATGCTCGTTGCTGCCTTCAAGCAAATGTTTGCATTGCCCGTTTCTAGTCGAGCTTTAGAGCTGATGCAGTCGGTTCTAACCTCACACAAATTCAGTGGTAGTAATAACTCCATTTGTTTTAACCTCTCTTGGAGATTTGTTGTAGTACACCTCTTGAAACATATGTCCTACATGTGTAAAGGAGGGCATCTCCTCTTAGGAAATTCTCAGTGACCTGAAGGTAATGTAACTTAAGGGTCTTCCTAGTGTGGAAGCACACACTGGTAGTGCTTCAAATCTGACACTTTGCCTGCAGCACGCTTTTCTGTCTACTTCCTAGACACGCTTTCCCCACCCTCACCTCTTCTGGAGTGAAATCGTATTTAAAATGACTCCTGCCTGCTTCTAGTGACAAGAGCCAAGAGGTATGGGATGGGGACAGTAACGGCAAAACAACGGCCACTAAGAAATACCGATGCTGGATTTAAAGCACACAAAAAAAAAAAAAGAGTTAAAAAAAAATCACTTGTCCCTTGAGATTGACTTCAGGCAAAGTTTTATTTCACAGAATGTTTTTAACTTAACTGTAGACAGAAAGCTAATTCTGAAAAGCAGGCTGTTCAGTTTTTCATCGAGAACAGGGTAGAAATGTGTTTGGGCTTAAGAATTATGTTTGGTGTCCTGGCTAACCAAAGCAAACAGTTTCTTTAATGTGTTTTGCAGTGGAACTGGCTTCATTACAACCTTACAAGACTAGAGGTATGGCATGATTGGGAGCATACTTAAGACAGATTAATGTTTAAAGATTCGTTTACAATTCAGTTGTCAAAGAACCTACTTTACTAATTCTATAATGTGTCCCTCCTTTAAGAACACCGTATGCTAGCCAACTTTTTATAAATAGCTTTTGAGCTGGCTGCCCACTGGCCCATTAAATAAAGTTTGATGGCATTTCATTTTAACGTGCCCCTTCCCTTGAACTGAGCGCAAGAGTGAGGAGTTGGAAACTGCAATCGATTGTAAAGCAGTTCTTATTTGTGGGATTCAAAGTATTTTCTTTACTGTTTATGCTCTTTGGCAGTTGAAATTGAATGTGAGTTTATTTGAATCTTCTCTAAAGTGTATACTCGGATGTCATTTCTTGCCTAAAGCATCTAGTAAATGATTGTGTTTTACTTTTGCTTTGGTAGGAATGCCTTCTCAGCACCAAGACATTGCTTGTTTCTTAACCACCAGCAGCATTTCTAAAGCACTGAGTAATGAATGAACAGATTTAGATCAAACAAACTGGGGAACAAGTAGAACCTTTTGGGTTAAAAGTAATTTGTTGATATTTAGTAGATTTGCCTTAAGAGCTTTCTGTCTCGCCATTCTCCTTTTTAAATGGCTGTCAACTTTATATAGCAGATAAGGAGGTTGTGTCAAAAACACTGCAAGGACAGTTCTCCAAGAGCAGCAGACCTGGTTCGTCTTAAGTTTTTGTGGAGCTGTCATGGCTAAGCATTTATGCTTCCTAAATAAAAAAAAAATTTAGGGTATAATGAGCAATAAATATAGCAATAAGCAGTTTAATTAAATTTGGTCTTTCAGGATCTGACCCGGTGGTTGAAAGGGGTGGGGTGGGAGAAAAGGGGGAACTGGTTCAAGTACATTCATTGCCTAAAGCAGATTTTTTCCATGTACAATCCCAACTAAACTTTCTACTAAAGGTAGAAATCAACTAACTGACAATGGTAGGTGCTTTGCTCTTTTACTTTTAAAACAGTTTTGGTGATAAAGATACAATTGATGAAAGTTATAAGAGAGCAGAGTACTTTGCCAGGTTTTTTTAGGTAGTTTAATTATTTTAAAGTGAAAGCAAGCTGCTGTAAGAACTAGAGTAAGCAATGTAGCAAAACTTTGGGGAAGTCCAATATGCTAATTTTACCTAATACTGAGATTTCAGGTGAACTCTTTGTGCATGCTACCTTAAAGTATCCATTGAAAATCTTGAGAATTCCACAGTCATACCCAGGAGAGCTTCTATTGTATGTCAAGTTTTAGCTGTATTCAAGTTAACTGGGTATAAATGCTGCAGAGCATTTGTGAAGCACGTGCTGCTTTTTGTCACGTGCATTTTGTGTGAGCTTACCATTCCCATCAGTCTGTGTACGCATACCATCAAGTTGGATCAACCTGAGGAAGGATAAGGTAATGCACCCTGTGGTGGTGTCTTGTATAGTTTGAGGGCAATGATGAGCAAAAGCTTGGAGCCCCAACCCCAAAAGCAATTGTACTCAAAGGAAAAGGAAAGCATATAATTTTAGATGTATGTTTAAGTTTAAAAAAAAAAAATGCTGAAAATACTGCACACTGAAACTAAAAGCGAAAATAAAATATAACTATTACTGTAAGTGATTTTTCTCTGGTTATTTAAAAAAAAGGTCTCGATGCATTCTTACTATAGTTTTTCCCCCAGTATCTGTTCTTTTCAGCAGCTATCAAATATGGAGTATTTTAAAAGTATGCAAGAATACGTGAACTCTCTGCAAATGTAGGTACGCTTCACAACCGCAGTGCTGTTTGCAATTAACAAAGAAGTATCACAGTTGAGCTTTTAATTGTATCTAATAGTTGTGCTTGCCAAAACTTCTTTGAGATTCTAGATGGGATCAGAAAACGCAAAATTTAAGCATACAGCTGTATTTGTGAATGAGGGTGTATTTATCTGCAGCAGTCCTGGGGGGCGGGGGATAATGTTACACAGGAGAAGAAATGGTTTAACTTGCCTAAGCTTGGTTTCCCAGCTGTTAGGCTTGCAGCTTAAAAGAAGTTTCTGGGTGGTCCTGCTGCTGAACACTGGAGGATCTCTTGCAGTACTCAACTGTTCACAGACATCTTGTTTTGATTAACTTTGCAGCGCTTGGCTGTTCTCTGGAAATTCTGGAATAGGCTTTAAAGTAGTAGCTTAATGGAGAAAGCACGTGATGGTTTCATTCTCAGTCAAAATAATTTTTTTACATCTTGTTTTTCCTTGTCAGCATTAGTAGCAAATGATTAGCCGCTCTTGTCACCTTTTAGTTTAGCTGTGGAGCCAAGGAACAGAACTGTGTCTTCAGAGTTGAAGGCTTGTTGAATAATAAAGTCTTCATCTTTTTGTCACTCAGAGAAGAATACCCATTTAATTTTTGGGAAGATTATCCCTAGAGATGAATTGCCAGGCACAGGGAGCTGAAGCAGTGCACTTAGACTAGAACTTTTTGACTTAGTATAACTTTTCTGCTTTCCCTGCTTCCTCTCCTGTACCATATAGGTATTATTTTATTTCTTCTTTTTAGTCAGTGCAGCTGTAAGAGCGTTGCAGCCATCATTTTGGAATTGGCTTGACTCCACCCCAGTTACAAGACAAGAAGCTTTGATTGCTTGTAGAATTATACTGTAATTATACCATAAGTTTTGCATAACTGTTTGAAGAGATGAAAAGATTTGTAACTTGTAGGTTTGTCAAAAAGTTGGAAGTAGGAACATGAAAAAGTTTATACAGTATATATAGTGATACCTTCTGAGCCAAACCTCCTGTTCTTCTATTGCAGCCATACTTCTGCCTTTATTTTGTATATGCCATGGGAAAGAACAGAAACGTCCAAGTATGTAAGAGTAATCATCTCCCCAGGTGCTGTTTTCATATCCTTCAAACTGCAAATGTCATGGGTAGATCTTGATCGAGTGCAACCTGATTGTTTTACCTCATTATTTACATTTTGGAGTTCTTCCAGCCAGGACGCAGTGTTTGGACTCCAAGCAAAATGCATCCCTGAGGGCTGGGTTTGACCATGCCCCACATGCCTGCAGAGTTGTGCGCCAGGTTAAGTCAGACCATTTCAATAGTAAGTTTTTGCTAATCTAGCTCGTCTTGAATTATGGGCACAGTAAAACTTCAATGTTCCCCAAGCTCGAAATAACTCCCCCAAATGAGAATCTTAAATACGTTTTTTCTACCCCTTTCCCCTTGAGGAAGAAGCACTGTGTTTTCATCCCTGTCTTGCTGTTAAGTGGCTTTAGGATTGAAGTATCTGTGTTGTCATCCAATGGAAATGCAAGTGTAAATCTTGCTAACTTTTCTTTTCTTGATGTGTCTTGTTAATGTTGATATTTCAAATACCATCTTTGGCATTTGATTTAACATCTATGAAAATAACGCAATTCATCTTTTAACTTTTATTTCAGGCAAGTTTGGGCAGAAATTCATTTAATTATACTTTGTTCATGCTCATTTTTCTTTGCCTTCATAACTGCTTTAAACTAACACTTTTTAACGAACACTGGATACTGGAGAGGTGGGAGGTATTTTTAAGTGCTTTCGAGGCACCTGATCCTTACATATCTCGGCAATGTGGGTAAAGCTCATTCCTCCTCTTCCCACCTTCTTTCCTCTGTCCTGACCCACAGAGTAAATATTTCACCTGGCTAATGCTTTGAAATAAAAGTTGTATGTCATCAATTGATTGGTATATGACCAAGTAACAGAAGATAAGACTGAGTGAATCAAAGTACCGTGAGTATATGAATGAATCCTGAAGTCCTGAATGGTCCTGAAGAAGTAAATCTTAAGAAGGAGACTGAATAAATCTCCAACTTTTTAATACTTAATGTAATAACACAAGAAGATTGTTCAGATATTTATTCATTGGTAGCAAAATCAAATGCTTTCACAAATGACATTTCTAGCTCTACTTTTGTGTCTTTACTGGTTTTGTGGTTCTATCTGTGCTCACTTAAGCAATGTATTTATATACTGCAGAGTTACTTAAATGTGAGCTTGTGGATAATACCTGTTCCCATTGCAGTGTGATCTGATAATATTTAAAAATGTGACAAATATGATCTGGGGGCAAGTTACATTATCAATGGCAAAACTGAGACTTACATTACGCTGACAGGTTAATTTTCCAATTTACCACTGTCTTGCTGTGGGGTTAGAGAGTATCTCTGCGTGCAAAAAATACAGCAAATTTGGTCCAATTCTAGTTGAGTTGTCTCAGTTGACTGGATTAAGCAAATCCATGTTTCTTAGATCCATAACAATCCAAACTGCATATTATACCTTTGAAATTAATGATAACTCTAGCGGTGATGATGGGCTGTTGTAAAGTCACGATGAGTTACTGTGCTGCACTTGAAAAGATTGTGAGGCCATATGTACTGGGGAAAGTATGAGGAACTCAGTTTGTTGCAGTGAGATTTAGCGTGCTTAAGGTTCTTTTGCATTTTTGCTGATGGGTTAAATATCATCAAAGTGGTTATTAATTATTAACTTCTGAGTGAGGTCTGCCTCTCCTTTGTATATGCTGCTTTTGTTCTCAGTTTGACTGCATTAATTCTAGATGAAATGTAAATGCCAATCCCAAATTAGTGATAATTAAACTGCATTGTTCTCTGTAGCTTGATTACAGGAAAAAAACAGAACAGGAGAGCAAATTTGATTATTATTTCGTGTGTACTCAGTCATGCTTTACTGGCTATAAAGATCTCATGTAGACAGTAACTGTGGAAGCTGAGTGCCATAAACAAGAATTTACCCCTAATTGACATATTTTGAAGAGAGTTTCAAAGCCGGTCATGAAAGATGGGCATTCATTCAAAAGGAAGTGATCAAGACTTGACATTTTAGCAGGACCAAAAAAGAGGTAGTAATGAGGGTTGTCTGACATGCAGGGTTTTTTATTGTGCTTTTCCTCTCTAAAAATCCAGGACATGATGTAGGAAGCAACGATAGGATTCTGTGCAGCAGCCCGGTGTGAGCTATATATGAGTAAAGGACCTTTTTGTCTGCTGATGGCCAGTTATGGACAGGGAAAAATATCAATGTTTATTTAAAAAAAAAAAATCTAAAAATAATCCCAACCCCAAGCAATTGGATGGTTCATTGTTGTCTGCTGCATATCGTTACTTTTACTTTGTGCAGCCTTCAGGTGGATATATATGTGGACCTTGAAGATGATATCTTCTCCCTTGAGACCAAACAGCTACGGTGCACCTAAGGACAGAGGGACACTTTCAAGGACATTGTAGGACGAGAGCAGGCTGAGAGCTGGGGCTGAGCGCCTTCAAGCTGAAGAGAGGGCAGGAAACGGCTTCATGTAACGTGTCTGCAAGGCACAGCCCAGGGACAAAGGAATGATAGGAAGCATCATCATCTTACTCTTCATCTTCAGTGGCTGTGTCCACTTCACCACATTATGCTTGAAAATGTTTCCTGCCCGTTGTTAAAGGTTCGAGAGCATTTTTCCAGTTTGCTTGCAGCTTTTGTGTTTAGTTTTCTCTGGCTCCGTGGGTGTTTTCAGAGCAGCAAGGAAAGAAAATGCATTTTTAGTGAGCTGCCATGGCAAGATGGAGGAAGGTTGCAGAACTCGAAACTGCTTCTTAGTAGTGTTCTTCACCCTTATAATTAGACCTTAACTTGAGTGTTCCTTTATATTCGATTATAAAAAGAATAAATACTTTATTTGTTCTTTGAACTATCATTTTCCCTGTAAATTACTACTCCAGAGTCAGCCAGAACTATCTTTCTTCTTTATATACTGGTGCCTTTCATCTGGCTGAGGAAAGCAAGTGTGGGTTTTTTTCTCTCCTGACAATCAAAAAAGTAAAAAATGTTCTGCTTTTTCTAGCTACAGTTGCACCTCCTCGTATTGCTGCATTTTTCTCTACTGACAACCTGATGTTTTGAATTTTCACAGGTAATATTCTAGCATTATTTTTTTCTTGGTTACATTCCAGAAAGTTACTTCTCGACGTTATCTTTAAGTTATACAATTGTGGTATACCAGAGTTCAACATATGCAACATCAAGATTTATCAGACACTGGTTGTTTCTGGTTTTGTAAACTGACCTCTTGATATAATGTTTTTTTTCTTAAAAAAAATAAAAAGGTGGGAGGGGCAAAAAGTAGCTTGACTGGAGATCAGTTGTCAAAACTTGATATTGCACAGCTTATCCCTAAATACTTAAATGTTGGGTAGTGCTTAGCAGTCCTGCTGTCAGGGAAATCATTAGGAAACGGCTTTGGGTAGGATGAGGATGGTTCCTGCCCAAAATACTTCTTGGGAAAGGGATAGTTTCTTATTTCTGTAGTATGATTTGGTCTTGTCCGATCCTTGAGCTTTTACATCTCAGCCCTGTGTACATACAGTCATACTGAGGCCAAATACAGCCCTGAGAATTGCTTTATCCATGCAGTGCTGTCTCTTTGCTCTTCCCTTGCAGCGTTCCTGCCATGGAACGTGAGGTTCCTGCATCATGTTTCGTTTGTCCACCATTTCTTTTTCTGCAAAACCACTTTCCAACCACTCAGCCCCAGTATATACTGGTGCACAGGATTATTCCTCCTCAGGTGCACAACTTCTGCTTCCATTTGTTGAACTTCAGGAGGTACCTGTTGACCCATTTCTCCAGCCTGTCAAGGTCCTGCTGGATAGCAGCACATGCATCTGGTGCATCAGCCACCCTTCCCAGTTTTATATCCTCTGCAAACTTGTTGAGGTGTGCTCTGTCCCATCATCCAGCTCATTAATGAAGATATTGAGCAATACTGGGCACAGTATTCACCCCTGGGTTATTCCCTGAGCGACTACGATTGACTTTGTGCCACTGATCACAGCCATTGGAGCCCAACAGTTAGCCAGTTTCTAATGCACCTCATCACTGGCCACTTAACTAGCCTGTACTTGAGTCTCAAGCCTTGCTAAAGTCAAGGTAAACAAATTGCACTTTCCTCCCTTCATCCACTGACTTAATCATTTCATCAAAGAAAGCTCTCAGCTTGGTCAGATATGATTACCCTTTCCTAAATCCATACTGATTATTGCCGATCACCTTTTTGTCCTTAACATGTTTGGATATGGTTTCCAGAATTATTTGCTCCATCACCTTCCCAGGGAGCGAGGTAAGGCTAAACCTGTTGTTCCCCAGATCCTCCTCTTTGAAGACAGAAGTGATGCTTTCTTCCAGTCCTCAAGAACCTCCCCGACGGCCATAGCCTCTCAATGACATCGGCCAGTTCCCTCAGCACCCGTGAATGCAACCTGTGGACTTGTGTACATCCATTTTGTGTAGATGTTCCCCAATTTGATCCTCTTCCATTAAGGGTGAGCCTTCGTTGCTACCCATGGCTGGGACCAGGATTCCTGGAAGCAAGTTCTACCAGTGATGGCCAAGGTGGTGAAGGCATAGAATACCACAGCCATTTCCATGTCCTTTGTCACCAGGTCCCTCACCCCATTGAGCAGTGAGCCCACATTTTCCCTCATCTGCCTTCTGCTGCTGACACACTTCTAGAAGCCCTTTTTGTCCTTTATGTCCCTCACCACGTTCAACTCCAAGTGGGGACTGACTTTCCTGAGCCCATCCCTGCGTGCTCAGACAGGATGGCTGCGACCGGGCATCTAAAACAGTGTTTGTGAATCTGAAGAAAATAAGATACAAAGTTAGGGGAACCATGCTGAAAGCAAGCAAAAGGAGATGTTTTTTCACTTAGCAACTGGTTGGGCTGAAGAACTTGCCAAAATTGTGGATGTTTGGATGCTGAGGGTTTAGATGGCTTCGGAAGGAGACTAGACAAGATCAGAGTGGAGTACTGAGGATTATGAAATACACAGGAAGCACATCTGCCTTGGGAAGTCCCTGAGCTGTGAACAGTTGAATGTCTGAGAGAACGCTTTGGGAAATTCTATGTGCTTGTTCTGCTCTTGTACGCATCTCCAGATGACCACTCTCAGCCTTTGTCAGAGACAGAACACTGGCCTTGGACCTTTTTTTCCTTACACAGTAACATTTGGTTCCTTTGTGCTTGACTGAGAGTGAAAGTTTGGGTATCTATGAAGGCCCTTCCAATTCTTTGTTCCTTTTTCTTTCAAAAATTGAAATAATCTCACTTCCCTAGAGAAATTTTGACTTTGAAATTTGCTTTTTGACTTGTGTATTTCCACCTCTGCAGAGAGTGTGTCTCGGCCGGTGTTAGAGGCAGTCATACAGCATACAGAAGAAGCCCCAGGCCCCTTCATGCTAAACATTGTCCATATTCATCACCCAAATACGCAGAGCTGAACTTAAATTGGGGCAGTTCAGCTTTGTCAGCTGGAAGAGGAGAGGGTGGGAGAGTCGCGCATCTGATCAACATGTAGCTGTGCCTAGTAGAACATTTCTCTGTAGATGTAAACCTTTTTTTTTGGGGGGGGAGGGTGACGTAGCTTACTTCTTTGGGAAACATAAATGCTAAACTGCTGTGAGGGGCTTGTTCTAGGAGGGAATGGTTGCTGGTATATCTAGATCTCTGAACTCTTTCTATTACGGACAAGGAACAACACAAGGCTACAGTATTAGTGAAAGGGAATTTAAAGAATTATTTTTACAGGAGAATGTTGCGGTGTAAGACTTTTTCTAGAACTTTCATAAAGGAAAATATATGAAATTTTTATGGCTACACTTAGATTTTTGCCTAAGTTGAAAGTTTTGCTGTTTGTTCCATGACCAAAAGCTATCGAGGATCCGGAAGGCAATGTAAGTGTTTGTGTGTGTGCTGACCTAGTGCTCCTGGACAATGCGATGACACATCTTTTTCCTCTGGTCACAATCACCTTTTCCTCTGGTCTTCCATCATGTAAGAACTTTGAAGAACTGTAAAAAAATTTCAGACACCAACTGCAAAATCAGGGTATGTCAGAATAATATTTTTTTTTAAAGGCTATTATCATGAGCCTTCAAATATGTTTTTATGTCAACTCTGAACGAAGCAATGTTTGCATAATTTTGCAGATTATTCCACTAAATTTGGTGCTATGTTGGACATGAGCTTTGGTTCTCATTTTCCTTTCAAAAATTTGCTTTTATTATGCTTGTAGCACCTAACAGGGCTGCTGAAACCAGGCTTTTCTTTTCTAGTAGCTTGAACAGACAGCACCCCAGCACGGCCCCCTCGGTAAAGCTGTGCACTGTGTGTCCTGCTGCGACCCATGGCGCCCACCCACCGTGGGGACTTCCCATCTGAGGAGAGGTCTGCTCCACGCTGGGGCTCCTTCGAGCTGGCGCGGCCGCCGCCTTTCAGGCGTGGGGATGGTGAGGCTGTCAGGGGACTACCGGCGGCAGATAAAAACCTGAATTCACAGCCAGGTTCTGAAGTGATCTCTTCCCGAGGTAAAGGCTTTTGTAGCTTTTTCACTTAACTTGGAGCACTCCTGCCTTTCCTCTCGCACGGTTTAGCTTTGACTTTCTTCTTTCTCCTTATCTGTCACTAGACAGTAATTGTCCCTTTCATACGGACCTTGCTTTAACCTTGAACAGCAGTTCCCGTGGCACCTGATGTGCGTTACGAACTATATATACTGATGAAAGAGCGAGGTACAGTCCTAATGTCTTCCTTGATGTTTTCTTTTTTAATCTGTTTCAAGGAGTCCTTTCAGGTGGGACATGAAAGCTTTCCCAATTATTACAAAACTCCTTGTGAAATGTTCTTATTTGAAATATAGACTTATATTTAGAATAGTAGGGAAAAAAATGCAGTCTTAGCGGGCTGAAGCAGCAACATCTGAGCTGTTACCAGTTGCTCTCCTACAGGGATTCCCCTGTAAATACTTCACTGGGATTTTTTTGCAGTATGTAGTATCTTGCAGGTGAAAGGTAGATGTTTTTATGACAATACTCTGACAGCGCTGCTACAGGATTATATGCTGGAGAGGGAGAACCCTCTCTTCAGGATGTGGTTGAGGAGAGTGAAAGGAATAAAACTGAGGAGTTGTTCTGCAGCAGGTACCTCCTTGTGCTCGCACCCGGTGGCAGACGTGAGCTGGTTGTGGCAAGTGGATGCAACCAGAAACTAAGAATTGCTTTGGGAATAGAGGGTGCGGTGAGGGCTCCTAGGCTTTCTGTCTCAGCTGGACTTGTTGGAAAAGAAATGGGTGCAGAAACCGAGCTTTATTCAGCTCCCAGGAGGAAAGCTACAAAACCACCAGATGTGCAGAAAAAGGAAAAGCANGCACATTCTCTAGCAGGATTAGGATGGGAGCAGGAACAGACTTGCCAAGCTAAGGTAAAATCCTGTTTCTGAAAAATGAAGGGAAAAAAAACCCCCATCCTCTAATGAGGTCTGATAGGAAAAGTGTTGACAAGTGTTACCAAGAATCAGGAAAAATAGGAGTTATATGGCCGAGCTGTGCAAGATGGCTGATGTTGACAAATCTTCACTCAGCAGTGATTAACGGGAATAAAAACTTGAGTGAAAATGCTAGAGGGTATTTGAATTTGTTGTTAGCTCACTAGTGTCTGTGATCCTTGCTGATGGTGTTTGTAACCTGGGCAGATGTGAGCCCAGTGATCACTGCAAGTGCTGCCCTCCTTGTAGGATCAAGCCCGGGGTAAGAAGTCCCAGTGTGGAGCAGGGTGCATTAGCTCTGCCCCAGCGTCGCACTGGGGCAGTTTGCTGTTTTGGTGGGGTATGGGCCCAGTAAACTTTCTTCTGCCCAGAATATAATGCATAACTGCTCCTGTCTACCTCCCACAGCCTGCAGGACATATGTAAAACTTCTGGAAAGGAAGTATGCCAGCAAAGAAAATTTATGAGCTGGCTCAGAGACATCATGAAAAGCACTTTGAAAAGTGCACCTATGTTTGTGCAAAGGCAAGACGCAAAGATGCAAAGAGGAGGAGGTAAAATGCAATGAGAAAAGCCAGCAGACAAGAGGAAACACAGGGAGATGGAATGCACTGCGTTGAGACGCAAGACTCGGGGAATGAGATTTTACAGGTATGACTAGTGTGAAGCAGCAAAAAAGATCTGCGAAGTGCAGAGCAGCACTGCGCTCCCAGGGAAAGCAGCACTGCTCCCAAAACAGCAGTTGGCAGTGATGCAGTGATGAGCTCGTGGGGCTACAGAAGCTTCCTCAACCTCACGTGCGAGAAGAGAAACTTGCAGCAAGCCAAGCCAAATGAAAAACAGACAACAGCTTCATTGTGGAGTGGTAAGGACAAAGTAAACGGCATACTGGGTGTTCTGGAAATCAAGCATGCTGGCATGACAGGTCATGCAGAAAACACAGGACTACTTAACACAAGTGAAAGTAGAAACCTACCCATATTAAACTGTGGACAAATTGTTTTAATAATGCATATCCAAACTAAACAAATCAAAATCATTCCTAGAATAAGGAAAATAACATCATGGATTCACTAGTTCCTTTAGGCTGAAAGTTCCTCTAGTCATCTCCCACAGGATGTGATAGCTGTACTTGGTTACCAAAAAATAAATGCAGTGGTAAGGAAGCAGCACAGGAAAATTGAGATACAGCCACTGCTTTTGGAGGGCACAGAGGTGAAGGCAGCAGCAGAGAATGGGGTTTTATGCAAGTTCTCCAGGGAACCGCAGGGCTTTCCCATGAAAAGCCTTCTTGACCCGAGGCCAAAGGCTTCAACAAAGAAGAGACTTCTGCTCCTGATACTACCTTTTTT
>VZSZ01010017.1:340097-368498 GCA_013398815.1 Ibidorhyncha struthersii
TATTTGTCTGTTGCCCGGACAGAGCGTGTGTCAGGTTAGCTATTCCTCGGAGGCTGCTAGCTCAGGATGGTATTTCTGTGGAATGCTCTTAGCATGGTTTAATGTATGCCTGCCAGTTGGATTAACCCCTTAGTCCCTACAGCTCGGGAGTACTTATAGCAGGTTTAGTATGAGTGGGCTCAGTCAGCTGTGGCTGTGGAGAAGGGGCTGATGGATGGGGCGGAGCGGGGTGTGGGGTTGCGCAGGTTTGCACTGGAGCAGAATGAAGCGTGCGGGTGGAGAAAGGTAAGTCTTACAGGTTTCACAGAATACCTTAAGTTCTCAAGCGCTCGCCCCACGGATGTAAATCCATTCTGTGCAGACTTTCAAATCACGCATTTACCTCTCAAAGAGAGGAAAAAATATTTTCCCTCAGCTTGGGAAGCTTACCAGTGGGCTTCTCCCTCTGCACGTGTCCAGAGTCCTCCTGCTACCGCTTTCTACACTGAAACCCACTTTTTGCTGAGGGGTCTGAAACTGGTTTAATTAATCAGATCCCATGCATCCTACTGCTCTGGGTAGGATAAGAAGAGAGCAGTACTGAAACTTAATACTGAATCTGACCGTAGGATGCCTGGATCCCTCTACCTTGTTAACTGCTTCCTGCTTTTCTTTTCTAAATCAAGGGGTAAGGTCTTGTTACCAGTACAAACTAACTTTGAAGATAAAGATGAGTACCTTTTTACTTGTCTTAGGAAAACTACTATAATCCTATGCTGCTTTATCATGTTGCAACTGGAGTCTCTGCTTCTAGAGGACCCATGCAGGAGTGCCCTTGCAGCTGAGCAGAGTCCCCTGAAAGCCATGTATGGGTGTGAGGAGCTGCCCCATCAGATCCAGTTGTAGTATCAGCCTTTTAAAAAGGGAGAAATACTGGTGATGAATATGGTCTGGTTCATAATCTATTGAAAAATGCAATTTAAATATGGCCCGCTCACAGTAATAGCAATAGATCTTTCAAATCTGATTGCTTTAGTGCATAAGTACTTAGGCGGCACTACGGTAACTGGGCAAGTTGAAAGGGTGGGAGTATGTTTACAGAATGTTGCATATATGTCTGGTTTTGTTCATATAAGATTTAATCTTATGGTCATAAATTATTCATTAACATTTTTTAGCTGTTAAAAAAATCAGAATTTAGAACACAGCCCTTGAAGAGAAGATGATTTTCTTGATTTGACTGCCTATATCCAATAAACGTGTTGGAAAATAAGAGTAATGATGGCAAGCAAATCTCAGTGTTTGAATGTTTCAGTTACATATCAAAGAGGCATATTTAAATGAACTGTTTAACCTCTTATCTGCAAAACTGGATTCCAAATCACAAGTATGCCCTTTACTGTGCTGTGCTTCAGTTATAGATGACAGCGTAAAGTGAAGCACACTCAAATGATAAAACTTTTTTAGAAGCTTTAAAGCAAAACTTGAGTTTGGGTTTGAGGAAAGGGGAAAAAAAAACCCTATTTCAAGGTAGGGATCTGTAGTCTAAGTATTAAATACAGATAAAGGCAGGGAATTAATCAAAGGTAGCAGAAAGAAGAATTCAGAACAAAGGGTTCTGACGTTAGAACAGAGAAAGACACAAAGCACTTAAGTGAAAGTCCCGCTACTGAGAGACTTTGCCCTTGGGGGATCAAAACCCCAAATAAGCCTTTCAGATCAAAGTTGTGCAGATGTTAGTGTGAGCCATCAGACATGAATTTGCATGTCCTGCAATGCAAAGGAGGTGTTGACTATTTTAGCCATTTGTGATAATGTGTTTCCTCCTTTGTATAAAGTCCAGTTTGTGAGGACTTCAGTGCTCTTAGTGTCTGGAGGGAAAACCTCCAAAGAGGTTTATAATAGCAATTATACTGCCTTTGCAGATTGCTGGATAGCTAAAGCTAAATACGGAGGGCTTCTCATGATCTCTGTTGTCTTTAACGCGGTTTGCCCTAAGTATTTTTGTCATCAAACCAGTTCATATTCTGTTGGCTTGTTGTCAAATTTGTTACATAAAGTATTTTTCTTGCTGTGATTGCAAGCTAAATTGGTGTCATGATCTTTTTGTTAAGGCAAACAATAAATTATATTCTGGGATAGAAAAATGGTGATAAAGTACCATCTATGCTGATGGTGTAGAAACAATAACATTGAAATAGCTCCTAAACATACTGATTGAGTAGGTTCCTCTATAGATCAGGTAGAGCCTTGACTCCATCTGGTTCAGTAAATGTTCATGAGGTTTTTTTGAGTCTGAAAATGGAGAGGATCTCATAATCCTAGTTCTTTCTTCTAATAAGACTATGATCCAGGCCATTTCTTACAGCATTTCTGCATAGATTGTTAGAGAGGGCATCTCCTTAATTATTTATACTACACATACCAGGTGTGCCGATTATGAAATTTCCCTTGAGGCTCCAGAAAGAAATGAAACCCTAATAAATGCATGAGATAGTGGAACAATGCTAGAATCTCCTGGATGAAAATCAGTCACCTGTGCCAGTGATCCTCCTTACAGTGGTTTTTAGAAAACATTACAGAAGATAATCTTCTTAGACTTGTCATCCAAACTATCCTGGAGGGGTGAAGAAACTGCCCTTCCAGGGAACTGGCATGCTTTTGTGGGAAATGAAGAAAGAATAAGGCTAGGGAAATACACTGCTTATCTCAGAGAGATGCGGAGGTGGCAGTGTTGATATTGGGTCGACTGTGTTTGTAATTAGTATTATTGCACAGTGATGACTGCAACACAGTCCTGAAACTGCCTGGAAAATTCTCCTTCCCAAAATGCTGGCTGAGAAAATCAGTGGACTCTGTTTTGGAAATATGGGCTCTTCTTGTCCTGACAAAGGGAGCAGTTTCATTTGGAAGAGGGACTTGTATTTGTTTGAGAAGCCTGTTATCAAGAGAGCATTCAGTGGAGTACAAGGGAAGAAAGGCCTCTTCTCTGCAGAGGAAATGGAGAAATACCAATGACTCTGAACACAGCATCAGAAAAAGAGGAGAAAGGACCTGATGTGAGAGATAACAGGGAAAGCGATGTATGAGTGTGAACCAACTTGCTGTAATGAAGAAAAAGACAACACTGGATTTAACCCAGAGCAATGCGCAGTGACCAGGACAAACTCAATTTTCTTGTCCCTGTGCAAACACAAATCTCAGCGAGGTGGAAAACATAAATATACAAATGATTCTTAAAATTTTGTGGTTCAAAGGAACAGCTAGAAGAGTAAGATACTTGCAGAGAACGTGCAACTGATGAGAAGATGTTATAATATGAGCTCAAGATAGCATGTATCTCTCTACTATCAAAAGGCTTAAGCAGAACTCTCTGAAAAGCTGGTATTCAATGGAAGAGCAGAGATGTTAGAAGTAAAAAGACATCTTTCAGAAAGTGGAGGTCGTGTTTGAACAGAGAAAATAGAAAAGAGCGTACATTCAAGTTAAATAAGGCAAGTTAAACAAGGCAGGTAAAATCAATTTTGAGGAACAACTTGCTAAACTCACAGAAACAATGAGAAAACCCCTTCAAACATAAGAGTAGGAAGCCTGTCCATCAGCAGGCTTGATAGGCGATTGCAGTGTAATAAGAACACCCAGAGTACATAGGGCTGTTACAGAAAGGCTAAATAAATCTTTGCTTTGCAGTTCATTATAAAAGATCTGCGGGAGCTTTGTCTTCCGGAGCATTTTGGTATCTGAAAGAGCATAAAGAGCTGTTTTAAACTGAAGTGTCAGCAGAACAGGTTTAGAACAATTGGATAAAATGCATAATACTATTGATAAAAATAGGTGGTAGCCATGGTAGCCACCCAAGAGTCCCAAATGTGGAGTTGTCGAATTAATAGTTTTGTTTGATATGAATTAAATAATTACTGTGGCAAGTGAAGGTGGCAAATGTAACTGATGTTTAAAGGGCTATGGGCAAATTTATGGAAACTAAAATGAAGGCTTGAATTTGTACAGTAAATATGATATATTGGGTAAATGTCAAAATGGATTTTGTAGAAGGAAGTTGTCACAAATCTATGTGCTTTGAAGCCCGGCAGCCCATGGGTAGAGGTGATTCAGTTGATAAGGTATAGCTGGACTTCCAAGGTCCCTTACTAATCATCATTAAACCCCCTAAATTCTCAAGAAATAAAAGGGAAAGCGCTCCTGTAGTTTTGAACTGGTTATGGCTCTAATTAGTTAACGGTAATAACACAAGAAAGGCAGGAGGCTACAGGAGTCTCTGTTGCTATCTCTACTGTTAAATTATCTACTAATGTTTTAGGAAAAAAGGAGAGATGACAAACTTTACATATAAGAAATATTCATGGTAGTCAAAATTAAAACTGGCTGTGAATATTCTTCTCCATTTTCTCCCCCAGCCTAGACAACTGCAAAGTAATGCGTAAGGGAAAAGAACTGTACCTATGCGTCCACAGAGACATCACCATTCAGGAAAAATATCTTGGTGAAATTTTGAATGGTTTCAGAAAATATCTGCTCAAAGCTTAGTAGTGCTCAAGAAGGTAAATAGGATGTTAAAAACTTTACAGAAAACTTAAAATTTTTTAAAAAAACTAATTCGATTTGTAAGTCCACAATATACCCTAGTGCTGCACAGTGTGATATCTGTGTCTTGAATACAGTAGCAGTAAAAATGGTACACAGAAAAGCTGTCATAATGGTAATACATAAAGAATGGTTTCTGTGCCAAGAGAACTGAAAGCACACACTTGCACAGGACCCCTGGGGTCACCATGTTCAGTCCTCTACTACTGCTGGCACCATGGCATACAATGTTTTCGTGTATTTCTCAAATGCTGCCAGAGAATTGTCTGGTCTCTGATTTGAATGCATTAAGTTTGTTCAGCTCCCCTTACATTGCAGTAGATAGCTCTCCTTACTCCTGTTCATACCACCTTTTCCCCCTCTGTTCAGCAGTGTCATTTGTGCTGAAAACTAAATTCTAAAACTAAAACTGGTAAGACGGTACTGCGTATTGGCAGGTGGTATAATTAATTTTTTGGATATTTAATTAAATAATGTGACAGTGCAAGCAGGATTGGCCAGCATTGTTCTCCAAATGGCAGAAGCAAGGTTAATCATTGTAATGCTCCCACACAATAGCAAATGCTGAAAAAATGGCCGTAGCAAGTCAGTGGAGATAAAACTGTACGGTATTTCTTCTGTAGCAACGGGTGTTTTGTTGAAAGGACCGTAAGCCATGTCTGCATCCTTATGCTCAGACTTACAGAAATGTAGGATCCTCTCTTATTTTTTTCTTAGAATAAAAGAGAACTCCAAGTAATTTAATCTCTTTACAACTGTGTGCTTTTTCCTAACACAAGTGTCCCAAGCACTTTCTGATGCTCTAGATACAGGACATCGAATTCCACCAGCAGGTGTCTTCAGAGCTGGGGGGTCCAGTGAGGAGGTTGCATACCTTGGCAGAGATTTTTAAGTTTTCACCTTGTTAAGGTGAGTGGCAAATTCTGTCTAAAAATCATCAGCCTGGAATGACGCAGAATTTTAGCTGTAATTTTCTTATTTTGTGGGAGGAGGTTTAGGGGTACTTGCTGTTCACTTTTAATGCTGTTGGATAAACTGACAGTGTTGCTGAGATGAGTCTGAAATTTAAATCAAAATCTTGAGTCAGACTTTATTTCCAAATAGGCCTGAAACAAGTTCTGGAGCTCTTGCACACATCTAGCTGCAAAATTATCTTGACAAACATCTAAAATGAATTGCAAATACTTCCATTTCCTCAGCCTACTCATCTACCCCAATTTAGAGGGACACCACCTCTAAATACCTCCTGTTTTGTCAAAAAGTGCCACTTTTCCACAGCATAGCTCCTATTTTTATGATTAGTATATTTCAGTGAGATTAAAATGTTAAAATACTTATTTTCTCAAAAGATTTATTTGCCACTTTCAAATAGTGCTACTTGTCCTTCCGCTTCTTTCAGATACGTATTTGAAGAATTGGAAGAAACAACAAATTTGAAAAAAAATCAGGCTCACGGTATTTAAAAACACATGTGTAGACTTGCTCTTTAATTACAAACATACTCTTTTCTGACAATTAAACGTAGAGCTAGCTGTTACTTACTTTATTGCGTTGGTTTGTGATAAAAACGTATTGGCTAAGAAACGCTTTAAAAATTCCTTTCAGAAATCCCTTTAGTTAAATTTCTGCAGCTAAACTCTTTTAGTTTGAGGATGAAGAAGGTAGGCACACAATAGTAAAACTACAGAAACTTTCTATAGAAGCCTATTGTAATACAGAATTTTATGATCTGCATAACAGCCAAGGAACCCAGACTATTTTTAACCTCAGCTTAAACAAACACTTAAAAATTCCAGGTAAAAGCCCTTTCGTGGTGATAAAAGAGAATTTAGTTTGACATTTTAACCTTAAAGTAATAGATTAGGACTTTGACTGGTGGGAACTGATGTATCTCTGGCGATTTCAAGCGGGCTTGTTTGCAGGATGTTGTTCCCTCCCCGATACTGGTCCCTCGAGTTCTCTGCACTGATGTCTGCTTTGGCTCCTAGGTACCTTTTCCCACCTGCAGCCCTGTGCCAGCTCTCACGCTGCATCCTGTGAGCGGCTCCCACATTCTGCAAACTCCAAACCCGGCCAGGGGAGTCAAACCTGCCCCTGTTGCCAAGGCCTCAGCTCACAGCCTTGCGCTCGTTGCTTAAGATACAAATGATTGGTGTGGTGGTTTTCATGTAGTAACTTAATGGTTCTAATACTTGTCTCAGAAGTGGTCGAACTCGGGTTTGGGTCCTCCTTCTCCCAAGGGATATTCAAATTCACTTGTCCCTTCCCAGGCTGTAGGCAACCTCTCAGCCCTTCCTATTGAAGTTGTGCCACGGTGCGGAGAAGGATTTGTAGAGCCAGAGAGAAGCAAGTGGGAGCCTGACTGTGGCCTGCCGGTTGGGACCTCCCCTGAAGGGAGGTGGGGAGCAGGTATCTGGCAGCATTCCCAAGGCTGCTTACTACGCGCTTTGCATGAAAACATCACTGCATAAAAATCAAAACCAGCCCTGGGGGCAGAGTCCAAACCCAGCACCTCTCTCCACAGGGAGTGGTTGCAACCACCTTGCCCTGGCAGTGGGTGCTATTTTCATGCCACCCCAACCACACCCTCTTCCTCCAGCCATGTCTTTAAATGAAAGTTGAAGCGGCTGCTCCCTCGTACCGATGCCAGAGCTGCGTTGAGGAGCGTTGGCTGTGCTCACGATTTCCCAGTCCCAAGTGGGCTTTCACGAGCTTAAGTGCTAAGAGGTTCAGCTTAGCCAAAATGGTAGGATTTCAGCATGGAGGAAGAAAACCTTGAGGTATCCAAAGATCATCTTTTGGTGGAAAAAATGGGTTCCTGTGGACTGTTAGGCACCTAATCAGTTATTTTCTTGGAGAAGCGGAGAAGTCATGGCTAACTGAGCTCTGAGTCTTAGATTTGGAAATCATTTCCCATTGCGATACTCTTTAGGTACCTCTGTGGCTTTGAGGACCTTGTCTTAATTGAATTTAGACTGTGTTTCATTTTGAGATGTGACTGAAGGACGTGCAAGGTTGACTTCAGCTCTGGAGTGTCCAATTCTCTTTTGAAAATTACTTCAGTTTCACAGTCGTTTAGAAGCTTTTGATTTTTTTCGTCTTGCTATCTCTGGCTTCTCCTTGTGCAAAATAGAGATAACAATACCTTCAGGACCCACCATGTTTTAAAAAAGACTTGTGATCCTCTGAAGGACAGCACGTTGAGCATTAACTCACTGATGGAAGAGTTCAGCAGATGAGAGAAAAGTCGGGAAAAACTGTGCTGTTGGCCTGGGTAAGGCTGGGATGTCTTTTAAAGAGGCGCCTTTTGCTGGCAGTGGTAAGATGTGTAGATGAGAATGTTTGTCGTATTCTTTTGGCTTAAAGTAAGTAGCTTTCAGCACACAGGAATAAGGTTGTTGAAGGCTTATGGGCTGATTCAAATCATTTATGATGGGAGTATATAAGATGGGGAATATATTTGTCCATGCTGTTTGAAAGGCTAGAGTTTGCAAACTAAACTAAACCCACCTCACTAGACCTTTACAAGATAACCTTGGATAAGCACGGCTGACCTTGCTCTTCAATTGTTAGGAAATTTTTCCTCTTTCCTCTCCCTGCACAGTGCCTTGTTCTGCCAAACTCTCTCTCCCCCAGACACGAAGTTCTGCTCCGGGTCAGTGATCTGCTGCGAGGACTCCTGCGTTGACTTCAAGGCTCATGGAGGATCTTCTGTTCCTAGGACAGCAGGTACTGAAGGGTTTCTTCCACACCATAAAACCCCCAAAGCTCTAAAAGCGCGGGTTTGTGTGTTGAGCCTGTTCCTCCCTTCTGCTCCACCTCTGACAAGCAGGGCAAGGGAACGGGGCCGCGTGTTTCAGGGCTGGAATTTCTGAGTGTGGAGGACTTGCTGCGTTGTCTTCTCTTCAGCCAGAGGAGGTCAAGCTGGTCACTGTTTCAGTCCCTTGTAAGGAGTCGCTTCACAGGTTTGTACCTTGTGGATAGAGGAGTCCGTGTCATAATACCTACTTTCTGTGGGGATTGCTGATCTGGGTTTAACTGATCAGTACTTTGTCCTTGAACCCATTTGCTTTCTCCTAATGTACGGGCTCTGAGGTTGCTGTGTGTGTGACTGGACCACTTGAGAGATGTTAGCTAGTAGACTGGGAGGGCTGTATTTTAAAATTTGTTGACTTATAACTTTTCTTCCCATATTTGAGAGTCCAACAACTTCTTGTGTCTCATGGTGGACATGCCTTCTTACAGTCCCCTATTGAACTGACAGTCAGTCTCATTGTCTCCCCAAGTCTTTACATGGAGAATGTCCTGGTGAGAATATTACTTAAAGAAAGGCAAAATAATTTCTCTTTTTGGTGATTGTTATGTATAACTACAGCACACAGAAAAACAGCTTGTGGCATCCAAACATGTTTTTTTTTGATTTTTAGCAGTCTCAGAGAGATGGTACAGAGTCTGTAGGGACATGCAAATTTTTGGAGGGAAAATGCAATGCTCTTCCACTTCCTGAGGGTTAACCTGCACGTAGAGAACTTTCCCCGGGCTCTGCTGTGAGGCGATGGCCTGGTCTTCATTAAGCTGTCCCTTCCTCTCCTCTTCCAAGACCTATGTTGGAACAGTTGCTATTAGAAACCAGCCAGGTAAAATAATGTTTGTGTGTATGTGTGTGTGTGTGTATATACATAAAAAGATACAAAAGCCCGTGTGTGTATATATGTGTGTGTGTGTGTAAATAAAATAGGCAATGGCAAAGATATTGGCTCTCTGACAATAATTAACACAGTCAAATGTAAACAAAAACCTTATTCACAAGATTTACTTACTATTTTACTGTGGTTTCATACAGAATTCAGCATTTGGGAATGAAAGAGAGTTGATTTTTGATGATTTCTGAGTGCACTGTGATCATGTCATGTTAATAAGCTAAACCAAAGCTGATCTTGCTTTTTCATATTGTAGCCTGTCAAAAGTAGCGGGCATCTAAATTATCTTAAAAGCGAGAGTGATTCCAGAAACTTTGGCTGGTAAATCACACCACCTGTAGTATCTTAAATACTTAGACAGGAACTTGCACGTGATGCCTGCCTGAAGGAGTTACTGTTTGTAAGATAAAGATGACATAGGGAGGCAGAATAGAATAGAGCACAATATGTTTCTAAAACTTTTACAGCAATGAGATATATAAAATACTCCCAAAATATTCCCAATAGGTGTGGTGACCAGTGTTCAGGATTCTCTTCTGCCTTTGCAGCAGAAGAAACCTGAAAATGTGTATTTCTGTCGAAGCAAACACTCATAAGGATGTATCTGATCCTGCTTTTGGGACCATGAATTTTATTACAGAGTGAAGTGTCTGGTTCTGACATTCCCGGGGGTGTTTCCTGTTGCTTCAAAACCTTTTTGGACCTTTCTTTCAGCTTTCATCTCTGGTTAAATGACTCCTTAACCCTGGAAAGCACTGCAGAGAAAGCATGTTAATTTTTTTGTCTGGGGGTCTGCCATGACCCAGCGTATTATGGCTTTTACCAGAGGCTGGTGGAAGTCTGGATGTCAGTTGTTGTTATCTGATAGCCATGTACAATACCCAGAGAGGTGCTGTATGGCTCAGAGGTCAGGCACGGGGCTGCAGAGCTGTCGATGAAAGGACTTGGTTATTGTGGAAGCAGCTTAAAGCAGGGGTCAACATAAGTTACGGTAGCTGGGTTTTGGCTGGGGGTCGTGGTATTCTCCAGATTTCAGGAGGCAGAGAAGATCAGAGAGTTTGTCCGGAATACTTCGTGTAATGTCAAACAGCTCTTGTCAAACTTGCTTCTTTGCTTTCAGAAAGGCAGGATGATATTTTGGAAAACATTTACTATTGTGGTTAGACTGGTTTTTACAGCCAAAAGAAATGGATGAGGGTTTGTCTTGTCCCATTTATGGAGGATGTTCCAAGTCCTCATTTCCCAGATGTATGTTGGGTTGTCCAGCTACTCCAGCTTGTGTGTTCAGTGGTCCTGCCAGATCAGCACTTCAGTGAAGTTCTTCATAATGTATTCACAAAAAGTGATAAAACACTCTGTAAGAGGCCTCAAGGAATGATTAGTTTAATCTTCAATTAGTTCCCACTGAGACTTGATGAGAAATCATCTGAAAAGGTATGCATGAGCTTTAATATAATCTGCCTGTCCAGTTGTCATGAAGCATAGTGTGCAGAGAGGAAAGATGTTTCAAATGGAGAAAACCCTGGCATTAAGATCGAATATTTTAGACTGCCTGTGATAGGTTTTTGGTCCACTTGAGAGGCTTCAGCCACTGGGATATTACTACAGGGTATTAAAGATGGCGTGAGGGAAGAGTCAGTGCAAACTGCATGTATGTTCAAGCATGTAAGCCATCACTGTTGGGTTAAAGTTGCAGTATATTGGCAGAGAAGAATATTTTCCTTCATATGGCTGGTGAGATGCTGACAAGAAGCAGCTATACTTGGTGTGCCCTTGGTCGGGAAGGTTTCTGGATCAGGCTGTTGAGCTCTTTTTAAGTCCCCAGCAAAACAGGGGCTAAAGCCAGGCCAAGCAGTTTTTACAATACCCTTTTACAGTAAGGTGAGTGAGGTGGGGGGGAGAAGGACTGACTTCCGAAGTCCTTTGGAGCTGGCCGACTGCCGCTAGTAAACAGTTGCAGGAGAGTGCCTCCCGTGGGAAACGCACTGTTGCTTTGTGTTTGCACAGCAAATGAAAAACACTGGGCACTTTTATTAAAGAGAATAAGATACTGCGTTGTGAACTGGCTTGGATTTTTATAAATTGTTTAGTCTCGTATCTCTGCAATCAGATGGTGGTTCCTTGTTGCTTTGTTTAGAAGGTCTCTGGTCCAACAGTCATTAAAGTTGTTTTATGTAACCAAAATATCCCGACCTTCTGAGCAATTGAAAGTTTGCTTAGAATACGGGATCCAAATGTGCTCCTTCTGGCTATGCAGAAATCTGTCAATTGAACGTTTAGGGGTGAAACAAAATAAGAATTCCCTAGTGCCATTCACATTGGCCACAGGCTCCCTCCGGACAGCTTGTCTGTACTTGCATCTTCATGCTGGATGTCTCCTGCATCTGTGTGGTTTTAGGTTCCATATATTTTCTGTCCAAATCCCCCCTCAGACATCTGGGTTAGGTTTGTTATTTATGTTGGGTATGCCCAGTGCCCCGTGGAATTTGGCTGGAAATATGTAGGCTCTCCAGTCCTGAAAATCAGGTCTGTAGCTCTTCAGCCTTTTTACTATTCAGAATAATCTTTGTTCACCTACTGGAGGCAGCTTTGCTGCCAAAAGAGAGTCGTCTGAGTGCTCGCTAATCTGCTACAGGATAACTAAGTCCAGTTCATCCATAATTTAATCTTCTTGATTGCACTCGCATGATCTACTCAGCAGAGGAATGGATGGTGGCAGGTACACTCTCGCTCCTTTTGGTAGTATTTGCTTTACTTGCCTCCAAATCTGCATTGGGGGGAGGATCAGATTGGACATTAGGAAAAGGTTCTTCACTGAGAGGGTGGTAGATCACTGAAACAGGCTCCCCAGGGAAGTGGTCATGGTACCAAGCCTGTCAGAGCTCAAGGAGTACCTGGATGATGCTCTTAGTCATATGGCTTAGTTTTAGGTAGTCCTGCGAGGAGCAGGAAGTTGGACTTGGTGATTGTTATGGGTCTCTTCCAACTTGAGATATTCTGTGATTCTATGAATACCCACGTTGTGGTGGGTATTTACAGGCAAGCAAATCATGCTGCTTTTCTCTGCGCAGACCCACGCTTATTCGGGGCAGATCTTCTGGTTTATAAGACTGAACGCCACGTTGAATGAAAAGCACGGGGTAGGATTTAAAAATCACTGGTGGTGCTGGATGTGGAAAAGATTGCAGCCACAAGGGGTTTGTGGGTGTGCGTTAGTTCAGGAGAACTTATGAGAGGAGACAGATGGACATCCTCAGGCTGGCCAGAATGGTCCTGTGTGCGACAGCTAGAAAATGTTCCTTTGCTCCGTGGGCCGATGGGTTTGCTGGCAGCATTTCACTGAAGCCAAGAGAGGAAGCAAATACACGCTCCTTGGTTTAGTGATAGCTGAAACAATGGAAGCCAATGCCCAGATTGGAGGAGCGTGCTCAGGCTGGAATATAAACTGAACCGCGGTGGCTGGCAAGCAGCTGAAGCAGAGCTGCATCTGGTAAACGGCAGAGAGTGACGGAGAGGGGGAAAAACAGCTGGCAAAAGCCAGGAGTCAATGAGGAACATAAAAGCAATTGCTGTACAGGCTTATAGCGAAGGCAGCAAGAGGAGACGTGCTGTCCCAGCGCAGAAGGGTGGCTGGAGGGGCATGCTTGGATGTGAGAGGGGGACATGACCCCTCCTGGCTGTCCCTGGGATGTCTCTAGGGAGCAAGACTGAGTGCTGTAAACCAAGAGGAATCACAAGACCCCAAATACTGGCAAACCACTTTGTGTTAAAAGGGCGTATCACAATAAACCTTTCTATGCTGAGATGGGTCATCCCTCTGCCTCTCACAAGACGTGAGAGCTAACGCTTAAGTTCCCAATACTGTGTTTGTCGTGGAGCTGCAGCTCAGTGTCCCGGTAGCTTGCTACTTGCGTAGATCATCTGCACAAAGGCAGGAGTCATCCTTTTGGGGTAAGCATTTGGAAATACAGACCATACAGGACTTCATGGGCCATATGGCTGCAGAGTCTCTGTGGAATGGCATAGAAACATGTGCTTCTACTGGAAACCCTGTGTGTTTTCACTGGGAATAGCAGCTTTTCCATGTAGCGCTCTGATGGTGTACTAAACTTCCCTGAAACACGTTGAGAACAGCATTGAGAATAAAGTCAAGACCAACTGTGACCTGCTGTGTGGTACTTCCAGTTCAGTCCCTTGAAAGCCATACGTGTTTCCACTGGAAGGACACAGAGCTGCTGTGGGATGGCTGACATCACTGGCACTCTGTCCCAGAAATGGCAGCTACCTCTTGTATGGTCTCAGCTTCCATTAGCGACCGCTTAAGCAGATAAGTTCTTGGCTATCGCAGCAGTGCTGGTGAATTTGGTTTTACTTATCTTTTTGGCAGCTCTCAGATCAGGCAGTCTTTTACGAGTATCGTCTGAAATTTATAGGTTGCAACACTTTTCTCGAATTTCCATTCCTGAGGCTGCCTCGCAATAATACCCAAAACGCCATTTACATTTTAGTATTTAAATCTTTTATGAACTGATACGAAAATCTCCTGTGCCCTAAATATTTTATCTGAATTTTTTTTTTTTAATCTTGCAAATTTTCCTCTGCGGGACTGGAGAGCTGAGAGAACCTTTGTGAGGGGAAAAGCCCGCAGCTGGGGGTAGTCTGGGGTCTCTGAGCAGAAGCGCAGAAGGAGAGTTGGAGAAGCTCTTGCCTTTCTCCACTTGGCAGACATCTTTGATCTTTAATGCTTTTAATTTTCAAAACCTGTGGCTGACTAAACTGCAGAACAGCACAACCTAATCCCACCAACATCCCCCACTGAGACAAGCCCGTGCGAGGTGTTCCCCGGCCACCTTGGGCTAATTGCTGGGCTCTCCTGGAGCGTGGCTGCAGGTGGAGGACAGGGTACGGAAAGGGACTGGAGCCTCCCCGCATCCACCACGGGCCTTGGCAGGGAATCAGGCAGAGACAGCGTGGGGATGCAGACAGCTGCTAGGTGGATGCAGCAGGCTGCCAAGCTAGTAGCAAGCTCCGAGCGGCGAGGCTGGGCTTCTGGCAGGGAATTGCCAGCGACTCGCACTGCAGTTTCTCTGAGGTTGCTGGAAAAGGGCCCAAACCGCTCTCCCTTCTGGAAGAACAGCAAGCTAGAACCCATTTACTCAACGCAGCTCTAATGCTTTCTACCACAACGATGCAAAAAAACTTGCTTAGCTGGAGTCCCCCACCAGTGCCAAGCTCCCTGCACTTGGCCCTTATCTGTTTGAATCCAGGGGATGGCTTCTTGCTAATGGATCAATTAATTGAAAATCTCCTTCCAGCATTTGTTTAAATATCTCTACATTTTACGCTGCTGTTAGCAAGAGATGACACCAGCAGCATTAATTCTTTCTGGGGCAGAAACGATGCTGCGTGCAGCCACAACAGCACCACAGTCAAACCAGCTGCTGTCATCTGTTTTTTCGTGACACGGTGTTTTTCTCCTGCCCTGCTGAGTCGTGGGAATGTCGCTCAGGCGCAGGGCAGACCTCTGCGCAACAGGGATTATTTTTCTTCTTTTGTGGTACATCTCAAATCCAAACTGGATTAAATCATGGTCTATGTCTATTGTGTGAACTGTTTAGAACAGGTTCTCAGAAGAGTTTACTTCTGAAAGAAATATTTGCATGGCATTTTAGGAGCAGTTTTTAATGAACTAGGCACTTTCCAGCACGTAGCTTGCTAAAATGTGCTAAAACCCAAACACGGGCAGGAGGATTCATTGACTAACCCCTGTAAGTAAGCAGGGCCAAAATAATTTCTTTCAAGTGGGATTCGGGAAACCATTCATTGGGAACTGCGCAATTCTCATTATAATCTGATTTGTTGCTTGCTTACCAGAAAAGGAGTATGTCTGATACGACGTACTGTGGGGTTGTTCCATATGCTGGAGGACCTCCAGATGATTTCTCTAAGAGTAAGCAAATCTCAGAAATGCTTTGTTTGCTATGACACATGTAGAGCTGATGTCTTTGCTCTCTATAGTATATAACTAAATTTTTAAGAGTATTACCTGTCTCTCTCTGTACGCCTGCAAATTTAGGAACATGTGTGACTGAACGTCCATCCAGTCTGGCATCCTGCCTCTATATATTGTAAGTGCCAGAAGTTTTGGGAGTGGTTATTTGTAACTTCTGGACATAAATGATTTTTTTCCCCTCCCAATATTCTAAACTAGTGTATGTAGCATGAATGTTTTTGTCTCTGCTAAACTTATAAAAATACAAAGTAATTAAAAACAGTCTTAGTAGCGTTATTTATAACTTAATTACTGCCAACATTCCAGTCTATACCTGGTTTCCCAAGCAGTGAATTCCTTGGGTTGCCTGCAGTCCATCAGTTCCTTCTTATAAAGCCCCACATAATTCCAGTTCTCCCCCTTGCCTGTGCTAATGCTTCCTGGTCTGACCACAAAAAATGCTGAAGTCCCGTTTCCCGGCTTGCCTGCGTTCACCTTGCTGTCTCTCACCACCCTTCTCTCTCCGACTGGATGTCTGTGCAAAGCTGGCTTCCATGGTTACTACTAAAATAGGCAAAGGAGATATTTTTGGTCAGAATCTGCCAGTTCAGCAAGATCAGCATGCTTTTGGGAAATGTTCCGATTACAGTGAAATTCAAGCAGGATGCGGTCTAGCAAAATGAAATCAAAAACCTCTCCAGTTGCCTCCAGCTCACCTGCACCTTCTCAAACCACTGTCCTCCTGGGCTGCCCGGTGCCCTGCTCTGCCATCAGGGAAACCTGCCACACAGACAGCCCCATGGCGGGGCATTTGTGTGGAAATGTTCATTTTTCATGTTCTTTTTGTTCCAAGCATTGACATATCAAAATCTTCTCTGCTCCACGTCAGCCAGGATGCCTTTCCCTCAGCCAGCTTCCTCCAGAGCACCCATTTCTGTTGTCAGACTTCTTTGCAAGTATTATTTACTTTAGAAGTACATAAAAGCTATTCAGCCATGTGGTGGCCTTTGCTCAGTAATGTATTGCTGTCGCTTGTCCCTCCTGGTTTATTCTGTTTGTTTCCCTTGTGACATGTCCCAGTTAGGTCACAGACCTTCTGACGAAAGGGACTGTCCTTTTTTATGCACAGTGAGTCACCTACTATACTTGCTCAGCCTGAGTAACTTTTTCTTTTCGCCTTTGTAATAGGACCTCCTGCAGTTTACATAGCTTTTTGCTTCCCTTACAAACGGTGCTGTACTGTTCCTTGTCAAACTTCCCTCACAAGTGTAGGGACAGCGCGAGCTGTGGTGCGTGTGCAGTTTTGCAGCACTGAGCTGATGGCTCTGTGTTCACGACCCTGATGGTTTTCTAAACCTTCTGTGTCTTTACAAACCCATGCGATTCCGTCACCCAAGGAGGCCAGCAGACTGAAGGGTGTGTGGACCTTACGAGAGCTCCCAAGCCCAGCTCCGCTGTCTGCTTAGGGGCTTCCCTACCTTTTGGGGGAGCTCCTGGTTTCCATCACTCTCCTGAGCACAACGGCTTCACTGCCATAGACCTGTTGGTTTAATGGAGGTGCAAAGAAAGCAGCTTCTCCTCTGTGATCACCGGTCCCTTCCTGTCTCCTCTGCCTGAGACTTTTCATAAGCAGTGGGAGAGTATTTCTTCTCTCATTATATTTATCCCTCTTTGCAAATTGCAGTGTACGGCGATCAGAGACACTAATCCCATCAATTTTAGTAAGACTTTAGAAAGTGGGCATTTTAGCCGGGTGCACAGCAAAATGTGGGGCAGGAGAGAGCCTCCCAACATGTGTAGACAGCTTTTTTGAACTTACAGTATCCCACTGCAATGCAAAAGCCAAATGCTTTGTTTTTAAACAGATACATAGATACTTTTACACCCTTTTAAACAGAGTTATCAAGGTGTGCCTGCACTGAAGTAACCAGAGGATGAACACATGCTCTGCAGCCACTATCCAATTTCAAGGTTTGTCATTGCCCAAACGTGTGTTACACTCCTGGGGACAGGAGGATTGCGAGGAGCAGTGACAACCCTGTGCTTTGGACGACCTTGCGCAAAGGGGTACAAGCAGCTTTGTTTTTTGAGTTGTATGTAATCAAGACATTACAGGATGCCCTACTGAAACACTCGCGTGTTTTAGAGAGTTGGACCTGTGTCTTTGCGGGGTGGTGCATACTTCTGATGGCCCTCCAGCGTGGGCCTTCTCCCAGTGTCGCTGCTCAGGGTCGCTGCCTACAAGGGTGTTTGCTGCCAGTAGTGCTAAACCTGGGACCAGACTGATTGGTTTCAAGACTAACATACTAATGTACTTCCATTTCTGAAATCCAAATAGGCAGTGACCTGTGTGTCAGCACTTCCATAGGCAGCTGCCCATATAGTTTTCGGGCACAGAAGTACATTTAGGAGAAATTCCAGAAATTTCTTGTGTCTTAATGGAATAAATTCTGATTTGCCAAGAAGGTGCTGCCTGCCTTCTCCTACCACAATCCCCATCAGCAGGATCGGACATGCTCATCTGTAATCACACTTTAATGGCTTACAGTTTGTGGGTTGAGCTCTGGTAATTGACTGACTAGAGCCGTTATCTCCCTGCAAATGCAAGGGAAAACCCCTTGCCCTAAGACTTGGCTAAAGGAAGTTTTATTTGGCATGCGTTAGCCCGCACTTGCAAAGCTGAAGGCTATATATGCAGTTGGTTAGCACAGATCACTTGAAGTATTGTCAACAGATATGTTAGGATTAATGGAGTTGTCTGAACTCTGTGATAGAAACATCTATAGGCAAACTTCATTAGATCCACATCTGCAAACTAGAAACCCTTCTACCCCGTTTGGGTTTTGTTATCTTTAGAGATCACCATGAAAGGTGGAACAGCTGTGAGAGCTATTATTCAAGCTGATATATAATGACTGCAAAAAAAGGTAGGGCGTTTAGACAGATTTGCAAGAGGATCCTTAAATTCATGTTCCTCTGAGCTCTTAGGAGCAGGCGTGCATTAAAAGCAATGGTACGAGTGAAACCCTCAAGCCCACTGAAGTCGGTTGCAATGCCCATCAGAGGAGGGACTGAGGTGAGCAGGAGAGCGGCAGAGAACAGCTTTCTCCTACAGAGGGAAGTCATCTACAAAGGATGTCCTCAGAAGCTCCATTATGTATTCCAGTGGTTTCCAAGAGAACTAGCATCCTTATTTTATTGAGAACAGTTATAGCTTCAGTTGCTTGTGGGGTACTCAGTGCCAGGCTGGTCTGCAGTCTGGAGGAGGCTGATGCTGGAGGACTCTGCTGTCAGTGGAGACGTCAGAGCAGAGTGTGTGAAGGATGTTGGTGCCAGGTGCCTCGGTGCCTTGGGTCTGGCAGAGGCATAGCTCGTCATGCCAGCAGTTATTCTGGGTTTGGTGACCAGCCAGTCTTGAGGCAGATGGTGAATCTTGTCTGGTCTCTAGCTTGAGAGGAGCGAGAAAGGTCTGAGTGCTAATGGAACTTTTCCTCCTAATGCCCCTGTCCTGGGGAGGTCCAGGTCTCTCGCCGCCGCAGGGCTGCTCTCCCCCCAGAGATTTGCTGGTCCCGTCTCAGCTGTTCCTCCTGACTCAGGGGCCAGGACAAGGGGTTAGCGACTGCCAGGGACTGTGCAGATCTGCAGAACATCAGTAGAGAGAGGCACAGCCTGGAGAGGTGGGTTTTTTCCTCTCCTGGCTCTGGTAAGGACTGCAGGGATTTTCTGGGGGTAAAACAACTTTCCTAGCTTTCAGCTCCATGTAGGAAAACAGTCATCTTATCAACCACTTAGCACGTGTGCTTCAGTGAGGCAGAGGAGGCATACAGTCTCCATAATTAACATCAACAACTTTCTCAGAGGAGGGGATAAAACCTGAGTCCTGGAAACTTAGATTCCCTTCTGGTGCCGAGGGGAGGGGAGTAAAGGGGGTATTATTAGAAAGCATTTCTTTTATTTAACAGATGTTAAATAGCACTATACCACTATATCAATCTGTCAATTACACTAACAGGAAACAGCGTATAGAAAAGTTAAGAGATGTGAATTGTACAGGGAAACAACCACCGCCCCCTTCTGCAGGATCCCGGGTTTGGGGCCGGGCACAGCCCAAGCAGACGGTGCGGAGCACAAGGAGCAGCTGTGCATATGCCGGGCAGATGGGGATGGAAAAGGGAAGGAATAGTTGTGGACAATCACCGAAAGAACTTGTTGCAGCTGGACAGGTTCTCTCCCACCCTGTCCTGGCTGTCATGCTTGAAAATGAACTAAAAAAGAATCTTTAAAGCAAAGACCATACGTTTCTTTAGGGGTTTTACAACATATATGTATTATGCCGTATGTTTCATTAGTGTTAATCAGCATTTTCAGAACCTGGATGGATTAAAGTCTGGAGGGGAAACCCAAACCTCTAATGGATTATTAAAGGTTGAAAAGCAAGCTTGGCTTTGCAGTAGTGTACACTGGTGCCGAGTCAGACCCAGCGCTGGAACCAGAGAGCAGTGGTGGTTTTTCTCTCGGACGTGGTGTTGCTTCCTTAAACTTGCCCTGGTGATCCCCAGCCACCCCAGCCAGCAGAGTTTGGTACGGTTTTATTAACATAGCTGCATGGAGCCCAAGGTTAAGTGATGGGAATTTCAAAACAAAACAAACCAATAAATTAATAAAATGAATGTGTCACCAGCTGATCCTCTTCTGACCACCATCTGTCCCCTGATCATGTGATGTCTCCCAGCTGGCCACCCAAGAGACAAACCATGCAAGATCATCATCACAACATATGCTGCTATTTACACATTTTTAAAGGTAATAGTTGCTAGGCTGTCCTATTAGTAGTTAAAAGTAGTTACTTGGAAGCTAGGGGATTTTTTCTTTCTTTCTTTCTTTCTTTTTTTTTTTTTTTTTTTTTTGGTTNTTTTTTTTTTTTTGAGGACGTCAGTGACTCAGCAGGTATATTTCTAACAGGGACATGTTCAGGGTTGGATCAGTGGAAGTTCTATGTGATCCACCCCACCCCACCCCCCTTATTCTATGGTGTGCTGTTGTGCCTTTTGTAATAAAAAACAGAATAAATAAAGTAAAAAGAAGGCAACAAATTTTACTAGTGTACCTTTTAGGAACATGATGTGCTCTCTTTGCCATCTCCAGGATGCAAACCAAGCTGTGCATTTTTAAACTATTGTTAAGATCAAGGATGTGGTTATGAGAAGACTTACAATTTATAGGATACTTAAGCATTAAGGATTGAGGCGAAGAACATTTCCTGGGGATTAAGGACTGACTGGGTGAGCCTCAGGCCATTAACCCCTGCCTGTCATTAATCTTCAGGAAATGCCCTGCAGTGAGGTCATTATTGCTGTTATACGCTGAAACAGAAAATAATAATAAGAAAGGTCCGTGGTTTATTTATTTATATTTTACATAACATGGCTATATTGGGACTGTAGGAAATGAACATGTTTCTCTTTAGCTGGTTGTACTGCTTGAATTAATGCAGTTCCTGCATCTCACTCTTTTGTGGAAGGTTATTGTCAGATTGCACGAGTGTAAGCGGGGGCAGAATTTGGCCCACTGCTTGTGTTGCACAGTATTTAATGCGATGAATAAGCGGTGCTTCTCTGGCATAACTGCTGGCAGAATTTAGCCCTATCCAGAAACCAGCTCAAAATGCTTGTTTTACAGCAAAGCAATTTATTCACAGTTCTAAGCATCTCGCAGCCTTTTTTTAACTCATTGAATAATCCTTTTAGGTTCCCCATAAAGCAGGTGAAATGCTTCTGCTGCAGTCCTAAGGCAGAACACAGGCTGCATAAATAGCATCTAAATTACTAGGAATACAAAATACACATACAGTAATACATACCTACAAAGGCAAATTCGTACTGACAGGACTGCAGTGTGTGCTTATCAGCAGCAAAACATCTCGGGGAAAAGAAAAAGTGGCTTTATATTGAAACTGTACATACATTTCTCTCTATTTTTAAACACTTAAATACTATTTTGTGCGTGTCCTTAAACCCAGATGCAGGCTCCTTTTTAATGAGCCTGCCTGCTTAAACATTTATTAGCTTAGAGATGTATAGTTTTCATAAAGCTGGCTGAAGCTTTTTTTTTTCAGAATATCTTTGCAAAAAAAGCTTTTTTTTTTTTTTGTGTACATGGCCTCAGTCCTTGCAACCTCCTAGAGAGTCTGTCAAGGCGCAACTTAAAAGCTCGTTCAGGCGACCATGACCCCCCGCTAGCAGATTGTCTGCCTAAAAGGTAAGGGAAAGCTAAAAAAGAAGTAGAAACTTAAAAGTAGCTTCTCAAAGGCTGCATAGATCTTTTTTTTGTTAAACCTAAAGTGTTTAAAAGCTTTAATATTGATGGCCTGTCAACTTTGTCCTGATTCTTTGGCTTTCAGTTAAAAGGTTTTTGTTGTTGTAGCTTATGCAGTTGCTCTGTTGCTATGGAAACGTGACATCAAAATGACGTTTCTCTGTTTAAAAGCTTTTAACTAAATTCCTGCCTGTCAGATGTAGGCCCCATTTTGTGCACTCAAGCTTCAAGCTGTTGCAAAAAGGTTTCATATGTTCTGTTGTCATTCAAATTCTTTATCCACATATGCATGTCTTGCACTACAAAAAAACCTAAACTAAAAACTCAATCTATATTAAGTGTCCTCTTTTAAAACCCTTTTAGGTCAGTCAGCAATGGCTGCAGCAGAAATTCCCAGTTACATTGTCTCTTCTCAGACTGAGAAACACAGGAGGGCCAGAAACTGGACTGATGCAGAAATGAGAGGTTTAATGCTGGTTTGGGAAGAATTTTTTGATGAGCTGAAACAAACTAAAAGGAATGCCAAAGTTTATGAGAAAATGGCTAACAAACTCTTTGAAATGACTGGAGAAATTCGCCACGGAGAGGAAATAAAGATAAAAATTACAAATATGACATTCCAGTACAGGTAAGCTTCAGTTAATTCTTTTTCTTTTAAGAGATTTTAGCAGGGACAACGCAGTGATTTTTGCCTTTCAGAAAGAAGTCTCCTAGAGGAAATCTGTCGATAAAAGATTAAAGATTGTTCATATCGCTTTTAAAATTCTCTCTTGCCAGTGCTGTTACGTCATTGTTAATTTTTTCCCCATTTCATGTCAAACTCCGGGACAACTTTGTTTCTTTATAATTAGCTAGTGTTGTTATGATGCAGAGGGATGGAAATGTACTTAGTGGGAAAACAGATTTATTTTTTTTTTCTCTCTTTTCTGAGGGGACTGATCGTGTTAGCTTGGCAGCAGCTCCTTGCAGTGAAACTCCTGCAGTTTGAAGTGGCCAGTGAGAATCGGTATTGCGAGGCAAAGTTTAAAAAAAAAAACAAACCAACACCCCACCAAAACAGCATAATGTTTTGGGGGGCTGAAGCTCCTAGATTTTGTTCTCGTGAGTTGAAGGGTTACACTTCACGGGGCCAAGAATAATTGAATGTCTTATTACTGAGTGACACACATTGCTATAATTATAAGCAGCAGCAGCGAAAGAACTATTATATCTGCAGAGAGAGAATCAATGTGTACTGTCAATACTGCTCCAAAGGAGTGGGGGGGAGGGCGGAGGTGTCTACAAGGGGATGATAAAGAACAGGCAGTGTCAGTCAGGAGGGGAAGTTGGCTTTAGAAAATGCGAGGCATTTGTGCAGTTGTTGTTTGCAAGGGAAAAAATAATTAGAACTTAACAGAAATATTTGCATATCTTTTTTTTTTCCTTTTCTCTCTCTCTTTTTTTTTTTTTTTTAATAAAATTCTTATCTCTGTGAGGCACAAACTGCCTCATACTGGAAATCCTGAGTGGTGATTTTAGCTATGTGCTTGTACTGCAGGAAAATCAAATATGTGACTCTCTTATTTAATCTCTCCTCAAAGCTCGTATTAATAATAAAAAAGGTTATTACAGCAGGCAACCATGTTAAAACGGCTCGCTTTTCTGTAAGGCACCCTTACTGTATTTAATGCAGAGACTACTCATCAAATAGAAAACTAGGGAAAATCTTGTAAACCCCTTAACTTTGAATGTCCTTCTTCTACATTTGTATGATTCTCAAGCATAATCTTCAACATCATTTCCCATAATATTAAACTTGATGTTTTGTAGCAAATGCTAAGGTCTCCAAAATGCTGTACTAACCCTGCTACGATCCTTACGATTTTCTTCACCCAGACTGTAAATGAGAAAGCTGGAAGTACGATAGATTTTTGCCCAGCATCACCCAGCAATTCACACTTGCATGCAGATTTAGAAGTCGGGAGTTGTTGGCTACCAGGCCTTTGCTTAGTCTGCTAAATCTGCAGTCCTCCCTGCTGAGACATACATCTTGTGGCACCGAGATTTTACAGGTGTCTAGCAACGCTGCACGATATTTAAGTGCCGTAATTGCCAAGTGGAATAGATTATTTCTGTCAGCCTTTGTTCTAAATTTTCAGCATTGTCATCAATCAGACCATCTCCGTTTTTCTAATTAATGTTTTTACTTTAAAGTTGCATTGGGGGAAGGGAAGAAATAAAATCACTCGCGTACATACGCTCTGTGTCTGTGTGTGGAGGAAACGCAGTGCTTTTAAAAAAAATTCCTACGTTTCTCGGAACTTCTAAGATTGCTTCTGTTGCGTGTTGTCGTGCTGCTTTTCTATTTTGCAGTGCATTGCAGCTCCCTGCTTATTGATTAAGATGCTAATTTAGGAGAGCCAGAAAACTGCCTTGCACCCTCACGGTGCTGTTTCATTTTTTTACTCTTGAATATGAAATGCATCTTTCTTCTTATTTGTTCTTACCCAAAGCACGCCTGTGTGCTTTGCTGTTAAGGGGAGGCGGTAGAGAGAACAGGGACAAACAAAAGCTGTGACTTACTTACAGTCTCTAGTTTTCTGAGTACTTTTTGTTGGTGTGTGAGGATAGGAAACGTTGTGATGAAATTGAAAATGATGTGAGTTGCCACCGACTGCTGGCTTTGCTGAGAGGCAGCTGAGTTTTAATCCACGTTTTGGTGCCCGGAGGATACTTGAGGAAGACGCTTTGCCTCGCTGTATTTCTGGGCATCATCACTGCACTGTGGCATAAACTGAAAAAGAAGATCCGGAGAGTGGGAAAATGCTCTGGTTTTGGGATAATATTTTGTAATGATTACGTAGGGTTAGTAAGTGTGACATGGGAGAACACAGCACCAGCAGCAGGAATGAGGGGGGTGTTCTGCACTCGAGCGGTTATTTCTTCCCACTGCTTCAGGACCCTTTACTTTTTTAGGCAACTGTTTATGGTGTTGCAAAGATATTATGGTCTGTAGCCTTACTTTGAGAGTCAGAAATTAACTGGATTGGAATAATTAATCAGTTAATAGTATTATTTAGCAATATGCCACAAGTTCATAAAGGAAAATAAACTTTCTGTCCTACAAATTGCTATACATACATAGCATACATATGCTATACATATTTTTTTCTATAAAAGAAAAACAGTACTTAAATATTTCTACTAGTCCTTTTAACCAAGTTCACTGTTAAAAGTGGCACGTCTTATCTTGGGACAACTCTTGAAACTGATATTAAAGGTCTGAAACATTAAAGGATCTAAAATAGAAAGCATTTATAATGGTACTTTCCAGCCTGAGCATGCCATAGCATTTTAAGATGCAGTCCTGTAAATATTGTTTTGCTTATTTTGCTCAGTGAAGGCCACTACTCAAAGTTGGACGAGCATATACATAGGTAGGGACGAGCATTTCTTAGCCAGTAATTATTGCAGTTGCTGCAGTTAATGCAACTGTGTGCATACTTACGGTGGCATGGAGCGCGGTATGGGCTCACAGCCCATGTATTCACCCTGGTCCTGCGTGTGTTTGGATCCTACCTGGAATTTTCTGCTGCCAGATAAAGTTAGTTCAGGTGTAGTTCGGTACATGTGAGCATCCATCACAAAAGCAATTTTAGGGTGATTTTATCCCATTCTTCCATATCTGGGGTAAAAACATTATTCAGATGTTAAAATGACATGATATAAATCTATTTTATGTCATTATTTCATCCTTGAATTCTTGTGTTTATTTCTGACTGCCCTATATTTCAAAGAGGTGAGAAAAGAATGAGAAGATGCTTAGAAAACACAATTAGGCTGAGATGTGGAAAGCTTTCTTTATTAAGAGAAATGGAAAAGTTTGTGACTTGCTTGGAAAGAAGGCAAAGAAAAATAAAGGAGTTCTAAAGGTGCATAAAAATATACAATACTGTTTTGCAGAATATAAAGCAGATATTTCTTTTCCCATAATACAATAAGTTATTTATTGGAATTGCAAGGCAAGAAACGTAAAACTAGTTAAAGTCGTATAAATTTGTATTACACTGCATAATAAGCATGTGGAACTCATTACCACAGAAAATCATTGACACCAAGAGAGCAGTAGGTTGTTTTATTATTATTATTTTTACTAAAGATTAGATTTATTTAATAAAAATACAGACATTGTTTGTCTTCAAATTAGATAGAGCTATGAAAGACAACGGGTTTCAGGATATTACTAGCTGTCAATGGAAAAGTAAGCAAGTGTCTTTATGGGTGACTGTCCCCTCAAAATATGTCCATCAAAATGATTCTTGAAGTATTTAGCACTGACCTTTGTCAGAAGTGAGGCAGCAGGACGATGGGCTGATCTGGGAGCAGTTCCTGTGTTCCTCTCTATTACTCTCTATTCCAAGTGAATTTGGAGGAAACTATACAGGGAAAAATGTACCATGACCTGAAGTAATTCTTACTGGAGTCTCAGTATATTAAAAGACCATTTCATCCACTGTGGAAATTTGCTGGGTGGAAAACGCTGCACAGCACCATAGGTGGAAGGAAATTTTTTTTGCAGGTGCATTTGAGTGAAATTCTGCTTTTAGGAATTGCAGTAGAATCTAAAGTATCTGCTGTGGATAGGTTTTTCATGTTCAGTTTTAAAGACACCTGTGCAGTGAGCTGCGTGAACCTCTCTATTTGTCCATCTTGGAAGGAGGAAGGGCTGAGTCAAGCCTGCTGGAACTCAAAGTTAAACTTTCCGATGTGCTGGTCATCAAAAGTTTTGCTGAGATTAGCATGCCAGCTCTTGCAGTTTACCATCACTTGGAATATGTGCTGAATTCTTTCTATTATGTGGGCTACTTGGGGCATTCAGCACATATAAACCTATAATTAGTCCTTCTAAAAGAAAGCACTATCCTGTCCCCGTTAAGATGCTGATCTTGATGTGTAACAGTGCACTGTATCTGTTGTTATATTTCCACTGACATAATACACACTGGCTTATTAGAAAGGAAGCAGGGCTTGTAAAGCTAGCGCAGTGGTCCACAGTTTTGACTGATTCCTTCTGATGTTTAAAAATAAGAACTGTGTGAATGCAAATTTATTATTTTCAAAAAACATCACCCTCCCCAAAGCCTAGGAAACGGGATGCAGCTGTTGCTTTTTTATTTGAATCGCAGTCAATTAATGTTAATGATTGGTAAATTTGAATCAGTCTCATGATTTGAATAAGAGATTACTCTAATTTTTTATTTTCATGTGTACATGATAGCTATTAAACATTGTTGCTTGTGTAATCCAGTGCTATACTCTATGACATTAAGCAACTTAAATATTTGACCGCTGCTACAGCAAATGATAAGATACAAGTGCAGGCAAATTACTGCAGAAAGTTACATTTTAATATTTTACCAGCTTTCTCTTTAATTTCAATAATTTATAGCGAATGCACAACTTAGTACTGTACTTTCATACATCTTTCTTTTCCTCACCATTGATTGGTTCATGAACAGTTGCTATTTATTATTTATTTTGAAAGCATTTCTCAGAAACCCCAGGAGATGGATCTTGTATCCATTCTTTAAGGCAAGTAGTAATATCAAATACCGTAATAATAATAATAAAAAAGCAATAGTGTTTTGAGCAAAAAGTAAAAAAAAAAAAGGCAAGTTATAGATTGCTTGCTTTTTACTGACTAAATAATGATGATTTTAAAAAACTCTCTATAACATAATACTGTAATAATTTTATTTTAGACGGTGGATTCATAGGCACAGAGAATAAAGTCTGAAGAAAGGTCAACTGCCGCACAAATTACTCAACTGGTGTCCATTCAGTGGAGCGTTTTGGCATTAGGATCTCAAAGCCCATTAATTTATTCATTTCTCTCCAATAAGACAAGCAACCACCTTTCAGATTAACTGAGCTGACAGTGTTTTTCAGATATTTGTCCACCAGAAATTTGACTTGGATCCCTGAGTTTTTGGAGAGCGTTCTCAGTTCCCTCTGCTCTCAGCTGATTTTTAATAGAGCCTCATGAAACAGCAACAGGTCTAGATAAACTCAGTGTGAATTTATTTTGCAAGCTCTGCTGACTTTCTCACTTACCCCTGCTTCTTACCTAATTTTTCTGCCTGCCTTGCTCACTCAGGCAGTGATTTGCCCAATTTCAAAGTGTTGAATGTGTGGCTCATCTTCCCCTCTCATTTCTGGACTATTGCATCCCAGCCTTGCTATTGTCCTGTTTCTTTTTAACTTCGTTTTTCATTGAAACGAACAAATCAACTAACCAAAACCACAGAGAAGACAAAAAATCGAACTTTACATTTTGGGTGCAACTAAGACCTGCTGTGATGAGTTGTCATAATGACTGACTTAGAGCAGTAAATTCATCTTTGCTTTAGATTTCAGTTTCTGCTGGGGTTATGCTTACCTTGCTGCAGGCAAAAACTTTCAGCTCTCCCACTAGGTTCTCTGGACTTCTGACAGCTGTAGAAAAACATACTTAAAAATCAGGGAATCCTGAAACTTCGTATTAATATTACCAAGTTAGCTATTTGGTTTGTTTTTACCAGAAAGCGAAACCATCACCACCATTCCAGTCAATGTTCTCCCTGTTTACCTCCACCTGCAGTGTTCCTGCTTTTCCAAAGGACTGATACTCCCTTCCCCGTTATCTTCTCATCTCTGCATTTATTTAATCCTTTTTTCTTTATTTACGAGCCAGACTCCATACAGGTAGATGGTTGCTGCTGGTGTTGCTTTTAAGCTAACAAAGTTCTTCTGCCTACCTCCTGGTAGTGATTTTTTTTTTTTTTTTTTTTTTTC
>VZSZ01010017.1:368962-396506 GCA_013398815.1 Ibidorhyncha struthersii
CTACCACCTCTCTGAGCAACCTGTGCCAGTGTTTCACCACCCTCATCATAAAAAATTTCTTCCTTATATCTAGTCTGAATCTACCCTCCTTTAGTTTAAAATCATTACCTGGTCCTATTGCAACAGGCCCTACTAAAAAGTCTGTCCCGATCTTTCCTATAGGCCCTCTTTAAGTACTGAAAGGCCACAATAAGGTCTCCCTGGAGGCTTCTCTTCTCCAGGCTGAACAACCGCAACTCTCTCAGCCTGTCCTCATGGAAGAGGTGTTCTATCCCCCTGATCATTTTTGCTCCAGGTCCATGTCCTTCTTATGTTGGGGGCTCCAGAGATGGACACAGTACTCCAGGTGGGGTGTCACAGAGCAGAGGAGAGGGGCAGAATCACCTCCCTTGACCTTCTGGCCACGATTCCTTTGATGCAACCCAGGATATGGTTGGCCTTCTGGGCTGCAAGTGCACACTGCCAGCTCACGTCCAGCTTTTAATCCACCAGTACCCCTAAGCCCTTCTCTGGAGGGCTGCTCTCAGTCCCTTCATTTCCCAACCTGTATTGATACTGGGGGTTGCCCCAAAAACCATGACCAGGGGTGGGTGATTTAGTAAAAGTAGATGCAAGTAATAAGGCTGAGGATACTCAATACCTTCTTTATCTCAGTCTTCACTGCCCAGGTCTTGTGTGCCTGGAGCAGGGTTAGAGGAAATACCAGTAGCAGAAAAGGACTGACTCAGGAATCATCTCTGAAAGTTTCTGAAGATTGAGGGAGGTCCCTGGGGACTGAAGAAAGGTCACTGTTTAAAACATCTTCAGAAAAAGCAAGAACAGGAACTAAAAGTCCTGGGAAGATCACAGAGCAAGCCATCTTGGAAGCAATTTCCAGTCACGTAAAGGAGAATGTGGTGACTAGAAATAGGCAGAATGGATTTACTAAAAGGGAATTGTATGTGACTGACCTGCTTGCTTTCTGTGATTAAATGACTAGATCTGTGGATGAGGGTAGAGCAATGTATGTTGTCCAGTTTGACAGTAGAAACCCTTTTGACATGGTCTCCAAGAGCATCCTTGTATCCAAGCTGGGTTGTTATACTCCAAATGGATGGGCTACCAGCTGGGTGAAAAACTGGCTGGATCTCTGGTCTCAAAGGGTGGTGGTTAATGGCTCCTACTCTACCTAGAGGTTCATTCCAAGTTGAGGACTGCAGGGGTTTATACTGTGACGTGCCCTGTTTAATATCAAAAACCCAAAGGAGGAGACGGTGGAGTGCATGCTCACTATTTTGCAAATGATGCCAAACCAGGGGAGCTGCAGTCTGCACGTACAAGGGCAGGGCAGCCATTCAGAGGGATGTACACAGGCTTGAGGAATGGGCTGACAAGGGACCTCATGAAATTCAGCAAGGACAAATGCAAAGTCCTACCCCTGGGGTGGTCGAACCCCATGCACTGATACAGACTGGGGACAGACTGGCTGGGCAGCAGCTCTGCTGTTGAGGATTTCGGGGTCCTGACCAATATGAGGCTAAATACAAGTTTAGTCCCAGAGCAAAGTCAGCAGAATACCAGCTCTGAGCTTTTCCCATTCTTTTTGGCATAATGTTTTGCAGTCCTCCAGGCTCAAACCATGTCTGTGAAGTCTTAACGCAGCTGCTGGGCTTTGCACTGACATTGCTGAGATGTCCTCATGCATGGCTTTTTGCTGTCTCGCCCATGGGGATGACCAACCATGGTGAAGGCATTGCAATGAGCAGCTGAAGATGGTAATGTTTTAAACCCCTGTCATGGTTTAGGCCAAATCGGCCACTGGGGATGTGGGGGACCCCAGATGGGACTGACAGATGCTCCCCTCTACCCGTCTTCAAAGAGAGAGGCAGAGGAGTGAAATAGAGACTTACGAGTTTAGAAGGAACTAAACTACTTTAATGAAATATTAATAATAAAATAAAAGGAAATAATGAAAAATATACAAAACCGTATCAGGCTCCCAGGGTGACAATCATGACACCGGCTGGCACTGGGGAAGCCCCAGGCTGGACTCAGTGACGGATGGGAACTAGATTCCGGATCTGCATTCAGGATCAGGATCAAAGGCATACAAACAGACAGGGTCCTCCTCAGACGTTGGCCACTGAAGAAAGAGAGCGAGCTGACCCTTTGATCCCTCAGCTTTTCTACTGAGCATGAGACAGATGGGATGGAATACCCTGTTGGTCAGTTTGGGTCACCTGTCCTGTCTGCTTGAAGGTCATCCGCCAGTGGGCAGAGGTGCAGCCATAAAAATTCTGTCAGTAAAAGAGATTTTTCCGCTCCTCCCCACGGGTGGGACTCCACTGTGCTTTTCTGCTTCCAACCCTCCAAGAGGGCAAGTAACAAATTTGGTTGGCCTTGGCTGTTATAGCAATAAGTATAAGCAAGAGCCTCTCTGCATACCATGCCTGGGCATCAACTGTAAACATGGGTCTTATCACTCTGAGAAAGGGAACATTGGCTGTACAGTATGCTGTTAATTTCAGTAGTTAGAAGACGTCTAGCTAAGTAGCAAAGTTACTGAACAAAATTGATCTTGTTTTACCTCAATCCAGGACAAGCCCATTGCTTGAATATTTTGGGGGTTTTGACATGGGCAAATGCATGTGGAATGTTGACTTGGCTAGTAGCTTATAGTGGTTTAATTGATATGTTTTTCATGCCAATAGCCTAAACAATTGAACTAAAAATAATCAGTATCAAGTGATGGTTGCTGTCAGCCTTGTATTTAGCTATTTTGTGCCTGTGCTGGATGGATATGCATATATTTGTAGGTTGTGCTAGATATTCTCTGACTATGAAATCGCAGCGGTAGGTTGTGAAACATGTATGAAATCAAAATTTTGAATGCATAGAGGGCATAAAAATACAGATTGCTGTGGAGGCTTTGCTATGCAGGACTATGATGTGCATTTCTAAATAGCTGGAAAAGCTCATCAGACCTTGCAAGGACAAGAAAAAAAAAAGAAGAATCCTTCAATGGCTTTAAAATCTAAGCAAATCTTTCTGCCGTCTTTCCTCACTGGTGGATTTCCCCTTCCCCTCTGCTGAGAGCTGTTTAAAAGGAAGAACTTCAAGTTCTCCCTTTTAAGCTTGGCACCATTTTTGTCATGTTTACATGTTATTTAATTCTATCCTTTGCAGGACCAGTGTGAGCAGGATGGATTCTGAGGAGGAAAAACCTGAAAGGTTTCAAGACAAGGGGGTGGGCCAGGTGTCCAGGAGTAATTTTTATCCTTTTTTCCACAAATGGAAACCTCTTGCTAGCTGTGAGAATCGGATTTGGTTCCGCTTTTTGTTAATTTGAATGAAATCTGGTTTATGAAAATGGAGCATTTGTCACTGGTCTTGCCTTTCCTGTTGTGTTCCCTTACTGCATTTTGATTGAGAGTAACAAGATCCCAACTGGGAAAGGCAAATGAAAAGAAAGCTGGGGACTCTAGCTGAACGCTGGAATTTCTTTGAGATGTATAATTTATCTATACACCTCAGTTTTATAATCTCAGTAAAAGTAAATGAAATAACAATGGGTACCAAGTGGGATAGCAGTGAACTTAGTGTTAGGACTGAATAATAGATCTCATAAAAAGATGCATATGAAAGTCAAGGTCATGGTTGATAGTCCTTTCACTGTAAGGTTTTGTGCATGCTGTTTATAATGCATTATTTCGTTTTTGTGTTTGTTTGTTTCTTTTTTTTGTAAATTAATGAAATTCTATACTTCTTCCTACACTAATCATTATTCTGTAACAGATGAACAGGCATCTACATTTCTTGGTTGTTACCAGGATGTTTACCTAGGCATTTCAGAGCTTTTAGGCAATATTAGGAAAAGAATATGGATTATATTTATAGCAACTTGTATCCATGATGGAAAATAAATATTCATTCTTTAAAGCAGGGAAGGACAGGGCTGCCCATAGTTTGGTAAAGGCTGTGTTGCCTACTCTAGTTGTCAGGGATTGCTGTCAGATTGGTTAGTCTGGCACTCTGTAAGGGGAAGAAAAATTATTCTACAACCAACATGGTACTGTTTCCATTAGCGGTTGTAATGTTCTCTATGTGTATTAAACTTCCGTTGGGGTTTACATGCAACTTGTAATCATAGGTCAAAACTAGGAAAAGAAACTGAAAGGCTTCACTGGAGATTAAAAGAAAAAAGTGACTAATTTTATTCTCATCAAAAGCATTCAGTTCGACTCCAAAATGTGACCAGAACAAATGTTTTGAGATACAAGATCTGTATGAAAAATACTTTTATAGGAGAACAAGCTTTAATGTTATATGCCTTTTCTTACAGGAAATTAAAATGCATGACTGACAGTGAAACTGTTGCACCTGACTGGCCTTACTACAAAACCATTGATAGGATCTTATCCAAAGTGACAGACCACAGCGATGTCAAAATGCATGAAAATCAGCAACCAGGTCCTTCTACATCACAGACGGAGGCCTCACAGTCTCCATCAGCTAAGTCTACACCTCTGTATTTGCCATATAACCAGTTTACATATGAAGGAAGGGAAGAGTGCTTTGAAGACGAACACTCAGAGAGCTCGTCAAGCTTACTCTCTTACAAGCTGAGGTAGTACCTGTTTTTCCCCCTTTCTTGTATTTCACAGAATGAACTGGATCTGCTATGTAAAGGGGATACCGTAGCACATTTTTCTCTAACAACTGTTGTATCTTTTCTGTAAATCACAAACGAGATCTGTTCCCCAGTCTCAGCCACTTTGCTGAATTAGGGCATTTTCTTTATTCCTTTATGAGTGAATGGAAGGGAGGAGGACTGGGCAAAAAGTTGTATAATATTGCCAAAACTCAGCATGCGTGTCACTGCTCACATGAGGTAGAGTGCTTGTAATAGGAGTATAGGCATGTTCAAGAGAGTTCTGCAGTGCAATCAGAGGTATAACATACTGCTTGGATGAGATTTTTTGGCTTGCTCTAGTTTTGCTTTTGGTATGAGTTTGCGATTTCTCTGGCTTCAGCTATTATTAAAATGCTGAAAAGAGGAAAAACAATATTTCTGTGGACACTGATATGCTATTTGTGCAGTTTGAAAGTACATTGCAACATTTCAAATACAGTTCAGAATATCACTTTTTCAAAGTAAAGGCTAGTTTGAGAATGCAGACATGTGTTTCCTTTTTTTGATAAGAATGGAGCTGTCTGGAAAGCAGCATTTTAACAAAAGGCAGGGTTGTACACTTGATGCAAATTTTAGTCTTTACTGGTCTCATTTTTCATCCAGAGTGGTGTGAAATAAGAGTTGATTACAGTTTTCTGGCAGGAAAACAAGTTGATCCTAGAGATCCTTATCATGAGTCTGTGAGGCTGTAACTATAACAGTAAAATTATCTGTCAGTCATGCAACTGAGAAGGTGTTGAGCTGGAAGAAGAACCAACCTAACAAGTTTGGATTATTGTTTCCAAGCCTGTTCTTGGATGAATAAAACTAGGGTAAATTAATTCAATCATTCAAGCAAATAGTCCTTGAATAGCTGATTATTTTTTTAAAACTTTTTTTTTTGCAATTGACTATATATTATGGTGTATAATTCTCAAACTGTAGCAAACTTTTTGTTCACAAGCAACGATTTTTTTCATCATAGTTCATTGTAAGTAGTTGATATCCCTGATACACAGTCTCTCTTGATTTTAGGATCTGCAGACTCCAAGATTGTGTTTCTGAAGCAGTAACTTTTTTCTGTAATTAGTAATTTGATTTCAAATAATATTATTTAATATTTAATTAGACAGTAATTTTTCCACAAACATGAGGTATAGTTTATTCACTAGACTATTTGAAAACATCAGACTTTTTAAAAATGCCAGATGTTAAGTGTGTTCAGCTGAGGGACAACACCAAGACAACAAAGATTCTGTACTGTGGGTGACTGGTAAGGGAGGACAGAGGTCACCACACCAGGTTTCATTACAGAGTGTAGACAAGCCATCACAGAGGTCAAGCTAATCAGCTACAAATGCATATCTGTTGTGCTTGCAGTTTGCACGTGGACTCCCACTCTCATGTAGATGCTTTCATTTAGAGCTAAGGTGGACTTAAGCCGCTCTAACTGAATTATTTCCCTAGCAATAACATGTGGAAAATTTAGGCTATAATGCATTTTAGCCAGCTTCAGGTTCAGTGTTTTTTTTACTTTGTCCAAGGTAATTACCTAACTTGTTTTAGTAAAAAAAAAAATTAACTTTACTTGGCCAATTTAGAAACTGCAAATCAAGGGCGCAAGTATCTGAAGGGAGCCTACAAGGAAGCTGGAGAGGGACTTTTTGCAAGGGCATGTAGTGATAGGACGAGGGGTAAGGGCTTCAAACTGGAAGAGGGGAGAGTTAGAATAGATATTAGGAAAAAAAAATTCACTATGAGGGTGGTGAGCCACTGGAACAAATTGCCCAGGGAAGCTGAGGATGCCCCATCCCTGGGAGTGTTCAAGGCCAGGTTGGATGGGGCTTTGAGTAACCTGGTCTAGTGGAAGGTGTCCCTGCCCATGGCAGGGGGCTTGGAACTAGATGATCTTGAATGTCCCTTCCAACCTAAACCATTCTATGATTCTATTATTTAAATCTAGCCTTTAATGGCTAGATTTCAACTGGCTGCAAGTTTGCATGGCAGGTAATGATGCTTTGTCCTTGCAGTAGGTCAGGCTGCAGAGCTGCTGTTGCCTGCTAAGGGTGGCTGTGCAACAGGGTTTGGGAGCTGGAGGAGAGGGTAGGTCAGCTGTCAGTGTGGTAGGACCTCCATAATACACTGCTCCCTAACATTGCTCTCACAGTCTCCACTATAAAAGAATTTTGTGCAATATAATATTGTGCATATCATTTAACAGCAAGATATGTGCATATTCACATCTTAAAATACAGGTCTAATGTATTTAAAAAGAGGAAAAAGTTGAGCAGTAGATACCACTTGAGAGATTAGTATAACATTTCAGGTGACCATCACGATCGGATTGAAAATTAGAAGACACCTCTGATATTAATGGGATATATATCTGGAAGGAGGAAAAGTGGTACTCCAATAGTCATAGGGAGTTTTGAAAAGCTTTTAGAGCTTTGAACTGTTTAGTCTGATGAATAAGAGAAGAGTTAGAAACCCTTTCTTGTCCAGAAGGAAATACAGCACTTGCTAATGATATCAGGTGGGTAAAATCACTTAGAGCTGCCATAGTAAGACAAGGAAGATGATTCTTTTAGAGTTACTAATGGAAAATGATCAACTGAGAAGCAATTTTCAGCTTAAGCAATTAGAGTCTCATCCTGTATTTGAAAAACATGTTGAAATAGCCAACAAGAGAGAAAAGAATTAGCATACAAAATTTGGGTCCGTCTTGGCTCTTTTGTAAATGCCCTTGCCTCTAAACAGTACACAGTTGGGAACTAAAGACAATACTGCAAAGTGCAAAGGAAGTTATGCTATGGGATTTTTTTCTTCAGTAATAAAAATCATAAAGTTATGGCAACAATGTATAGTGGGAAAAACCCCTCAAACAGTACTTTTTTTAAAGTCAACTGTTAAACTTCTGAAAACTTTACAGTTATTCCCTTAAATTCTCAAACACAGCTTTTGAGTGTCAGCTGTGTATTTTCCACAATGTGCTTGAACATAGCAGGAGGCTACTTGGCTATATAAACTAAAACTTAAAAAAAAAAATCATTGAATGTAATGTTTAGCTTTCATGATAGAGAAAAATGTCAAGATTTATATGTCAATACATGCATACTCTCAAGCGAAAAATAGTTGAAACTGGATTTCTTTGCATTTTATTTGAAATACTTTGAGTGTGGAACCTTCTCACAAACCCCACATTTTGCTAGTTAGTGATAATACTGTTAACGTGGGATGAAATTAATTTTTATTTTTGTTGCAACTTGCAGATGAGAAAAACATTTGGAATCCCTATTTCCCTTTAATGGGGTGCCTGCTATTTATTTAGTAACGTTCTAACACTGCTTTTGGGCTTCAACAAAGCTCGTATTACACTGCAATGTTCATAAAACATCTGACAGTGATAGAATTGTTCTATTATGGTCAGATAATATAATGCAACATGGTGGAATCTTGTTCTGCAGCTTAAACTTTTAAAATAAAAATTCCTGACACCACTATAAATAACTTTTTATCTAATTCAAAACAATGTTTTTTCACCCTGTGGACTAATTTATAGTCTTTATTTTCATTGTTAAAGTAATGACAGAACATAATCATCCAGACTGTGAATGTGGTTCAGACTTCATCTGTTCTGCCATTTCTATCGTACTGAAAACGGGTGTGAAAGAGTTGCTTTCATAGATAATAGACCATAATAAAACCACCATGTCATCTAGTCTGTTTTCTTCTGAAATATCATCCATGTATTTGAATTCAGTTATTCTGGTGTGGAGTCCAGAAATGTTATGGCGGGGGTCCTGTGACATGCTTCCCTTCAGCAGAGGACTACTGCACTCAGGAGCCCCATGTATCTGTTGTCCTTCACTTCTTTGTTTCTATAATTTGCTTGACTCTTGGAAATTTTTTACTAGATATCCAGTCTAGATCTGATATATTCAGAAGATGGAGAATTCACTCTTCCCTGCAGGGATCTGTTCCAGTGATTAATCTCTTGCTTAAACCAGTGTCTTGTTTCTAATGTGAATATAGTGAATTAAACTTTCAGATGTTACTTCTATTTATCTTTCTTTTCACTATATTGGAGACCCTTTCAGTAGTTTTCACTTTTTGCCTCAAAGTAGTTTTGTACCATTATCATACTATCTTTGGTATTCTTTAATTTTTAAATGTAGATTAAAGAATTTGGTGCAGAAGGTTTATACATGGAGAAAGAGTAAGAATTGGTAACATGAATCAACCAAGATATGAATTGTTTAATAGAAGTGCATTGGTGAGGATGCTAATTCAGGAAATAAGTTTTGGCAAAGCCTTTAATCTTTCTGAAATTATGCCATGGCTATTTAAAATCTGAATGGGCAGCATCTACAAAGAAGTTTGAGCTTTAGGCTATGCGCATTATGTAGTAGATCTTAACTCATTATGCAGACTTGTTATCATAGCAAGATGCTTTGCCCAGGCTCCAAGCCATTTTTGTGGTTCTTTTCTACACTTCACATCAAGGATGAACCTCATTAATTCCTGAATGCGTTTGGCTGTATTTGAATGAGCCTGGTTTACCAGAAGATCCAGGTTGCCCAATTCTCACTCCTCAAACTCTGAAGATCTTTGTGCCATCTCTAATATTAATATTATTTATTTTCAATCATTGTTAATTATTTTCCATAAAGATATGGGTTATGGAGATCTACTCAGATTTGTACACAGCTAAAAAAAGCACAACAAAGCTAGAAACAATGGTTAGTAGTTGAAAGCCATAAATTCCAGAAACCGATGGTACTGGAGACCATGAAGTAGTTGGGAAGGAAGAATTGTTTTTATGGTTTTCTGTAGGTAATGCATTTTGGCAGACAGATTATTCAACACCGGTGTCATTAGTTATTCACACACATCCCTGAACTGTGCATTACTGGGTGAGTGTAGGCAATCAATTGAGGAAGATTTAATTGAGCAATGAATTAAATTGATCTTAGATAGATAGACAGCAAATACATTTGAGACCTGCCTACTATCTTGCCTAATTATAGCTGGAGGTTTTGCTTTGTTTCCCCCTGATCCCCAATGCACATTGTCATTTCTGCTCAGCATCCTAGATGAGAGGGAACGTTTTCTTTCCCTTGGTTTGCTTCAGTTGAACTGTCTGTTTTGGAGCATAACGTGGAAATAGCTTTGTGAGGTCCTACTTGGAACATGGTCCCAACACCAGAGCTCTTCCACACTTCGTGTGATCAGGGGAATACCGGTGCCAATTCTCTTGGAGGCTCCTTGCCGTACACACTGGGGGCCCAAGAGCATCAGCAGATTGTGATTGAGGATCTGGATTTCCTAGATCCCTCTTTCCTTCAGATATCAAAATCTACCTTCAGAGACAAGGCTTGGCAGAGTGGAGGTCCTTCTTTGGCAGAGGCTGTGGAGGCTGTCAGGATCTGCTGCACCCCTGTTGTCACAGAGGTGTTGGCTGCACAGGAAAGCAACATGGAGAATCAGTAACAGGAACCAACTGGCGTTTGCTACAGCAAACGTTGATCATTTCTTATGCTCATGCCTATTGATTTGCCAAACTGGATGTACTCCTAGCTGAAACTACCTGAGGACACTGATGCTGGTGTGTTACTCAGTGCTGAACCCATATTCCTATCCCTGCTTCCCTTTTGGCTTTCTGTTATAAAAAGTTATTGACACTGGAGAGGTCTCTCTGGCATGCTACCTAGGAGACCTAGAACTTCTCAAAAAGATGGTTCAGTATCTGAGGAAACACTTCAGTATTCAAATAACTCCTTCAGGCATCGCTGGACATTTTACATTGTTTCATGTTGCTGAGAGTTCTTTACTCGTAAATTAGATTCTTTAGATCCTTCTTTTGTAGACCCCTTCTCAAGAGCTCTCCTTTGAGAGCTATTCTGCAAGAAGAGAGGTTTGTAAATTCCAAGTCTTTACTATGGACTTGTGAGTGATAATAAAACCTTCTCATTGATAGTCACTATGCCTGGAGAGAAAAGGAGATTGGGAGCACCATCAAAGCTAGGGTTGTCTGAAATAAGTATTTATTTTCAATTAAGGCTGTCTAATTACCAAGTCTTGTTTGTTAATTGTAAAGAAACATAGAGAGTACTTAGGAGACCTTGAAGAATCCTTGTGACCTGGCTTTTGGGGGGACTTTTCTGTGCTGAATTTTGAGCAAGTACTTGTCAGCGGGTTACTTCTCAGTCATTAGCAGAGTGCAGATACTGCTGGTACAGTTCCCCAGGTAGCTGCCATCACCACCAGACGTTTTGCCTCTCTTTCCACTCTGTTCAAGGCAGTTATTGTCTTGGATGTATGGTTATATGTCTTACAGGTTTTTGATGGACTACATTTGTTTAACTGAAAAACAGACAAAATCCTGTACAGACTCTAGGACAACACTTCAAAGGGGTTTTTTTTTTTTCTTCTCTTAAAAATAATGATTTTTTAGGTCTTTCAATCCAAATCATTCCATCTCATTTTTTCATGGTTTTTTTTTTGGCCTTGATTGAAATTAAAAACCAAATGGCAGCCACAACTGCCAAGAAAGTCATGCAATACTCAGTGCAGCTCAGTACTATTGACATGGCCCAGATATTCTCTCTCATTGCTTGTTAAGGACCATTCTCACCAGGGCTTACTTTGACAAGAAGCAAGCCCTCTTGTGGCTGTAGGAGCCAATTCTCACTTGTTTCAGACGAGGTCTTACCATAGCTACTTTCTAGTACTGTATAGGGAAGAGGATAGAGATCCATCGAGTTTTCAATATTTACATCCTCTGTGAAGACAAGTTTCAATTCAAAAGGTGACTTTGGCTAAAATAATACCATAAATTCAGAAAGTTTCTTGTTCTGCCTACCAGAAAGCATGCATTCTCTGTGAATGGGAGTGCGGTGATAGGAACCTTGGAATAACAGATTCAGTGTTGTCCTTGGACTGCTGTAGACCTTTACCACTTGCTTGACCTCTTTGAGAACCACATTTCAAATCATTCTGGCCCTTAGATTTAATGGGTGAAACAGAATTTGCTGTCAGCCAGGACCCATTCTTGCAGGATTGTCTGGCTGTGATATCTCAGTGATCAGCTGCAAGCTTGACCCACGGCTGGAGCAAAGCACCATGTATTTATTTTACGAACATTTATCTGATGCCCCAAATCAATATGATATAAAGAATCTGCAAAGGTGAGTTTATTATGTGTACCTTCCAAGGTTTTGTTTAGCATAAAGATGATGACTTCTCCCTTCCCTTAGCATCATCATAGCAGTGTAATAGTGATAAAGCCCTTTGAATTGTACAAGTAACTTTAAATTCTTGGATAATCTGAAAGCCAGTGGTCTTTGTTCACATATTAGTGTACATTTATAAAGGAAGATTGTTGTTTTGTCTTACCTGTGCACAGGGGTACATCTAATTTTTTTTTCTCTAATATTTTAATAGCATTTAACTTAATCCCCTTGTTTCTTTTCATAGACCTCCCCCTTTTTGGGTGATTGCACTCTTAAATGTCAAGGGGCTTGTGTCTTTTTGTTATATTTGCATTAAGTCTTTCAGGTGCTTAGGACTGTTTATTTCTCTTGCTGAGAGATCTGAATGTCACAGTCACTGCTGCACAAAGCCTGTCCAGTAGGATAAGAACATGAATGAAATTATCATACAAATCTGCCACAGCTGAGTGACCTTCCTCCCTTCTCCCCTTCTTCACATTAATAAAAGCACATTCCTCAAGAGTTCAAGTTATCCTTATTCAAGGATGTCTTGAGATCTGCAAGGTGTTGACATGGCGTACTACTCACAACTGTGCCATCTCATTATTGCATTTCACCCAGAAAGGATACTGCGTTTGGCAGAACACAACTGAGACTGCTGTTTGTGTGAAGGGACTTCAGGACCCATCATCAGATAACTTTGATGTTGGGGACTCCAGTCTGGAATTATAAAAAGTGTGAATGAACATGTGGACTGGTACTTCAAGTTAGAAAAGAAATTATCCAGCTGTGACAAGGTTTTTACGATGCATAATTCACTTGCATGTTTGCCTTCTACTTGCCTTTCTTTTTCCTTCACAATTCAGCATGCTTCTTTCTTAGATTACAGGTTCAGAGAAATAGATCTGTTTGTGTGTTCCGACTTGTAGGCTGGTTTTGAATTCATGTGTTGCACTGTCACACCGTTAGGAAGGCCATGTGAACTATTACATCTTGAGAGCACTGTCTTTATTGCTAGGTTTATCTCTTTCTTCCAAAACAGAAACTAAGCATGACGCAGCATAGAGAAAATTCTTCAAATATTACACAAATCGCACATGGCAGTTCTACAGATTTCACATGAGGATGTACAATTTGATACATGTTTGCCTAATTTTTATACCCTGAGAGAACCCTGAGACCTTCTGCTAGGGGAACATCAACATGACTGGATACACAGACAGCCTTGGACTCGGCAATCTGGTGATCTTCAAAGGCTACAAATACTTTTTTTGAATTTCAGAAGAACATTTTTTTTTAATCCAAATAGCAATTAATTACTTTATTGTATACAGAGTCTTTCCTTTATATTATGGTGAAAACAAAATTATAGGCAAAGGGTTATAGCGTACTTGAAATGCCTGTTAAAATGTTAGGAGTTTGAAGGGAAGAAGGGTTTATTTTGTTAGCTATCCTACTTGATAAAACTTGTCATTAACGTAAATATGAGAAGGTAGGCATAGTATCCTGTGTTTGTGACAAATACATTTAATTAAAAAAAAAAAAATCTTAAAGTGCAACTGGCAAATGCCTCTAAAAGCAAATATGAAATGGTATCAATCTGTGACCTATAAGAAAAAAGAGAACCTTGTAAGCTGTATCCTGCTAAACTTTTATGTTGTTTATAATGTTTTGTGATGGAACATATAAATGAGTGGTCAGTGCAACTGCTGTGTCTCAGTGCAAGGACAAATTCTGAGACTAGTATGTTGTAGTGGGACCAGCCTTACTGATGCAACACATTAAAAAGCAAGTTGTAACTCACCACCATGCATAACAGTGCAGCACTTTCTCCAGATGGGATCGTTATTGCAGCTTTAATAATGGCCAGATAAGCAAAATGTATCTCCCAATACCATTTATAAATAATTAGTTTGTTTTTTTTTTTTACAGTTTGTAACACTATGCAATAATACAGCAAATAATTATGTTTTGCAATGAACTTGAGAGGGATTTTATTGGAGAACACAGAGGGGTTTAAAAATAGGACTAGGTTGTAGCTTGGCCAAGAATATAGTATAGAATTTTAGGTTCTAATGTATTTTTTTATAAATATGAGTTTAATTGTTAAAAAATACTTACATTTCAGAGCTGAAGAAAGACCAGTTAAGAAAAGAAAAATGCAAAGCTGCAGCTTCCAAAAGAAGAAGCTAAAATTAATGGAGGCCATGTTGGAAGAACAAAAGAAGTTGAGCAGAGCTATGGAAGAAACCTGTAGAGAAGTGCGCAGGATTCTGGATCAGCAAAACATCATTCAAGTTCAAAGCTTACAGTTACAAGAGAGAATGATGAATCTACTGGAGAAAATGATCTCCAAATCTAATGTGTAGTTTCCTTTGTGAATGCCTCTGAGATTACTATTGATATTATTGATATCCCTTTATTGCACACCATATGTGTGTCTGTTGCCCTATTCCCAGGTTTTCCATGGAAATTAAAACCTTAGTGTAATATTAGTTAAGCAAAGAGAACAGACAATGCAGGGTGAGAGCTATCCAGTATGATAAAATTAGTGCAATATATGCCTAAGTTGAATTATTTTTATATGGAAAGGTTAAGGGATGAATGGCTCTGGGAACTTCAGTACTATTTATGCCTAGGTCAGGTATTGTTTTACAAACAGTGGTGTTGTATGTTGCTTCACATCAAGGACTATAGCCTGACCTGTTGTAGGATAACAAAATAGTGCATTTCTAAACATGGTAATTGCGTCCTGACCTTGCTGATTATTAAACCCTGTTTTGAAACATACGCTGTGATTGTACAAGTGACCTATGGTTCTTGTGAAGAGCTAGTTGGGACTATAAGATACATAATTTTAAACTCCATGCCTGATATGAATAGTACTCTAAAGTATTAGGGTAAAAATAGTCTATTCAAATACACTTTTGATATGAAAAGAACCCCCCCCAAACCACCTTACTATATACTGAATACTAAAATGTATAGAAGATACTTGAAGTTGCTTTTGATATTAAATGTTTAATTTTTTTCATTATTAACTGGAATCTGTTGACTTTATGAACAACCAGCAATGAAAACTCTCATTTATTCTCTATCACAAAAGAAGAATATTGTACTGTGTGTATATACATATATATATAATCTATCAAATGAAATAAAGAAAAAGAAGAAACTTATTTATTATTGCTGGGCAGATAGTATGCTTTGGGACAGTGAAAAACACTGGGAGAGATAACCATGGTCAAAATTTTTAAATTCTTAATTGCAGTGTAAAGATCCCCTATACAGAAGCCCAAAAGGTAGAGATGGAAGTCATGAAGAAGGTTCAACACCTCTACAGTAGCATTTGTTGGTGGCACAATTTCGGTATGCAATTAGATGTTTGAAGGTGTGGTCTGTAAGGCAGATCAACATTGATACACCACAAGAGGGAGCTGGAGGCATAAAGGATTGTATTTCAGTCGTTGAGATGAAGTACCAGCAAGTGTTCGGTTCTTCAGTGAAATATGACATTGAAATAACCTTTAACATAAATTCAAAAATTCGTTAGCTGAATATTCTATGTACAGTTTCTTTTTGCGTTCTCCTTGAAAAACATATTTCTGCTGCTTTCACTGTATTTGCAAGACTGAAGGTAGGTTCACATGCAGAAGTATAGAAAGTACAGAATGAATGGTAGCACCAGGAATTCAGGTCATTTTCCATTCCCACTATTAAATAATGTCCTCTCTTGAAACTTTGTTTTTGAAGGTGTTTGCATTTTCCTATATAATTTAACATATTATTGCCTAAGCTAATGTTAGCTAAACTATTTTAAAACCCAGACCCAGCCATTAATCTGTAATTATGCTTGGTGAACAGGATAAAGGTTATACTCACCGAGCAAATTAATATATGGAAATATTTCTTAGAAGATCCTGCAGGTATGAAGATTAAGAGTGATTAAGTATGTAAATGTGGCCCATTCCTACAGAGTTTAATTCATGATAACAGGATAATGCAAATATAGTAGAAGACTGAACCTGCAGAAAATCATGGCTGCTGACGTAGAAATAAAATAACTTTCCTTCACTCCATCTTTACTACAGTGATTGGGTGATTGGAAAAAGGGCAAGTTTGTGGTCTGATTCTGCAAAGACAGGGTGATAGCTGACATTTAGTAAAAGTGAAATTCCAAATACTTCTGTGTATGTAGATTGAACGAGTCATATTTGAAAGAGGATCATGAAACCTTATTATATCTCTGCCTGCAGAACTACTGTTAAAAGCAGGACTGTTCCTAATGTCATACAGGTGGTCAGAATACTTGCAAGAGCATTGTCATACAGGCATATAAGAGACAGGGAATATATGTTGTGTGCTTTGTCATGGTTTTGCATATTGCAAATGTAGCTCTGTCACAGATTCGGGTAGGCTGATGTATCCATATTGTAGTGCTTCCTGACACTTGAACTTGTTTACAGTAAGATATAAAGAAACTCTACCCTGATGCCATGGGAATTAATAATGTTTACTGATATTATCTACTTGAACCTTACAGCAATTAAATCCAATTAATGAGCAATAACAATGGCAGCATATTTGAACCTTGTACTATGGAGTAGGTAACCCCTCTCCTTGCATGCTATGAGAATTACAACTCCAGACCTGTAGGAACACAGGAATGGAGGATATCCACTGATTCCTTGCCTGCTGCCACAAGCAACCATGTCATATAATCTCTTTTGTAAATGTGTGGGCCTGTATCTTAAAATGCATTAGGTGTTCTGTCCACAGAATTATATGAAGAGCTGCATTACAGATGAAATTGATTCTAGGATTGCTTCAGCTCTGGGGCCCCCAACATAAGAAGGACATGGACCTGCTTGAGCAAGTCCAGAGGAGGGCCACAAAGATCATCAGAGGGCTGGAGCACTTCTATGAAGACAGGCTGAGAGAGTTGGGGTGGTTCAGCCTGGAGAAGAGAAGGCTTCGGGGAGACCTTATAGCAGCCTTCCAGTACCTAAAGGGGGTGTACAGGTAAGATGGGGAGGGACTCTTTATCAGGGAGTGTAGTGATAGGACGAGGGATAATGGTTTTAAACTGAAGGAAGGTATATTTAGATTAGATACTAGGAAGACATTCTTTACTGGGAGCGTGGTGAGACACTGCAACAGGTTGCCTAGAGAAGCCCCATCCTTGGAAGTGTTCAAGACCAGCTTGGATGGGGCTTTGAGCAACCCGGTCTAGTGGAAGGTGTCCCAGCCCCATAGCAAGGGGGTTGGAACTAGATCTTGAACGTCCGTTCCAACCTAAACCATTCTGTGAGTCTACTGTATGAATACTCCTTGTCAATTTATACGAATTTCATCTTGTATCAACACTGTGATTTTGCTGCTTTCTGTAGCATTTACTCTTGAAAGCCAGAGGTCATGTCCCATGCAGCCTTTCTTCACAAGAATAACACTTCTATAAGGTAGAGATTATTCTGATGACTGTTTTGCTAATTTTGCTCTTTGAGTTCATCCTTTTTAAAATGAATGACCAGAATGATATATAGTATTCTGGATGAGACTCTAAACATTGTCTTACATAACTGTATTAAAGGAAGTGGTATTTTCTGGAGGTTGTGAGATTTTATGTCTGTATAAAACATGATCTTTTTAGTAGTTAAATTTAGAAGTTCAATTTTAACAGAAGGCTTTATTCCCATCCTTCCAGGTTATCTGTATTTTAGCCCTGATTTTGTCCAGAGTGAACACAGCACTGCTGTAGACAAATATAACCAGTTTCATGTACAACAGAATTTTTCTAATGCTCTGTTTGACAACAGGTTGAAAATTTCCTACCTATCAATAGTTTCTGTTTTGCTGCTGTTTCATTTGTTTTAGTAAAGACCGAAGATTTACCTGAAAAAAATAGGTAGAGTGATTTTTCTGGTTGTGGGGTTTTTTTTTTTTTTGGTTGGTTGTTTTTTTTTTAGGTAGGCACAGATTTCTCAACTATATGGGACAGTTAGCTGCAGGTAAAGATATCTGAATGTTTGAGATACTCAGACTAATTATAACTTGAAAGACCTGCCTAGAATTAAAATGCTTGGTACAATTCCTGGTTTTGCAGAAATGAGACACTGCTTCTGTGTCTGTATGTGTAGGGAGTTTAGAGTGTAATAAGTATTCAAGGAGAGCACGTCAGAGGTTACTCAAGTTTATCATTGTAACTATGACATTAAAGGAACTCCCTCATGGCTTCTAGAAGTGTCATCAACAAATAAACTGTAGCACAGGAAAACAAATTTCTTATTTTCAGGGCAGTAACAGGGTCAACACAGTATGATATCACTTTCACTAAATGAAGCGCCTGTATTGCATATACACACACACAGATGGTACAAATGGAAAAAAAATAAATAAGGGAAGAAATACATTGCCTGGAGGCAGGTGACTTTAAAAGTAATGCAAAAATAGAATGAAAAGGAACCTGAGGTAGCAAATGAGAAAACGAGACACTGAGAAACATGCAAGCAGTTGAGGAGAAGTCGATTGTGATGAAAGACAGGAAAAAAATATGTTAGGCAAAGTACATGCCTCCAAACAAAGCTAGTAATGACAGGGACGAGAAGGAACACAACATTTTAAAAGGCAGAAAAATGAAAATGGAAGAAGAAACAAAATGCCGAAGGAGAAAAGTTATGGAATGAAGAGCTAACACTAGTAAAATTCTGTGAACAGACAGCTCCTACCGATAACTTAGACAAGTTATAAACAACGTACAGCAAGTAGTGACATTTTTTTCCCACCAGAGAAAAATAAATCTCTGAGCAAATATTTGTAAGCAAAAATATTTTTCACAGACTACTCACAGAGGCTGAGTAATTTATAAGAAGATTCCATTATAATTAAACAGTATTTTCTCTTGTTGGTAGTAACAATTTGCTGGTTAAAATAGTTTGCAACTATTTTTTTTTCTCCTCGACTTCAAATTGGAGAAGCATTTTAAGATTTCACTTTGTTTCAGGCCTTGCCAAGTTTAACAGTGATCCACAAAAACAGGCAATATATTTATGGACATGGAATGTCTTTTATAATTTTCTCCATAAACAGGTATCCCTTTTGCAAAGTACAAAACCAGAAGAAAAACTCACATACAGAATTTATTTCTTATTTTTCCAGACTTAGTCTGCCCAATTCAGTGCAGGCAAAAAGAGTTTACAACTCTGTACACTTACACTAAGTTGACAGCCTGGTTCTGTGAATAGTCTCTTGTACTAAAGTCAATGGGACTACTCAGATGAATAAATTTATTGAACTCTGTATGTGTATGTTTGCAGGATCAGTTCCTACGCTGATAATGTAATGTGAAAGGCAAATTTGAAAAAGAAATTTAGGAACATTTGGTGGTGTTATGTCAGCAAGTAAATACCAACCATCTGGTCTCTAGATTGCTAATCTATTTCTCCTGATTTTATGGGTAGCATACTTCCTGTGTATGCAAGCTTGAGCCTACATCATTAAACTTTTGTATTGATCTTTTTTTAGTGTTTTAACAGAAATATTTAAATTACTTCACCATTTTTGGAGTGCAATTTTGTTTCCATGCATAATTTTTCTGGTCGGCATTTTTTCATTCTCCTACAGCTCATTTTAAGGTGTTTTATTGAAACACATTTCTAATAAGGATGAATAATTTCAGGTATGTTCTTTGAAAAACAAATCAGTCATCTGCACTGAATGACATCCAGTTATCTAGAGCTGACTAATTACTACAGATAAGATCTTGGTTTGATCCTGGTTGAAAGTTACATCTGTGTAAAACATTTGCAATGTAGTGAAGGGTATTGTTTGTATTCCAAATCTATTGTTCAGTGCTAAAATATTTTTTTAAAGAAAATAGCTCATATAAAAATATCTTTCAAAGTAGCTGCCTTCAGTCATCTGAAAATGAATCCTTTTATAATTCTCTTTTCTTAAACTGTGCTTCTTCCATCAGGTTCTAAAAATTTGGCAAATAACTCTTAAAATATTTAAGATGTTAAAAAATATGTATCTGAATTTGGATTTTTTAAATGTGTTTGTAATATTTTAAATGAAAGTCTGACTTCCTGACTGTACGTTGTTATTTTAGGGGTAAGTTCTGGATTGCTATGCATTGTAAGAAAAAAAAGTGAATTGGTGCAAACTATTAAAGGTATAAAAATTGCTACATACTTAAATGTTGAGCAGTACTTATCACAGCTTGAGGAAGGCTTGTTTCACTGAGAGGAGCTATAGGCATATCAATTTTCTATGAACTGCAAAGTAAACATATTAAAATTAATTAAAACTACTTTAAAAACTCTCCATGATCCTCATTCTTCCCCCCCCCAGGTTTAACTATAATTTATCTTTAATTGAATACAATTAGATCAAATGTAGCCTCTTTTATGGATGCATTAAACCTTGCCCACGTGAACTTGTGCAGTGTTAACTATAATGGTATACTTTCTTTAAACTGATATGAGTACAATTTTATACACTTCTTTTTCAGTTAGCATAACTTGGAACTTCACTAGATGAAGATGAAATGCACCACTGTTAAATCTTCCACAAAAATAAAATTGTCCACATAGGGTTTAAATCTACATCTCAGCTGTATTCAAGGATTTAAGCCTATTTAGAGCTGTTCACATGGTTAACATTCAGTAAAAACTGTATGTCGTGGTTTGGGCCAGACTGTCCACTGAAGCAAACAACAGATGCTCTCTCCTGACTTGTCTCTTCAAGGAGAGAAGGGAGAGAAAGAAAAGAGACTTATGAGTTTAGAAGGAACTAAACTACTATAATGAAAATATTAATAATAAAATACTAGAAAGGAAATAATGAAATATATACAAAACTGGATCAATCTCCCAGGATGACAATCACGTCACCAGCAGGCATGGGGAAAGTCCCAGACTGGACTCAGCGATGGATGGGAACTGGATTCCAGATCTGGATTCAGAAATGCATAGACTGGTATCAAAGGCAGACAAACAGACAGGGTCCTCCTCAGACATTGGCCATTGAAGAAAGAGGGCTGACCTCTTTGATCCCTCAGCTTTTCTACTGAGCATGAGGCAGATGGGATGGAATACCCTGTTGATCAGTTTTGGGTCACGTCCTGTCAGCTCCTCTCCACAGGTGGGTCCCCTCTACGCTTTTCTGCTTCCGACCCTCCAACGGGGCAAATAACAAAGTTATCTGGCCTTGGGTGTTGTAGTAATAAGTATAAGCAAGAGCCTCTCTGCATACCATTCCTTGGCATCAATTATGAACGCAGGACTTATCACTCTTGAGAGCAAACAGTTTTCTGCAGAATATACTGTTAATTTCGGTAGTTACAAGAGGCTTAGCTGCAAAGTAAAATTACTGAATAGAAAATTGCTTCTGTTTTACCTCAAACCAGGAAACTATGACTGAATTTCACCACAGTTGAAATGGCATAATACAGATTACACCAGAAATAATGCACTTGTTTTATGTCTCCTTGCTGGCAAGAACTTCTTGTGATTTGGTTTGTGCTTTCTCATGTGAATAAGCCATGACCTTAATTCGTATGCAGTCATTAAAAATTATATAGCAGGAAGATTGCTGGAATCTTTAAAGATGTGTACATATGGTCACGCTACATATGCTCTAGAGATCAGGAAATTATTTGTCTCAGTAATGCCTGTAAAAGCATGTAGCACCCTTCGTGTGTTGATTTACGTAGAAAATTTGTGCCTACTCTAATTTATGCTTCTTAACTCTTGGAATCCCAGAAACTTCTACAGACTTTCAGGAAAACAGAGTAGGAAGGTGGTTAAAAAAGTACAATATACACTGAAGAACTTTATTCTTAAAAAGACTGTCTGACTGTGTTCATTTGTGCAATGCAACATCCATGCAACATCCCCCATGCATTGTAGTTCATTTACAGAAGGGTACCAGCATCTGCAGTTGAAGACAGTCAGCCCGTGTGCTGAAACATTGGGAATGGCATGGTGTCTAACGAAAGTGTGAGTTGCCTGAACACTGGTGCAGCGTTCCTCAGTGCTAGAAGAAAATTCCTCTCTAATAGTCCTTATAGTCAGTCATCTGTCTCCAGATATAGCTGTGCCTCTGAATCTCTTAGCTGGAGACACAGCTAAGTCTTGTGTTCTCATCTTGCCCATTCCAAATAAAAAGAAAGTGTATTTGATGTGTAAGGTATGTGGTTCAGGTTCAGGTTCAGTCTTAAGAATAATATGGCTTATGAAAAAAAGAATAGGCTAATTTTCTGTTTCAGATTATAGTAGGATGTTATGCTAGGCAATAACTCAGAGTAAGCCAATTATCAAGGAAAGTATGTTTAAGGAGGGCCAGCCGTAATCACCAGGATTTCAGCAGGAACCGCCTGGATCACTTAGCTCATGAAACGCCCACCACGAATGTTGTATCCTTAAAAATGTGAAAGAGGAAGTTGGCTGCCACAGATTCAAAGAAATAATCCATCAATGTTCAACTTTTACCATGGAATAGAAATTTTAATAGGAGGCAAGACCTTAACCTATTTCTGAGAAGTGATGGTGAGGGCACTGAAAAGACTTCCACACATGCTGTCAAGGCCAACGTGACTCAAAAAATGCACTTAATGGAGAAATCCATTTCTTTTCATTTCAAAAGGTCATTTAGAATAACTGTAAGGCTAGTCTTAAATGCAACCAAAGTTTTGACGGAGCACAACGAAATTATTCTACTTCACGTAGGTGTATCTTCATGAGTTTTTATACTAACAATCATGATGATTTTTACCCAGAATGAGCAGGTATCTTCTAATATTAAAAGTCATTCAGAATCTAGTTCTAAGGTGGAGGAAGTTTAAGTCAGCCTGCGTTAAATCAAATTCGAGAGCCAGGGCAGAATCCTATAATTCTGTGTCATAAGGTGTGGAAGCTCTTAGATAAAAAAGAAAAGCCTCTGCCAAGGTGGACCTAAGTGTCACCGTGTTCATGTCATGCTTTTTCGGCTGAACTTCACGAGAAGAGATTACGAGCAGAGCAGTGCCTCTGGCAGGGATCCTAAAGACAGACTGAATTTGTTCCAAAAGGACCTTCTGTTGTTCTCCAAAGTCTGGAGATAAAAAGCTTGGATGAGGAAATGGGAAAATGCTTGGACTTGATTGTCACATCCCAAGTGGAGAGGAGGTAAAACGCGTTCTCTGATTCCAGGCTTAACAACTGGGAGTAGAGGATCTCTCCCACTTTGATGCTGCACGGTTTATCCTGGAGCCAGGGTCTTTTATGAGGGGAATTATGTTAAACAGGAATATGCAAAGTCACTTTCTCTGTCTACTACTGATGTCATCTCTTCAGTGCCTCAGGCTCTCATTTTCACTCATTTTCTTTTCATGGAATCATGTGTGAACTTGGAGAACTCTTAGCATGTTTTTCCTGAGGTTTAGGGATAGGAGTGACACTTTTGTACTGATGTTTGTGCCTCATCACTTAGGAAATGTGCTTAGCAATAAACTTAGCCATCAGAGTCCTGCTATCTCACCATTGTATGACGTGTGAACCCGAGAACCACACTGAAAATCACTTAAAAGGGGAAAAAAAGGGAGACAGGAGTAGAGCACTGGGAGATGTCATTGCTGTTTAGATGCAAGGATAGAGCTTGCTCACACTCTGTGAGAAGCTATCACTGAATACGATGGTAATGACTTTTTCGGCAAGGTACTTAGAGCCACAAGGAATACCTCCCTGAGATATCCCTTTTCCTTACAGCACCAAACATGCACAGTGCTTCTTCAGAGCATGTAAATTCAGCTGCTACACAATACACATTTTTAAGCCCAACAGGACTGATGACACACTGCTTAAATGAGCCCAATGGGACAGAAGACACAGCTTAAATGGAGCATCAAGGCCACGGCAGGTTAATTAGTCAGGCAATTTTGAATTATTAAAGCGCCCGGGCCTAAAAAAACACAAACCCAACCTGCAAACAAACCCTTCAGTAATGTCTCAGAGATATCCCTTCAGAGAAAAAATTAGAATGAAATACACTAGAAGATGATTTTTGTGTATGTGTTTTAACAATATTAGAAGGTGTCCACGACACAATATGAAATTAAGAGTTTAAAATCATTCTCGCTCAGCAAGGCATTCCTCAGGAACTCAGCAATTCAAGGTATACACTATTTGCCCACAAGAAATGGTGGGGTAGATGCTTCTGTGCTTCCGCTGACACCAGTAAGGCCAAAACAAATTCTTGGGTTTCCAGTTCTTGGCAGAAGTATATTAGGTATGCTTGTCTACTCAAAGTAGATGTTTTGGTTACATATATTAGGGTCACTTATCAGGATTGGAGGTTTAACATGACAACAACTTCAACCACATGTAGTCATGGGTAAGGGAAGAAAGATGGAGATCAATCAGCGATATTTTGTGTTTTCAACTTTTGTATATGAAAAAATGCTTAATTTGATTTATATTAGTGAATTAGGGAAAATAAATATAAAAATACTGTAGGGAAATAAACTGTCTTAGGCTAATGAATAATTTTATTTATATTGCAGTGCTATCCAAAGGAGCAGTCAGGACCATGGCCTAGCTGTGCCTGTTTTCATACAGAGGAAGATGTTCCAGACTGTTTACCTTGTAAACCTTCAATTTTGCAAATGGTACAATGCACATGTTTAAGAGTGGGTGCACACAAGAATCTTTCAACACAAAAACTATTTAACTGTATTTTAATGTTTAATTAAGTAATGTAGTAGGTAAGGACACAATAACAAAGCCAAGTAGATGCACAAGGTATATAGATCAATCCTTTTAAGTCTAAATAGGATTTGAGAGGATATGTCCTCGATTGGTTCGTCAAGACTTAACAAGATCAGGATCCCTGCTTCGTTCTACTACTTCACAGCTCCTTGTAAAGATTTTTTTTTTTTAACATACGTATGCTAGGGTGGGAAACACCATCATCCAAACATTTATATAAAGCATTTATATGAAAATACTTTTTTCCGTTTCCCACTGCCCTTCTCCCTAGTGTCTCGCACTAGGGAGAAGGCTATGTTTATAATAATCTTTAGAAATACCTTTTCCTTCAGATTAACCAGTAAACCAAGGTAGATATTGATAGCTATGCGTTCATCTTGCAGTCCTCAGTGTGGAAAACAATCCACTGATCTTTTGGATTGGACCCTGATGGTTAACTAAACGAGGACAAGCTTTTGGAATTTAAGAAATAGGTTCTCTGATGAGGATTTTGCTCCCAACTACATATTAACTGGCCAACACAAGCTAACTATAACGTATATGATAAATAATCTTCCCCGATGGTCAGAACAAAGTTTACCTAGGAAACTTGAAATGAGGTTTGTATACTGAAGAAGCATTTAATGCTGACAATTATATACAATTTTATTATTTTGAACATGTTGAAAACATTAAATGAGAAAATTGACATTTATGTGAGGATATTTCTGTATGTCTAAAATAGCTTTTTGGAGCAACCGACACTTTCATTCCTTTAACCAAGGTAATTAAACAAAGGTAATTAAAACCATATACTTTGCATCAGACGCTTGACTAAGTTTTATTTTCTGACTTCTCATCTGGTGTTTGTGACAGCGATAATCACACTTCATTACAGGATGCATTGTAAACCTCTCCAGATCAAATCCGACATGCTATTTTGTGACAGTCACCCTCGGTGTGATTGAGACGTCTGTACACCCAACATTAAGCTACTTAGGCTTAGAAGCCAAAGCTTTTACAGCCCCAAAGCCACAAATCCTTATCACTTTGTTTCACACCCTTTCTTCCTTTATTGTCTCCAACAGTGGTGAAAACAGTAAGAAAAGTTACAGCTGAGAGCTTGTGTGAGTTTTTGAGGGGCCATTCATCACCTTGTTCCAGATTCTAACATAAAGTCTTAATCACCCTTTCCAAAAACGCTGAAGAAAAGCCCTAAATTCATTCACCATGAGTTGGATATTTCTGACTGCAAGTAGGCTGCATGAGCACACCTGTTTCCATGTCAGTCTGGGTGTTCGCTTCCTCCTTGCTAAGCAATACTCACATAGGAAATTTTGTTCTCCTACAGAGGAGCCTTGTGTGAAGTCAGACTAATTACATACTCCTGTGCTATTATGTAAGTCCAATCAGTTCTGTTGGCTATCACAAAGAGGACAGGTTCAGTATCTGTGGAAGAGGTAATCTGACACTGCCATGGAGTAATTTTATAGTTAGTACATGATGATGCCACTTCCCAGCATCCTTCCTCTTTGAAACAAAATAAAGCATAATTTCTTTGTATTAACTCCATAAAGGGAGACCTGAAGATACCTCTGTGGAATAGTTACAATTCCCTTTCACTTGTCACTTTCAAAGACATTTTCTTCTGTTACAGCTGTTTGCTAGGTCAGATTGTTTGAAATACCTGGTTGACCAATCTTTCTTGCTGTACGCAAGAAGGTAGAGCAAGTCAATGCTAGCTCTGTTGAGGTAGCACGGGCTACAGAAATAGTGGCAAAAGACATATAGTCTTGACAACCTCATATGGAAGTTGGAAATAATTGGGCTATCAAGGAATGGCAACCCAAACCAACACCTTTTGTTTGAAGAGCGCAATTCTTGTCTGTGACATTTCCCCAGTCAAAGGGATAAAGAACTATCTCGTCTTTGGGCAAATTTAGATCTCCAGAGGTTTTTTTTTTTTTTTTTAATTATTGTACTACACCTGGAAGAATCAATCATGTGAGGTTTAAAATCAATCAGTCAATTTTCTTCTTTACATTTTAAATTTTTAGTTTCCCTAAAGGATTGATAATTACTTTCATAGGACACTGTGTCTGGAGAAGTTAGGAGGTCTATCATCTTGTAATTTTACACTGATCTGCCAAGGTATCTTCTGTGAAGACCTGGAAAAGAAATAATGTGTATTTCATTCAGTTATTTTCCCCTTCTGAAGCTGTTTCCATAAAACCTGGTGAGAGAGACAACAAAACTGTACCATCTTCCCCTCTTCCTATTTCGCCTATTTAATATCAGGTTTTCTACTATTGCCCCTTTGAAATAAAGAACTGTCCGCAATGTATCTTGAGAACTTGTTGCTTGTGCCCTGCTCCATCTGGGTGGCAAAACATCCCCTTTACATATACTCTACTCTTGTCCTTTGGATACTCAATTACTACGAAATGCCTCACCTACCTCCTAGCCCTCTCGGATAGCTTAATGGTTGATCCTAGTGCCACCTTGCTCCCTCCCACTTCTACCTCCACCTTCTAAGGTCCGTCTCGCTTTCCTCCTGGCCTTCAAAGGCACGGCGTACCTGTTTCATGCACCTCCGAACGCCTCCCGGCCTGTCCTCCCTGACCAACCTGCCCCTTCTCCTCAGCGCCACCTCAGAGCCGCAGGTTATTCTAACGAGCCTTCGCCCCCGCCAGCTAACGTCGCCGGGCTGCTTAGACGAGGACCGGCTCCACTTTCTTCTCCTGACCCCGAGAGGACCGAACAAGTTGCCGCTACCGTGCGACACTAACCGTTTAATCCCTCCCCTCGCCCCGCTGTCGGCCGCAGGACCCTTTCTCGCCCCCTCAGCGGCCGCCGGCGAAGCCCCGTTGGAAAGAGCGCCGGCCGGCCGCGCCTGCGCACTCCCCGCCCCGCTGGCGGCGAGGGGGCGGGGCGCCCGCTGCCCACCGCGCCCCGGCGAG
>VZSZ01010017.1:397280-411014 GCA_013398815.1 Ibidorhyncha struthersii
TGCCGCCCGTGGCTGGGAGCGCCGTGAGCGCCAACAGTCCCAAAGCCTTTTCCCCGCCGCTGTTATTCCCGAGCGGATCTCGCGTGTCGCTGGTCCGGGCTGAAACGCTGCACTTTATTCGCGGCGTCCCGACAGTTTTGGAAGGTATTTGCAAGTAAAGAAGAGGGGGGTGGGGGAAATGCCTAACCACCAACCAAACCTTTTGACGTTCTTAAATGGAGCAAACAATCCGGATTGTAAACACATGACTGTTTATACAATAGCTTTAGAAAACTTTGTCCTTAGTCGCATGAGTCTTGTCAGACAAAACAGCAAACGTCCTAACTGTGTTCTTTGCACTTTATGCACTGGCTTCAGTGTGAGAAAAGTTTTTATTAACAATTTTTTAGCCTGCTGTTACTAATTAAAGTCAGTGTCTTTTGAATGATCACACTAGGTACACCTAATTGTTTTCTGGCAAAGCAGTTGCTGCTTATGCGGGAAACATAATGGTATGTTTTGCCAATTGTGAAATGCTGATAAGATTTTTTTATTAAAATATTGTCCCGCCCAAGTTCTCAAACAGCTGCTAGTTTTCTTCTACAGGTTGTGCTGTTATATTTCTTGTGTAACTTGTCTGTAAGCATGTACCACATTTGAATAGTGAGTGGAATTCAAATTTTATAACTTCATTTGATCTTTGTAGTGGCATCATTTGTGAAAGTTAGTTCTGCCTTAATGAGTGGCACCCATGCTGAAGAGTCTTTTGCAAAGATGTGTGTGAGGGATGAGGGAACAGACTGTCTCCTCTATGTGCTTCCACTTTGCATGCTTTATCCTCTTAGAGTCTCACTATTGAAAAACCAAATTAAGCCAAACAGTTTTCTGCTTTTTATATATATAAAAGCAGCACACCAACATGGATACTGTAGTGCTGAGTATCAGCTCATTGCTAAAGCATTTTCAAAATGAGCTGGTGGTCAGTAATGTAGTCTTAAACTTCACATGCTCACTCACTGCCCTCTGTAACTGTTAAGGTTGTAGTCTAGCATAGACTATAACAGGAGTACGCCTCCTGTTTGTTTGCTCTTTTTGTTGCTATGAGTTAACAAAAGCAGAAGCAGGAAACAAACCACCTCTCTCCCTTGAAAGTAAGCAAATAAGTATTATTTTCTCTATAGCAGAGGATTTGAAAATGACATGTAAAGCTAGCATGGATATGTAAAAACACTACATAAAGAAATGCAGTATTTGTGGGATAAAGTACAATGCAACCGTAACTGGTATTTTTGGTGTTTTATACCCCAAAAATAATTAATTGAAATGGTAGACCAGAATGTATGCTGTAAGAAAACTCAAATGTTTCTTTTTGTCTTTCAGTTCTGTGACAAAGCTGATGTATTTGGGCAAATTATGTTATTTCACATAGTTGAACAACTCTTAATTTGTGTATGTTGGTGTTTCTGTCTGAGATGCCCTTTGAAACATTTTGTAGTCATTAAACTGTATTTGTTCTGTGTCATATTACTAAGCTGCGTTGGTACAAATTTTGATGAACTTTCTGAAATCATAGTAGTAATTTTATATTTGCAGTGTTTTCCATATGGTAGTAGGAATTCTATATTTTCAGTGTTTTTAATAAATATATTGAAATGTCACAAAACTGTATTATTTGCTTAAGATTTACTTACTATGTATTACAAATTATTCTGCTTTTATAAGCCTATTTTCTCCTATAAAATGTATATATCATTTAACTAATTCTCGCTAATTTTTTTTTTGTATTGTACATACTTTTTTCTTTAAGACTTACTTCATCATACATAGTGATAGCAGAAAGTCAAAGTAAGCTTGTCCATGTGTAGTATTGTGGTGTAACTTTTTCTGACCTGCTGTATATGGCTGAATGTTGCTATGCTATCAAATTCAGTGCTATAATTATTAGAAGTAATTACAGTAGTATATTACTGGTAGGTTCAGTGAGATTCGGTATTTAACTTTTATTGAAAATCAACAGCTCAAATAATTTTATCTTTGGTTACTCATGACAATTATCCCAGGTTATATAGTTCACTAACAATTTCATGTTTTGGTAAACATGCAGACACCTGCAGAGCTTTGTATCAGTGCAACTAAAATGATGTCTTTGTTTCACTGGATACACTGCACATTTTGTAATCCGTTACAGGAAAAGGATATTCAGACATATGATTACTTTGAAACTGCGGACGTTTGTGCCATTTTTGTGCCATATCTCTTTAGCTCCAGATTTCAAATTTGCAAAGAAATTAAAAGAAAACTTAGGCAATTAGATAATTTGATAATTTAATTTTGAACTAGTTTGTTAACGGTTTGTAACTCAACTAATCTCTGTTGTAATCTCATTGGTTATGAGAAGCACTATTTTCGTAATTTTTCCATTTGCCTGTCACGTGTTGCTGCAGTAAAACATTTGAATAGTGAGGGTTCTTGCAGAAGAGCTACATTTGTCCTTTGTCTTGAAGTTTCCTCAATAAATTTAGTGAGCTGTTATTTGTCATGGGTGTAATTGGCACAAAAAATGCACAATAATATTCAACCACTGAGGGAGGGACGAGATGGCTTTTCCAGTGATGTAACAGTTTCTTCTTTGTTTTTTTTTTTTTTTTAGTGTATATATACATTAATAGCAAAAAGCCCTTTAATGTTGCTAACTTTACACTCACAAAATTGCTATCTTTGCAAAAATTTGCTCACTAAACTTGCTTACTTTACACTCACAAAATTACACAAATTAATAGCTGGAAGTCTTCATACCTCTGGAACTTCATCGTTAGAGAAAAGTAGTATATTAGCAGCCTGCTGTTTTATTTTTATAATGGTCAGGTTTTGGAATGACGTTCCCTTATCAGTGGTTATCATCTGGAATAAATGCTTGGTGTGTAAGGGGCATAGGTTAGGAAGGCAAATAGATAAATTGACTTGTGAATAGAGTTAAAAGGAATCCTCTCGTAGCAAATGTGGAATCATGAGGTAGGACAGTGCTGGGGTTTGCCTCTTTCCAAGAGCAGCCTAATGACTTTCATTGTGTGATTTTTATAGTTGCATATAGGTATTTTTTTAGAGATTAGAAAGATAGTTGTAAAAATCTGTTTTTTCTTATCAGCCACTTCATCATTAAAATATTGAATCTTATTTTTTTTGTAACTATGGCTTTTTATTACAGTTTTTTTTATCAGATTATTTGTAATCTCATACTCTTTTTAATTGTTTCCTCTCCTCTTGCAAGCTAGTAGCACGCTTTTAGGTGCCAGATACTCCAGTGCTTTATGTTGACCAGGTTAGCAGCACACTTTTGGAGGGCACCCAAGGGACACATTAGGCTATTCTCCAGATAATTGTGAACAGAAATATTCAGTGTAAGGCAAATTGAAACATGTATCTAATCATGCTCCTAGACAGCAAGTTTTTATTTACTATTGGGCATTTGTTAGTTCATTTTTTTTGGTTGAAGAACTATATTTTGAAATGTTTAATGATTATTCTCAGAAAGCAGCAGACCTAATTAGAGATAGCTGAATGCACAGTGATCTCTTGGTTCACAATTTTAGCCTCATCGTGAAAAGGTCAATCTTTGTTTAAGGCACGAGACTGGATGCAAGTTGACAGGGGTCTTTTACAGCAAAGTGTGAGTTTGGTTAATTGTTTGCAAAACATTTCTTATGTTATGATTTCCATTCAAAGGTTAAGTGTGAAGTTTCATTACTTCTTAAAGCTAAGTTATTTTCTCAAATTATAGGGGAACTGTTGTTATTGAAGCTAGATAATTGCTATATTAAAACAATTTGCAAAAACCATACGACGTTGAACAGTCACAGCTGTACCATAGAGATGTAAGAACCTGATGTCCCTATGTTCAAAAAAAATACAAGCTAAAACCCCAAAGTAAAGCCAAGTGAATGTCTTCTGTAGTATCTTGAAGGCTGTCCTGTTTAGGATATGGAAGGGTCCTAAGGGCATCACATCCTGTAGCTGAGTATTTAGTAGAATATTGAAGGAACAGTGGTGTTTTTTTAAATTGGGTAATCAAATAGCTCATATGTAGTTAAGTAGTTAAGACTTTGATCTTAAATTGTATTTTAGTTTTTTTTGTTTGGTTGGTTTGGTTTGGCTTGGTTTGGTTTTTTTTTTCGGTGGGACTTTTGAAGTCATGGCCCAGGCAGAAATACTGTGAAGGCAGTCTGCTGTGCATTGCATCACATTTTGAGCGTGGGTTTTTTGTTATTTCTGTAGCCGAGAGCAATGTCAGAAGGATTTCTTGGACATTTTCTCCTATGCCAGTAGTGAGTTGGAGTTCATTAATTTAAGACTTTAGATACGATAAACAAATGTGTGCCTCTGTGTGTGTGTGTATATATATTTTTTTTAATGTGTATCTGTTTATCTAAAGTGTTGCCCATGTTTTGCCCACATATACATGATACTTGCTTTCTAAGTATGTTACAATGTGACTGAGTTATGAATAAGCCTGTGGACCAGCTCAGAGAAGTAATTATTTTCAGGTTAGTTCTCACTTGCTCTGACTGAGTTTATTGAAATTTTATGTAGCTCTAGTCCTCCAGTTATTTCAGTCAGTCATCCTTCAGGCCTATGGAAGGACGAGTTCATATCATGCAACAAGGGGATAGCTTCTAAAGTTGAACCAGTTGTCATTTCTATTCTTTGTGTTAAGACGTTTTTGTGCATTTTAACCTGCTTAGTGGAGGAAACCTCTCTAAAGCAATGGGGTTTACCTGAGTATAATTAGAATGAGAACGAGACATCCAGACTTCAATGTCAACATGAAAATGTACTGAAATCTACTTTTTCTTGCTGTTTCTATAAAGCTGTTTTATTTTAATTGTAAAGTCATGACTAGATTAATACTGGCAGCATGTGGAATTCTTTTTTTCCTTTTTTTTTTTTTTTGAAGTTTTTATCTAAACTAAACCACATGGATGTTGGAATGGCTGACTGAAATGCATTTTTTTTATAGTGTTTGCTTTCTGACAAGTTATTTTTGAGTAGATTGATTGGTTGGTGTAACAGAGTAAATCTGATTTTGGATGCCTTTGGTCTAAATACATGATTGAATCTCTGTTTGTTGTTTGCATATGTAACTGAAATATATGTGTGAAAGTTAAAGATATTTATTTTAAGCTGCCTTTACAGTCAGTGGAGAGATACAGGCAACTCTAGGGGCAATTCCTCTAACCTGTTTTACATGGATACATTTGGTACTTATTTCTGTACATTGAGTATAAGGTCAAGGTGGACCATGGCTGAGTAGATACATTTGAACTCTAATTTTTATGTTGCTGGGCAAGGATAGATGAGCTTCATCCAGGATTTTCACTGTGCTGTAAAATGTGGTGTTATTGCAATGGTGCAGTAAGCCAGAAGTTAACTGAATAGTAGGTAACGTGGTGGAGTTGGGGAAGATGTAACATGCTGTAGTGTAAAAACACTGGCTGTAGATCAGAAGACTTAGATTCTGTTCTTTGCTTTGCCATTCAGTTACTTTGCCATTTTGGACAGCCACTGTGTTTGCATTTGCTACTGCTATCTCTTCAGTAAAATTAAGACTGGCACCTGTTCTTTTCAAATTGTTTTGAGTGTTGTGTTAGTTCTTTAGCAATAGTTTTTGGTAGAGTTCACTAACAATAAAGGTAATACTGGGTACTAAAAGCCCTGAAATTTGATTGAGAACTAAAATTTCTTTTTTTTTCTTTTTCTTTAGAGCTTCATCAGATGAAGGAGTGATACTCTTGAAACATGACAAAAATCTGGACTAATTAAAAGTTTTCCTGTTTCAGGAAAAAACGCCAAAATGTATAGACCAGCGGAAACAGTCAAACGTCGACTCAACATGCATGCTCCTCCTCGGATAAGAAGCGTGGAAGTTGCTAGAGGAAGAGCAGGCTATGGGTTTACCCTTTCTGGACAAGCTCCTTGTGTTCTCAGTTGTGTTATGAAAGGAAGCCCTGCAGATTATGTTGGACTTAAAGCAGGAGATCAGATATTTGCAGTTAATGAAATCAATGTGAAAAAAGCCTCTCATGAGGATGTAGTGAAACTTATAGGAAAATGTTCTGGAGTCCTGCACATGGTCATTGCTGAAGGGATTAGTCATAGAGATTCATGTTCAAGTGATGAAGAAGTCAGTTTTTATGATGGGAAGGGGTGGCTGAAACCCAAACCTGACTCCAAAGCTCTGGGTATAAACAGAGCAGAGAAAGTTGTTGAAGAAATGCAGTCCGGTGGCATTTTCAACATGATCTTTGAGAATCCTACTCTTTGTGCTGGTAATTCAGATAATTCTGCACCAAAACAAAGATCGTTTTCAGATTCTGCTGCTATTAAATTTGAAACTGGCAATGAAAGTGTAAGCAATCCAAACCTACTGTCAAAGGAAGAAATATCTAAAGTCCTGAATGATGATTCAGTTTTTAGAATTGGACTGGAGAGTGCAGAAGACTTTGGATTAGATGCAAGCATTTTAAATGTTGCCATGATTGTAGGTTACCTAGGCTCAATTGAACTTCCTTCAACAACCTCGAATTTGGAAAATGAGAGTTTGCAGGCTATTCGTGGGTGCATGAGACGTCTGCGGGCAGAACAAAAAATCCATTCGCTGGTGATGATGAAGATAATGCATGACTGTATTCAGCTCTGCAGTGACAAATCAGGTGTAGTGGCAGAATATCCTGCAGAGAAACTGGCATTCAGTGCTGTTTGCCCGGATGATAGAAGATTCTTTGGACTAGTTACCATGCAGACAAATGATGATGCGAGCTTGGCTCAGGAAGATGAAGGGGTTCTGAGGACATCTTGTCATGTTTTTATGGTGGATCCTGAATTATTTCATCATAAAATTCACCAGGGCATAGCAAGGCGTTTTGGACTGGAATGTACAGCAGATCCAGACACAAATGGCTGTCTAGAGTTTCCAACATCATCTTTGCCCGTTCTTCAGTTTATTTCCGTTCTGTATAGGGATATGGGGGAATTGATTGAGGGAATGCGTGCGAGGGCTTTTCTTGATGGTGATGCAGATGCTCATCAGAATAATAGTACAAGCAGTAACAGCGATAGTGGAATTGGAAATTTTAACCAAGAAGAAAAGAATAATAGAGTTCTGGTGGTTGACTTAGGGAGCAATCCGAGTAAACACATTCCTAACAGTGTATGGGAAAATCCAGTAGGAAGGGCACAAAATCAGCCTGCTTCCCATTGGAATGGCTTCTGTCATGAACAAGAAGGAAACATTCCTTTAGAAGTAATTCAGAATGATAAGTCCCAAAACATAAGCAAACACTTAAGTCCTTCTGCTCGTATTGAAGTTCCACTGGTTTCCTCCCGAAACTCAGTACCCCCATCAAAGAAAAATGCCGCAGGCATAGGCAATCAAAGGTGGTTGCCTGTGCATGTTTTACAAGAATGGCAACATGGAAATGCTAGTGACCAGGAGTCATACACCGATTCTACAGACGGCTGGTCAAGCGTTAACTGTGGAACTCTTCCCCCGCCAATGAATAAGATTCCAGCTGACAGATATAGAGTCGATGGCAGCTTTGGTCAGCCGCAGTTAAAATCTCATAAAAATGAATGGTCTAAGAAGATGTTTTGCATACAGAACAAATTTGGTCCTCCGCACAGTATTAGGAAGTCTAAAGAAGATAAAAAGGTAAGAATACATTGATACTGATTCCTAAAAAAAACCCCCAAACCTCCAAACCCAACACCCTATGGTATTATTTGCATACTAAAATTTAAACACGTGTATGAAGTCATTTACAAAATTTCAGATGAAGAAAATAATACGGTTCTTTCTCCTTTGCAGAGGCTTTGCATATTCCTGTTTAATTGAGTGCAGCTCTGGATTTGTATTTCTGCTGGAAATCTGTTAGAGCTTTCTCACATTTCTTCTTGTCTCTTCATTGTTTCCAAATGTTGCAGTGGCATTGCAATAAAAGGAGACATGACATTCTAGCAACTTCAGTTCCTTCTGACCTCCAGCAGCAAAAGAATGGAAACAGTCTGGATCTTCAGTCTGGTTCTTTTTTTATAGAAGGCTGGCTTGCAAGTATTATTATTTTAGTGATATCTATTTTTATAGAGATGTGGTCTAATCATTAGTCAAAAACACTTTTAACTTTAACTGAGTAAGGCTTTTTTTTTAATAAAAATTTACTCCAGCAAACCTCTCAATACAAGTAGCATTAAACCTACATCAAAGGATAGTCATTACTGGTGATTATAGTGTCCACTATTAGCTCACAAATCTAACATTTTGTCAGTAAGCTGTAATTCAAATTTTATTCCAAATTACTGCTTCATCTACTTGTTTTGTCTACTATTAGGCTTCTATAAACCTAAGCGAGAATATTTAAAAAAAAAAAAAGTGTGGGACGTGTATGCAACATAATTACGTACTGTTCCCTTTGTCACATACACGTTTTGCTATTGAGGGAACTAATCTCATGGGAGTCTGTTGTTGATAACTGAGATTCCGGTAAAGTGGAGGTCATTGATCTTACAACTCTGCTACTAACTCTTTTAGTGTATCTAAAACATTTGCTGACTTCAGGGAAAGACAGAACCTTATTCTCCAAATTAGTCTTCAAGAAGCATTGTCCTTCCATGAGGAAGTGTTGCATATATGATTGGTTCAAGTGTCCATCATACCATCCAAATCTGTTTGAAAAAACATTTTTTTTCACCTGATTAAAAATATCAAACTGCTGCTCAAGTGGATGACAGTAGAGGTTCATTAGTTGTTTCACACTGTTATAAACAAAATCTTTGCATTGGTATGACACTCGGGCATAGACTTTTTGGGGATTAGAATGCAGAACTTCAGAACATTTTGTTTTGGCGTGGAAAGAGAAATTATTTTTTATTGCTTTTCTTGCACTGTGAAGCCAACAGCTTTCACATACATTCTTTTGTATGGTTTTTGTGCTGAAAATAACAAAAATAGAATAGTATATGTACTAGTTATGTAGTAGCATATTTTTAAGGTGAAGTGGCTGCTACAGGCAGCATTGTTTTCCAGACCCACAATAATGTATTTAAGATCACCTGAAATTTAATACAAAGTGATTCACACTTTTCAGAAAACAAATAGAACTTATCTAAACAGAAACACTTGATTTGTAAACACTGCCCACCCAAAACACCTAACAATTAATTCTACCTGTTACCATGAGAACTACATGCTTCGTGATCTTTTTGTTCATGGACTAAGGAAAAGGCCTCTATATGCACATGGTGTAGATGCATTATGGATGTTGGTTCCAAGTGCTCTTTGGGGACTTGGCCAGCTGCATGGGATGCTGTTGAAATTCCCTCAGGGTCTCTGCAACAAGTTTGTGTCTGCATTGTTGTCGGTGATAGTAATATGGCTTAGCTTTTTTTGGAATGTTTGAAACACTTATTTCATGGAAGTCAAGAATATACTAATGAAAATCTCCTAGAAAATTTTACACTTTAAGATGAAAGATGTTCTATGTGTGCATAAACAGTAATATTTCACCTACTGTGAAGTATACCATATATAGCAGAATATATGTTCCAACACCAAATATCTCAATCTTCCCTTTTGAGCCTATTTACTAAGAAAATTAGGCATTCTCTCCTTTGATTAATAACAAATTTGTTTGCAAGACGCATTTAAAATGTTTCTACATTGCTTTAGCATTTAGTCTCTTCATTAAGGCTACAGCACCTCTTTTGCATTTTAATTTTGTGTTTCAGTATTATTGAAGGCTATTGAAACTGATGGGAAAAGCTCATGAAAGTCTTGAAATCATTTGCAAGTGTGAGTTGCAGGCACCTAGCATTATTCAGAGTAATTCATAAAGATGAAGTAGTACTACGTTCTCGCCTTAAATCTTTAATGAATATAGTCAGGGGATGTCATTATTGATGAATGTACCTCTGTACTACTTTACGTACTCCAGAAATAGGGAAATCTATGTTTTTGCATATCAGAGCACTAATTTGCTTTCATAAGACAGTGATATTCAGAAATTCAGACTCTCTTTTTGCTTTGTGTGAAGAGAAGAGGTAAGACTGTCTATTCCAAAACATTATTCAGATCAGTTAGATGCTGCATTCTAGAAAACTATACATCCTGAGCTTCCTGTGACCTTTCTTAAGTAGTGAGAACTGATTTTACACAGCATGCTCAGACACATTCCAGTCATGGAATAAAGTATATAAAGTGGCCACATGGGATTACATTCATATTTTTACAACCTAGTGGCTGAGTCTAATGCTACATTTGGCAGAGCAGTTCTTAAATTGCTTTTTAATTAAGGTGGGTGTTTTTTTGTCTTTTACATTAATACTGAAGGGTAATATATCCTATGAGTGGGAATGTACAGAAGCCACTAGAGGGAGAAAAGGTTACTAAAGCTAGAGTTTCTTGTGACGGACTCTGCATGTCCATATTACGTACCATCTTCCTTGGAGCTTTCATTACACACTGGGGAAAGGACATGAGTTCCTGGATGCAGTTCTCATCTAACAGAACTGCTGTGCAGCTAAACAGTGATGATCACAGCATGTAATTCAGGAAAATATGCTGTACTGTACATTGCTAGTAGGGGGTAAGAGGGGCATAAACTCTTTCCTGATTTTATAGCTGCACTGACAAAACATTTTTGAGTTGTACAGAACACAAGAGCAGATGTACATAATAATACATATGTATTTAAAATTGTACTTTCAGAACTGGACCTGGGAAGCGTTTCTTGTGGGTAGGAATAAGTACGGCATTTCAGACTTCAGGTTACAAGGAAGTAAACACATTTTCCGAGCTTTGTTTTCCCTTTACTGTTGTGGTCCCTTTAATGATGATGTTTTCAGCTCACAAATTAGAATTATGGTTAAGTTTGTAATAATTTTAAATATTAATATTCTTTACACTACTACAAAGCATTCTAAAGTTCAATATGTGGATAGTTGAAAAAAATTAAAACACTGAACTTGATTAAGTGTTACTGGATAGCATGAGGTTTTTTGTTTTGCTTTAAAAAGTTGAAGTATCCCTAAGTTACTGAACTCATACTTTCACAGTTGCTGTATTTTTTTTTTGATAAATCTTTGGCTTTTAAAATGGTTGCTGTACCTGGGAAGATGAGAACCAAATCAGGGAAATTTTGGTTCTATTCCATCTCTGCTGGCTGAGATTTACTGGAAGGTACCTCTGGCCCTATGCACCTCCAAAATTCTTTCCTGTACTGAACTTCACGTTTCCTGTGTTTCTTAAAACTTTGATGTGCAGATTTCTACTGAAGCATCTTATGATGCTTTTTGGGGGGTCTCCTTTACTAGTGGGAGGCCTGATGATGTTCCTGAAATTCACTGAAAAGGAAGACCATGGAAGGTGGCTTTGAATCTCAAAATGACTAAGGATGATTTCTGGCAGCTAGAAACTTCTGAATTGCTGTAAGACTGATGCTGAGTAGGGGGTGTGTGGTCTAATGAGGTCTATGAGACTAGTGGATGAAGAGACTGGTTATGGTTTCAGTGGGAATGGAATATGTCCTGCTTTTTTGTTTGTTATTCCTTTTGCACTGTACTACCTCCTTTGCTGTTGCCTTGTTATTTCCACCTTTTTCAGCATTGCACTGTTTTAGTTACTTACTCATCCTATTGCATGATTTTGGGTTACGCAAAAGAAAAGTACCATAAGCAACATGAAGACATCAGGGGATGTTAGGATTGGCAAGGGACTTGAGAAATTGCTGAACAGGGAAGCATTCCTTTCCCTCTAGACTAAATTAATCTAATACGCTTGATTTTGTTCAACCCTCACTCTCTGTTTTCGGGCTAGTGCCTGGCCAAAAATATGTCTACCCATTACTGTTTTAAATTAAGTTTTACTGGGAAAATACTCCTTTTTCCACTGGAAAGCTTCATAACAGTCAGTTTGCTCGTTGAGTTTTCTCTCCATGAGGACAGAATCTTAGGCATTGACCTCTCACCATTCCTTTTTTTTTTTTTTTTTCCCTTAAGAGAAAGTCTGTTTTAATATTTTGGAGGCAAGTATAACATTTAAGATCACAAGAGGTTTTACAACCTGAGCTTAATAACCAGTAGTTGGGTACTAGGTTTATTCCAAGTGAATATGACCAAGTAATTAAAAAGCCTTTCAAAATTTGGGGTCTTGATTTTTAGAAACCCTTTTCTGCTTCACATTTGTTGTAAGACTTCTGTCATTGTTTGTGCTCATGAAGAGTGTGAATTTGTAAATTGTTCCTATTTGTAGATCTTAGAGGAAGAAAAAATAGATAACCTCATTGTCAGAGATTCACTGGGCAATAGTATTGCAAATATATATATACACACACATATATTTTAACCAAACCCCGTATCAACTGCTTTGTAACCTTCATGACTTAAGCTACTGAAAGTATTGTAAGAATGTAAAAGAGAGAAGACAGGTAAGCAATACTGCGGGATTCACTAATGCATCTTTCCTTGCTAATATATTTTCTGTTACTATTATTGTTATTCTGTTTTGATCAGAAGTTTAACTGTAACTACTTTAGAGTTGTCTTTGTTTCCAAAGCAAGTATTACTGAAAAAGTTATGCTGTTCAAGTTAAAAATGGAATATTTTGGGTTTTTTTTGGGTGAAAATTTGTAATTTGCTTCAAATCCAAGAATTGCAGTTTTTAATGTTGGCAACTGGATGGTGAACTAACTGAAAAGCAGATACTTTAGATGCAAAGACAATGTTGGCAAAGCTGTGTGGTTCCCATATTTGTTTTTTGTTGTATAATTACATGTTTTTTTCCCTTTCCTCTACAATTCTGTTTGCTCACTAGCTTAAATTGTTCCACCCCAGCTGTTTATAAAGCAGAATTAATGGCAGCTGGATTGCTATTCTTATGCAGTATAGTTTAATGTTCACCATTGGAATTGTAGGCTTTGATCTGATTTGAGATGTACATATATACCTTAAAGAGAATGCAAGTGAAATCCCAAACACCAAGCTAGATCTGAGAATGTGCTAACATGAATTAATGAATTAATCTGCAAAGAGGCATTTATATGAAATAGGTCCTCTGATACATTTCGCTACGAGAAAATGAAAAGGAATTAAATGTTTAGTTATTTCATGCAGCCTTTTCATATGTATTGTAATCTTCTAAAATAATGTCTAACAAAAATGGTAAGTTCTAGGATCTGTAGAAATGTATAAATAGCCAAAATAATGCTGGGTCCTTCTCTCTGAAAAAGAAATTCGATAAAATCTGGACAGTAAATGTCTCTAGAGCAGTGTTGAGCTTTGTCGTGGTTTGGGCTGGATTGGCCACTCAGGTGGAACAACAGATGCTCTCCGCTACCTCCAAAGAGAGGCAGGAGAGAGAGAGATATTTAAGAGTTTAGAAGGAACCAAACTACTTTAATGAAAATATTAATAATAAAATAAAAAAAGAGGAAATGATAAATATATACAAAAGCATATCAAGCTCCCAGGATGACAGTCACGTCACCGGCTGGCACTGGGGAAGTCCCAGACTGGACTCAGTGACGGATGGGAACTGGATTCTGGATCTGGATTCCGGATTGGGATCAAAGGCAGACAAACAGACAGGGTCCTCCTCAGACATCGGCCACTGAAGAAAGAGGTTTGACCCTTTGATCCCTCTGCTTTTCTACTGAGCATGAGGCAGATGGGATCACAGAATCACAGAATCACAGAATGGTCAGGGTTGGA
>VZSZ01010018.1:227-96349 GCA_013398815.1 Ibidorhyncha struthersii
GCTTGCCTGTCCTTCCTGAAGAGCCTATAGCCATCCATGGCAGCACTCCAGCCATGTGAGTCATCCCACCACGTTTCTGTGATTGCGACTATGTCATAGTTATCCCGCTGCACAATAGCTTCCAGTTCCTTCTGTTTGTTGCCCATGCTACGTGCATTAGTGTATAAGCACTTCAGCTGCGTTATTGGTCCCTTCTCCTTTTTACAAGAGGAAGCCATAACTGCATCACCCCCAGACTTACTCCTAAGGAGCCTGGTTACACCCCCTTCACTTTTCAAATCTAGTGCCAGCATGCCGCTTTCAGGCTTTTTGCTAGTGAGCCCAGGTCTGTCCCCACCCCCCTTCGAATCTAGTTTAAAGCCCTGTCAATGAGCCCCGCCAACTCCTGCCCTTAAACCCTTTTACCCCTGTGAGACAGGCTTTTACCATCTGTTGCCAGCAGGACTGATGTGGCCGGAATGGTTTAAGTTGGAAGGGACCTTGAAGATCATCGAGTTCCAACCCCCCTGCCATAGGCAGGGACACCTCCCGCTACACCAGGTTGCTCAAAGTCTCATCCAGCCTGGCCTTAAACACCTCCAGGGATGGAGCATCCACAGCTTCTCTGGCAACCTTTTCCAGTGTCTCTCCACCCTCAAAATAAAGAATTTCTTCCTCGTATCTACCCTCTTCATTTTGAAGCCATTCCTATCACTACATCCCCTTGTAAAAAGTCCTTCCCCATCTTTCCTGTAGGCCTCCTTTAGGAACTGGAAGGCCACAACAAGATCTCCCTGGAGCCTTCTCTTCTCCAGGATGAACAACCCCAACTCCCTCAGCCTGTCCTCATAATAGTGGTGCTCCAGCCCTTTCATCATCTATGTGGCCCTCCTCTGGATCCTTTCCAACAGGTCCATGTCCTTCTTATGTTGGGGGCTCCAGAGCTGGATGCAGTACTCCAGGTGGGGTCTCACAAGAGTAGAGTAGAGGGGCAGAACCACCTCCCTTGACCTGCTGGCCACACTTCTGATGCTCAGGATATGGTTGGCTTCCTGGGCTGCGATTGTGCATTGTCGGCTCATTTTAAGCTTCTTGTCAATCAGCATCCCCAGGTTCTTCTTCTCAGGGTTGCTCTTCACCGAGTGTTCCTCACCCAGCCTGTATTTGTGCTTGGGATTGCCCCATCCCACATGCAGGACCTTGCACTTGGCCTTGTTGAACTTCAGGAGTTTTGCACAGATCCACCTCTCAAGCCTGTCCAAGTCTAAGTCTGAATGGCATGCCTTCCCTCCAGTGTGTCTACCTCACCACACAGCTTGGTATTATCAGCATACTTGCTGAGGGTGCACTCAATCTCACCATCCATGTCACCAACAAAGATGTTGAACAACACCGGGCCCAGTACTGACCACTGATGAACCCCACTCATAACTGGTCTCCACTTGGACACTGAGCCATTGAGAAAAACTCTTTGAGTGCAACCATCCAGCAAGTTCCTTTTCCACTGAGTAGTCCAGCTGTTAAATCCATGTGTCTCTAGTTTAAAGACAAGGATATCATGCGGGACAGTGTTAAACACCTTTCACAAGTCCAGGTAGATGACGTCAGTTGCTCTTCCTGTATCCGCTACCTCTGTAATCCCCTCGTAAAAGGCCACTAAATTTGTAAGGCATAACTTGCCCTTGGTGAAGCCATGCTGGCTGCTACCAATCACCTCCTTATTTTCCATGTGCCTTAGCACAGTTTCCAGGAGGATCTGCTCCATGATCTTGCTGGGCACAGAAGTGAGACTGACTGGCCTGTAGTTCCCTGCATCTTCTTCTTTTTTCCTTTTTTGAAAATAGAGGTTTCTTAAACCTTGGCGTCTTTTTTTATAGTTAGTCTCATTTTGTGTCAGGAAGTTTAATCTGTTAGTTAGACCATGTATACATAACATTTCTTGTATTGGTTTGAAATACTTTTGCAAATCATGGCTAGGACTTTTTTTTACCTCAGAACATAGAACTTAAACAACATATTTGTTGCCCTTTTCTGATTCTGCCTATTCTCAATTTCATTTTCTACCTCAAGAGAATATTCTCACCAAAATACAAAAAAAAATGAGCAATCAATAACCTGTGATACAGAACAGTGTTGTGGAATAGAAAAATGAAAAAAAATATGTTATTTCCTATGGAGATTTACCCAAAATGTGTATCATTCATGATTTATTTGGTGAATGCGACAAGTTCCATACCAAGCATTATGCAGCCAGAGAAATGGAGATCCTAAAATTCAATAATCACCTTCATAGTCTGTTTCCTCTACACTGTATCATATGTTTTATACCCTGTATGTCTTCCATATTTCATTCATTGTGTTATTTAGTGATGCAGTTGCTATAATCATACGAGCTGAAGCTCTTAAAGAATGGACACACACAAATACTGAGAGTTGGAAACTCTCCTAAAAAAAATCATTTGCACACCATACTTGCCCTAGTAATCACAGGAAAATCTGTTCTTATATTAGGGCAATACTTTTCCTAGTCTTCTTTTATTATTCCTGGAAAGACACTTAATCCTTCAGAAAGCCATTTGAGGCATCTACATTACATTTCTCTTAATCCCTCCAGAGATGCCTGGCTTTTGAAGACACTGTACAGGGAAGCTATTTTCCTAATTTAGACACTCATGTTAACATATCTCAAAATCATAGAAAAATTTAGAAAGAATTTCTGGAAGTCATCTTGTCCAAAACCTCATTCCAAGCACCACCAACTAGATCAAGTTATTACGAGGTTTTGCCAGTAGAGTATAAATGTCTTCAGGGATGGAGAGTCCATCTCAACCTCTCTGGGCAACCTGTCGTGGTTTAGGGCAAATTAGCTACTGGGGACGTGGGGGACCCCAGATGGGAAAGAAAGATGTTCCCCTCTACCCCTCTTCAAAAAGAGCGGCAGAGGAGGGAAAAAGAGACTTATGAGTTTAGAATGAACGAAACTACTTGAATGAAGTATTAATAATAAAATAAAAAGGAAATAATGAAATATATACCAAACCATATCAAGCTCTGAAGATTACAATCACAACACCGGCTTCCAATGGGGAAGTCCCAGGCTGGACTTGGTGATGGATGGGAACTGAATTCTGGATCTGCATTCAGGATTGGGATCACAGGCAGATGAACAGAGTCCTCCTTGGACATCGGCCATTGAAGAAAGAGAGCTGACCCTTTGATCCTCAGCTTTTATACTGAGCATGAGGCAGATGGAAAACCCTGTTGGTCAGTTTTGGGTCACCTGTCCTGTCCGCTTCTCCCTGCAGGTGGGACCCCACCGTGCTTTTCTGCTTCCGACTCTCTAACGGGGCAAATAACAAAGCTATCTGGCCTTGGGTGTTATAGCAATAAGTATAAGCAAGAGCCTCTCTGCATACCATGCCTTGGCATCAACTATAAACATTGGTCTTATCACTCCGTGAGTGAACACTGTCTGCACAATATGCTGTTAATTTCAGTAGTTAGAAGAGGCCTAGCTAAGAACTAAAGTTACTGAGCAAAATTGGTCCTGTTTTATCTCAAACTGAGACAAACCTGTCCCAGTTTTTGATTGTTTTAGTCGTGAAATATTTATCCTAATATATACTTTATTTTTCCTGGTATCGTAATTTCTCTCACTGAAATTTTTGTCCAGAGCTTCTTATCTATCACTGTACACTTCCAAGAAGAGTCTGTCTCTGTCCTATGCATAAAACTTCATTAATATCTCCCCTAACCCTTATCTTCTTAACACTGAACAAACTCAGGTTTCTCAGCCTCTTAAATATTTTGTGATCCATTGTCCTAATCATTTTGGTCTTTCTCTGATGTACTCACTCCAGTACATCAATGTCTTTCTTGCACCGGGGAATAAAAACCGACACAGTACTCCAAGTGCAGCCTCACATCCATTGGACAGGGGGGAATAATTACTTCCCTTGACCTCCTGGCAACACTTTTGCTGACACAGACCAGAATGCTTTTGACCACCTTTACCACAAGGCCATAATATTTGCTGTGCACCATGACCTGCAGGTCCCTTTCTGGCATCATTACATAGTCTCTGGTGTCATTAGATGATATGAATATAATCTAAAATGAACACTAGGAAACGAAGGCAATGTATGAAAATATGGTGTAGCAACCAGTGTTGGAGTCCCCTCTTAGATGTGTCATGCAGATGGTGAGAGCAGGTGATCTCAGTGATAGCTTCTGGCATTAAAAGTTAGTAACATAAAATAGTATTGGCATCTCCAGTATACTTTTAATTATTTCATCTCCAAGCTACTTCTGTGAATTATAGTCTCTCAATCTCTATTATTTCATTAAGGCATATATCACCACCTTGCTTTGCTACTTTACCTCCAGTCATTCAAGAAATGTGCTTGACTATAGGCCATTTTGTGGCAAACAGGTTTGTTGGTTACAATGCTCACTTCTATTGTACTTGAATACATTTCTCACTAATTTATTTAATTAAAGGGTATGTAGCATACTGGCTATTGTGTACATGTTCAATGCTCCCAAATATTATTTTTTTTTTTCATAGAATTCAGTGTTTCTGCAAATAAAATAAATTCTTTTTTTAAGTTAGATGAGAGGCAATCCATACTTTAGGAGCAATAAATACTCAGAACTGTTCTTCTGATTTGTAAAGTTCATGTTGAAAATTTAAAGTATATTCTCCTTTTAAAGAATTTGTCTCCTATGAGTTTCACTTTTGTATGTATATATATACAAATACATGTGCATCAGATTATAGAGATTATAGAAAATTATGATATGGTGACAAACTTAGTAATTTAAGATTATCAGTATTTTCCATCAAGTACAAGGAAATCACAGAACTAAATACTTAATGTGGCATTCTTTTTTAATTGTGTCTCTCAATAGATTTTCATCCAAAATATTTTTTTCTTTTGTGTAAGAAAAATTCAGGGAATATACAAAAAGATAGTGATGTGCTGTCAATATTTTTGCAAGGGTTTCCCTGAAAAATCCCTATATCCTGTAGTTACGCATTTACCTCAATGGTGTATTCATTTTCAGATAAGATGAGTAAGAAATTAGAAAATGTTTTCTTATTGACATGAGAAAATTCTTTCCAATTTCTCTAAACAAAGAAATGCATCATAAAAGAAGCATTTAACAATAGCACTTACTTTGAATGTTTATTTTTTTCCTAGAAATAATAGTTTATAGTAACAATTTTCTGCCTGTTTGTACTTCTGTTTTTTGAACAGCAACCTGGATTTTTTCATGCCTTTGAAAGGCATGTCTTAGAGAATTTATATTGAAGGGGAAAACATGGATTTGTGACAAAAAGACACTTATTTTTAAATCTTGTGTTGTTGTGATTCCCAAAGACTTTCCTTATTAGAAGAAGATACAGGGAAAGGGCAAACGAGTGCACCCGCTGCAAGTTTACCTATGACATCAAGCTGTGTGGTGTGGCTGACACACTGGAGGGAAGGGATACCATCCAGAGGGACCCGGACAGGCTTGAGAGGTGGGCTTGTGCAAAACTCCTGAAGTTCAACAAGGCCAAGTGCAAGGTCCTGCATGTGGGATGGGGCAATCCCAAGCACAAATACAGGCTGGGCAGAGAATGGATTGAGAACAGCCCTGAGGAGAAGGACTTGGGGGTGTTGGTTGATGAGAAGCTCACCTTGAACCAACATTGTGTGCTTGCAGCCCAGAAAGCCAGTCATGTCCTGGGCAGCATCAAAACAAACGTGGCCAGCAAGTTGAGGGAGGTGATTCTGCCCCTCTACTCTGCTCTTGTGAGAGCCCACCTGGAGTACAGCATCCCCCAACATAGGAAACCTATGGACCTGTTGGAGCAAGTCCAGAGGAGGGACATGAATGTGACCAGAGGGGATGGAGCACCTCTTTTATGAAGACAGGCTGAGAGAGTTGTGGTTGTTCAGCCTGGAGAAGAGGCAGCCCTGAAGAGACCTTATAGTTGCCCTCCAGTATCTGAAGGGAGCCTATAGAAAAGGTGGTGAAGGACTCTATCAGGGAACGCAGTGATAGGAGTAGGGGTAACGGGTTTAAACTGAAAGAGGTTAGATTTAGAGTAGATACAAGGAAGAAATTTTTTACTGTGAGGGTGGTGAGACATGGGAACAAGTTGCCCAGATAAGTTGTGGAGGCCTCATCCCTGGAAGTGTTCAAGGCCAGGTTGGCCTGGCCTTGCCACCTGACCTATTGGAAGCTGTCCTTGCCATAGCAGGCAAGATGAAGATGATCTTCAAGGTTCTTTCCAACCCAAACTGTTCTATGATTCTACGATTCTGTGAAATTTATAGAAGACAATTTAATATTTCTCTGTTTGTTTGTTTTTTTTTCCATTGCCTTTATTTCCAAACTCCTCCTTTGTATGCTCTCCTGCTAGGTATTTCAAGACTACTTCTTCTGAAAATCATAAGACATCACTTTTCTTCCACAGAAGTTGTAACATATACTTTATGTTACTTATAGTCATCAAATCATGCTATTAAAATACCTGTAAGCACAACTTACCTCAGTGTAGCTGAAGACAATTTTTGTGTGCCTTAAAGGTAATCATCTTTGACATCTTTTCCACTGTTAAACATTCTCAGTAAAATACCATGAAAAACTAGTATGTCAGGAACAAATACAACTGTCTTGATAACCTTGCTATTATATCCAATGAGAAAGGTAAAGCTGCCAGATAAGTCAGATTTAGCTGATCCATCAAGCTCTGAAGCTTTTGGGACATTTTCACATAGAACTGCTAAACTTTTTGTCCTGTTGTCTCTGCTCTGACTGAATTTTTCCCCTTCCATGTCTTTTCACAGAAGAACTAAGAGGGTCAGGCAGGAGAAGAGAAAAACCAATTCAGTAGAGCAGTATCCTGCCCTGCCAGGGGCTCCTTTCCGAGAGCAGCAGGTTTTCCATCCATGCCAGCATGGCCAGAAGAGACAATTAAACCTTTTATGTTTGATAGATCAGCAGGCTGGCTGGTCCTTTACCAATTTCTATGGGAAACAACTCAAACTTGGAAAGAAAACAAGTCTCCCATCATAAAAATCTCATTCATTATTGTTCTTCTTCAACCAACGAAATATTAATCAAATGAAAACATTCCTACAGCATGAAGTATACAGAAATTGTATTAGCTTCAAAATATTTCATTGCTGGTTTAAGTGGTCTGTGGACAATTGATTGTCTATTATCTCTTCATGAGTCCTCAATGGCGTCTACTTCATGGCTTAAAAAGAAGTGCTTAACACAAGAAATCATCATGAAACCAATACAAATCAACTTGCATTACAATTTTAAAACTGTAATTCATTGTGGAAATAAATTGTAGTCCATACTGTAACAACCTAAGCATTTGACTCTGATAATTTCAAAATGTTTTTATTGTGAAATAATTAAATAGCTATCACGCAGTATTTTGAAGGAATCATAATTTGATTAAATGTAAGTATAGATCATAGAATCATAGAATTGTCTAGGTTGGAAGAGACCCTTGGGATCATTGAGTCCAACCATCTACCCTACTCTACAAGTTCTCCCCTACACCATATCCGCCAACACCACATCTAAATGTCTCTTAAACATATCCAGGGATGGTGACTCAACCACCTCCCTGGGCAGTCTATTCCAATGCCCAACCACCCTTTCTGTGAAAAATTCTTTCCTAATGTTCAGTCTAAACCTACCCTGCTGGAGCTTGAAGCCATTCCCTCTTGTTCTGTCATTAATTACCTGTGAGAAGAGACCAGCACCAACCTCTCTACAGTGTCCTTTCAAATAGTTGTAGAGAGTGATGAGGTCTCCCCTCAGCCTCCTCTTCCTCAAACTAAACAGTCCCAGCTCCTTCAACCGCTCTTCATATGATATGTCTGCTAGGCCCTTCACCAGTTTCGTTGCCCTCCTCTGCACTCGCTCCAGCACCTCGATATCTCTCTTGTATTGCGGTGCCCAAAACTGGACACAATACTCGAGGTGTGGCCTCACCAGTGCTGAGTACAGGGGCACAATCACCTCCCTACTTCTGCTGGCCACGCTATTTCTAATACAAGCCAGGATGCCGTTGGCTTTCTTGGCCACCTGGGCACACTGCCGGCTCATATTCAGCCGCTTGTCAATTAGAACCCCCAGGTCTCTTTCTGCCAGGCAGCTTTCCAGCCACACCTCCCCAAGCCTGTAGCGCTGCATGGGGTTATTGTGGCCCAAGTGCAGAACCTGGCACTTGCCCTTGTTGAAACTCATACCATTGATGTTGGCCCAGTGATCCAATCTATCTAAGTCTCTCTGTAGAGCTTCCCTGTCCTCCTGGGAATCAACACTCCTGCTTAACTTGGTGTCATCTGCAAACTTGCTGATGATACACCCTATGTCCTTATCAAGATCATCAATAAAGACGTTGAACAGAAATGGTCCCAACACTGAGCCCTGAGGAACACCACTTGTGAGCGGCCGCCAGCTGGATTTAAATCCATTGAGCACCACTCTTTGGGACCTTCCAGTCAGCCAGTGCTTGATCCAGTGGATCGTATGCTCATTCAGGCCGTGCGAAGCCAGTTTTTCCACAAGAATTGTATGGGGGACAGTATCGAATGCTTTTTGAAAGTCCAGGTATACAATATCAACAGCCTTTCCCTCATCCAGTATTCTGGTAATCTTGTCATAGAAGGAGATCAGGTTCGTCTGGCAGGACCTGCCTTCCATCAACCCATGCTGACTAGGCCTGATCCCCTGGTTGCCCATTATGTGGGTTTTGATGGCACTCAGGATGACCTGCTCCATGACCTTCCCTGGTATCGAGGTTAGACTGACTGACAAGATGTTTGTTATCCATTCAACAGTTACCGCAACAATTTTCAAATCTTAACAGAAAGAGCTGAATTTTGACCAGATTGTGCAATCATCCTCAGTGTCCTATTTGTATACTAAGAAAATATCGTGTTTCTATTTCTTCATACAGTAATGCTGTTGCTTGGTTCAAGTTTCAACTTCACTTGAATACTTTTGAGTTCATTATTTCACCCATCAGGAAGGAAGTGAAATGATACAAAACATTAATTATTATAAATTACTATTTTTAAGACCATACTACCTCTTTAATGAAATAATTAATGTGTAGTATATTTTCTTTTTATTGTTTTACATTAGAGCAACTTATCATTTATAAGGCAGACAGTATGAGAGCACTCATTAAAAAAGAGCAAACACAGTGTGTAAAGGTTACTTTGCCTAGCACCAATTACAGTATAGTCAGTGACAAGAGAACTGCCAGCCCAAGGGGTAGACTGTGATGACAGTCAGACATCCACACAAGAGGAGGTTGCAGTGAGAAAACTGTTAAACACATATGTGATTTATAGTCATAAAACTTTTTTCCCATCTGATCTTTTAGGAGGGAACCATAAGTGACAGGAAAATATTATAAAAAGACTATCAGAGGAAAAAAATATTTATAATTAAAATGTAAATTAAACAGGAAAAAAACACATGAAGAAACTGAATTGTTATTAATTCTGTACATAGAGAAATGAGCATGTGTGTGTACACGTATGGACATATAGTATACATATAAAATACATGTAAAGCATAAAAGAAATTAGTGTGGTTTACATTACATTTGGATTTGACATAGATGTATGGAATAGATAACCTATATAACTGAAAACATTACTTGCACCTTTTCTAGAATAGCAGTTTCCATACCATTTTGGCTTGAAGAAATCAGTGTATTAGCTATTTCTGGATGAGTACATGGTATTTAAATTTGAAAGAACTACTGGCAATTACATTAATTTCAGCTATGTGAACTAAAAGGAAAATACTCCCATGACAGGCAGATATAATTTTATTATTTACTTGAATTTAAAAAGAATAATTATGGAAAACAATAGAATTATTGTGCTGAATGTGTTTTTAAAGTATTTAACGTGAAATGGAGTGCCAAGCAAAGCTTAACCCAGCTGCATTATAAATTTCAATACATCAAAATTAGATCAATTACATTGAAAATAAGTGGGGGCCGAGTGTTAGAGATATTAATATGCGTCCAGAATAGGAGGGTTTGATAGTGAGTCTTCACATCCCTGCAGCCTGGCAAACTAATAGATGTACCTTGCTCTTTTTGGTGAATGCCTCATTCAGCTGACATGATCCTGCAGCCTTTTTTCAGGTCTATGGAATAGTCTGTGCAATACACCAGATATTCAACTAGGCTCAGCAGCTGCAAGCTACACTAAGTTTTAAAAGAATCTATCTCCCAATAGCATTTCATAAAAAATAGCCACATTTTCAGTGAAACTCATCATGCTGGATGTAATAAACTCCATTTTTCTGTACAAAACCTGTTCTAAGTCACTTATAAAATTTAATAGCAAATTATAACCTTTCAACAGAGTCCCAAAAAACACCTAAAGATTTCCTATATGACAGTGCCATCTGGGAAAGTGAACACTGATGTTTAAAGTGGGATATTAGCCCTTTTCTGTTTATCTAATAAAAGTTGCTATCACTTCTTCTTTCACCACCTGTCCTTAGAAATCAATACAGCTGTAAAGCCACTTTGCATTTTGAACAGGCACAATTTGTTTTCTGTGTAATTTTTTTGTGTTCTGCATCAGGAAATTCCTGCCTGAAATGAATGTATGCATTGCCAATGAAGGAGGAGCTAGAGAAAGATGTCATGGCCTATATTATTTCTTTGACAGAAGTGCATTGAAAAATGTTTTCTTGTTTAAATCTGAATTTAGAAGTGTTGCCAGTAGATAAGTGGATCACAATTATTCACAATTCTGTAAATACACAGAGTTTTTCTTTTATTCTTCCCTCTGCTTCCCCCCCCCTCCCCCCGATGAAACTAGTGCTTCAGGACATTTTTCCTTCTCAGATAAGGTCCACGTTCTGCCAAGTAAAACTATGTCTGGAAGGGTCTGCTAAGACTTAGCATAAACATACATAACTGAATTGACCTCGTATGGCCATTGCAACAATAGGAGAGATAACTAAAATGGCAAGCAGATTAAAAAGAGCAGAAGTCAGTACACTGTCAGCCTTGTCTATCTTGTACTATTCTGTCTACTTGCAGCTTTCCTTTGCTTCCAAAGTCACTCAAGCATGCAATAAGTAGATTTTCAATGAGTTGGAACTTCCTGCATTAGTTGAAGTTTTGACATGTTTTTCTGCAGCAATGCCATCAGAGATTTTCTACCTTTTCCTAAGTGGGCAATGTTGATAAAGTAAAACCAGATAATTCATGCAACTACAAAAATGTCTTCTGGGTTTGCTTATCCAGTGTTTTTCATATGTTTTTACATATCATTTAGTATTTCCAATCTTGTTTATGCTTCTAAACTGCCAGAACATATGCCGACATTCATATTATAACACAAAAAACGTTATAATTATCAAGTTTCAATCACTGGTTACGTTCATCAGTATAAGAGCCAGCTCAAAAGCAGTAAAAGAATATCCTTGACTCTAATAAGATTTTGCTCTACCTTTATTTCCTAAGAGGAATCATAACTGTAAGGCTCAGACATAACTTAAGAAGTCTCATAACTGTGGTACCTCAAGCCTAGATTCACAAAAGGCCTAGGAAATAGCAGTACTACTCCAGCTGCAATCCAAAGCACAAGTGATTAAAGGATGTGTCCAACATGTGAAGATCAAGTACTAAAACCTTCTTCAGTCTTTTGGATTTCAAGTCTTCATCTTTAATCTCTGAGAAGAGTAACAGAATTAAATTATATGCTGTTCTGAAGTTGGGAATATTTCCAATTCTCTGTCTAAATCCTTTTCCCTGGGAAAATTAAGAATAAAAAAGTCTAAGGTCAGTTAGATGAAAGAAGAGGATATGAAACAACTAAGGCATTCACTCGGGAGACGGGAGACCTTGGTTTCACTAAGTGCTTAAGGGATTATTTTATATCAACAGTTAGTGAAAAAAAAAACATGAATGGCTCTTATGAACAAGATTCAGAACTTAGTTTTGCCTTATTCCAGGAAATTATTTCATCAACTGGCTATATTCTTTGAGTTAAAGACAGTGAGTGATCATTCATATACACAGTCTGCATTTGAGGGCAATCAAATTTGCAATCATAATGTCTATGGATCTTTTTATTTACCAGGGAAGAGACCATTGTTAGGGACAGTTCTAGTAAATGACAAAGTGTTGTAAAAAAAAAAGGAGATTATTAAAAGCAGAAATGTCCTATAACTTCAGTAAAAGGAGTGTTTTAATGCTCTTTTTTCTAGTAATGGTTCAAGCAAGTAATGAGAGAGTAGTGTCTAAGAGAAAATTGATTAAAACTCAAGAATTTTCTGGCAAATCAGCTAATCTAGAAGAGGGAGAAAGAGACCTAGTCCCTTATCAGCACAAGTTACTTTTGGGTTTGCTGTGGATTCAGTTTAAATCTAAACTGAAGGGAGAATCAGGGTTCTTGATAGATATATGAAAAGAAATCACTTTTTTTTTTTAACTTTGGAAAAAAATCACAGTCACAAATCACCAAACATAGCTGCCCAAGACAAAATGTTACTTGCTATAGATGCTATTTTATCAAAGACACTTCTAAGTCCTTCTGATGTAATAATTTAATTAGGGAAATATATATAACATACTGATATAAATATCTTTTGCCTACATAAGGCAAATAGTGTCAGGAAGAGGGATTTGCTGAAACAGATGTAAAAGCAAAAGCTTTCCAACATGTCTGTATGCCAGTATCATATTTACTAATTATTCTAATACACAGAAACAAACAACCTCCCCAAACAAGATCAGAACCAAAAAGCTATTATTATACCCAGTAAAAATAAGTAGATTAGACTACATCTTATATTTTGCTGTTTTCACAATTATTTCACAATATTGTCATTCTTTTCAATATATTTAATGTATTTTTGTATTGACGTATATTTAATTGGCACATTAAAATTTACAATATCTATGAAATGATCTTTAACAAATGTACCTTCCATCATCATTTTAATAATTAAAACTATAATCATTTGAGATAATATTTATAGTATTTCATCTTAATTTCAGTGAGATAAAGCTGCTTTTATGCATTAAATTTGGGATGAGGTTTAATAGCTGTTTAATGCTTAGATCCCCAACACGGCAAAGATGTTCTATTCTGAACATGAAGTTATTAATGAAATCAATAGCAGTCTATGCTTTACAACTGCAGAATTCTTTTCTTGAATTCAGACTCAAATTCAGCAGACTGATTTATCAACCTCAAATATGCAGAATATATGAGAAAACTTTTTAAAAATAGTGTTACTATTGTGCTGTGTCTTTTAGTACTTATCTGTGGCACAGCAAAAAGAACTTCAAAGGAAATGGATATGTCCACCCTTTTTTAGTTTTACAGTGAAACAATAAAACTTTTCTCCTGTAGGATGGTCTATATCAACTTTTGTGGAAAGAAAACTCTCAAATACTTACGTGGATTATTTATGTTATAGCAAATTCAGGGCAACATTAGATGTATTGACCTGTAAATGCAGTTATTGATAATAATGTAATATTAATTGTAATAAAGTATAACACTTGTATGTAATGTAGCATGCAATATGCAATATTATGTGTAATATAAAATAACTGGAATTGTGTAACTTTTATATAACAGTATCATTCAATTATAGTAGTGTCAGTACAAACAGACACAGGCAAAGTAGATAATTGATTATTAAGGCATAATAACCTTTCAGATGTCTCTACCAAAGTCCCAAGAAGGGAGGATACACTTGTGGGTTACTAGCTAGTGCTCGAGATCAGCTTTCCCTTCAGTAAGTATATCTCAACTTTATCCCTTCCTAGAGGCCAATAGGAACAGTGAGCCTAAATCTGCAGGACTCTGTCCTCCTCTCAGTCCTTTTGCAAGCTCTCTCCTCTCTCCGGTGCCTGTAGTAGAAGCAGGTTGCCACACAAAACCTCTAGCTCCTGCTTCTTAATGACAACATGCAATTTTGTCTGCTCTGATGACACACCCTAAACTAGCTCTGAGTGGTGTTTTACAGCATTTCATACTGACTTACAACTCTTCTAGTGGTGCTCCCACTGTTTTTGTGAATCCTCCCTGATTACTGGGAATTAAAGTTTTATGCCAGCATTTTGTTACGTCATGAGGATTTTTTTTTTTAAACTGAAGAAATAAAAATATAATCAAACTGATTAAGAATAAAAAAAAACTTCAATTTTTCAGCTGAATAGTTCTTTTTAGCTGAAGCAATGTACAGGACTGGAAGAACTAGCAAGCTTAATCCCATGCTTTTGAAGGTTTCCATTCAAAAGAAAAAATTCATAGATCTGTCAGGTTCCACTATAAAAGTAAACCTCCTGTTCCTATCCTTGTTATAAACAGGTATCAGGCTAAGCCTCAGAGTGGAAAGTTTCACTTTTCTGAAAGTGATCATGCCAAAAAATATTTAATAGTTTCCAAGCTCCTCGGCAAGGAACACAGTCTCATAACTGCTGATTGGTAACTTCTCCCCTCCCCAGGGAAGACTCAGAAATGCTCACTGAGACAAATTAAAATAAAAGGTTTCAAAACACTTAGAATTCATTTAATTTTCATAGCATCATAGAATCATAGAATGGTTTGGGTTGGAAGGGACCTTAAAGATCATCTTGTTCCACCTGCCCTGTCCTAGCCAGGGGCACCTTCCACTAGACCAGGTTGCTCAAAATCCCATCCAACCTGGCCTTAAACACTTCCAGGGATGGGACATCCACAAATTCTCTGGGCAACCACTTCCAGTGCCTCTCCACCCTCACAGTAAAGAATTTTTTCATTATGTCTAATCTAAATTTACCCTCTTGCAGTCTAAAGCTGTTACTCCTTGTCCCATCATTACACTCCCTAATAAAGAGTCCCTCCCCATCTTTCCTGTAGACTCCCCTTAAGTACTGGAAGGCTGCTGTAAGATCTTCACAAAGCCTTCTCTTCTCCAGGGTGGAAAACCCCAACTCTCTCAGCCTGTCTTCATAGGAAAGGTGGTCCAGCCCTTTGATCTTCTTTATTACCATCCTCTGGACCCGCTCCGACAGGTCCATGTCCTTTTTATGTTGGGGGCTCCAGAGCTGGACACAGTACACCAGGTGCAGTCTCATGAGAGTGGAGTAGAGGGGCAGAATCACCTCCCTCAACCTGCTGGCCACACTTCTTTTGATGCAGTCCAGGATACGGTTGGCCTTCTTGGCTGTAAGAGTACACTGCAGGTTCATGTTGAGCTTCTCATCCACCAACACCCCCAAGTCCTTCTCCTCAGGGCTGCTGTCAATCCATTCTCTGCCCAGCCTGTATTTGTGCTTGGGATTGCCCCAACCCACATGCAGGACCTTGCACTTGGCCTTGTTAAACTTCAGGAGTTTTGCACAGGCCCACCTCTCAAGCCTATCCACGTCCCTCTGGATGTCCAGGTCCCTTCCCTCCAGCATGTCGACTGTTCCACACAGCTTGGTGTTGTCAGCAAACTTGCTGAGGGTGCACTCGTTTGCCCACCATCCATGTTGCTGACAGAGATGTTAAATAGCACTGGCCCCAGTAGCAACCCTTGAGGAATGCCGCTTGTCACTGGTTGCCACTTGAACATCAAGCCATTGACTGCAACCCTTTGAGTGCGATCATCCAGCCAGTTCCTTATACACTGAGTGGTCAATCAGTCATATCTGTGTCTCTCCAATTTAGAGACCAGGATGTCGTGTGGAACAGTGTGAAATACTTTCCATAAGTCCAAGCAGATGATGTCAGTTGCTCTTTCCTTATCCACCAAACCCCCTTGTAGAAGGCCACCAAATTTATCAGGCATGATTTGCCCTTAGTGAAGCCATGTTGGCTGTCACCAATCACCTCCTTATTTTCCATATGCCATAGCAGAGTTTCCAGGAGGATCTGCTCCATGATCTTGCCAGGCACAGAGGTAAGACCTCTACTGGTCTAAGACTGTAGTTCACGGGTCTTCCTCTTTTTCCATTTTTTAAAATGGGGGTTGTGTTTTCCCTTTTCCAGTGGAGCTTCACAGGACTGCCTCAGGTTCTTTATGTGATGGATAGTGGCTTAGCAACTTCATCCACCCGTTCCCTCAGGACCTGTGGATCTATGTCATCAGCTCCCATGGATTTTTCTCATCAGGTCCCATGGATTTGTACACCTTTAGGTTCCTCAGTTGATCTTGAACATGGTCTTCTCCTACAGCGGGCTGTTCCTCATTCTGCAGCTCCCTGTCTTTGCCTTCTGCAACTTGGTGTACACCACATTCCTATTCTGCATATGCTACTGTCTGGTCAATAACATTTTCCTGTCCCTTTAGCCTTTACTGACTTTATGCATAGCAGCTATGTTACTTTTCCCACTGTGTTTATATTACTGAAAATATTCATATGGTTTCTACTGCTTGATTTATTTTCCTTTTCAAAAAATAACTAACTGTGACTTTTAAGAATTTTCACTATCTGTTCAGAATTTCTGATGCCTGCCCAATTTTCCTTATATTTGCTACATGTTTCTGACTACTTTTAGTACTCTTCTTTGGAGTATTGCATATTCAAGTAGCTCTAATGTACAAGTGTTATTTTTTTTAAGATACAATCAGTTCAAATTTCAGATTAAAAGAAAAACTCAAACCTTGTATTTATTTGACTAAAATTTTCAGTACAGCCAACCTCATTTATAAGTTCATTTAATTTATTAATTTTCCCTTTTTAAATAGAGAACTTCCACTACAAACCTTACTTCTGCAGAAAGTTGTGACATAAGTCTCTTCATGCTTGTGAAGTACTCTGTTGCTATAGTGATGACTGTAATAGAAAAAGCTACGAGAAATGCAGTAACTCTGTCTTGAGGACATGGTTTCAATAAAGTCTAATAAATGAAATATACAGCTGTAGAGTGAAAATAAAAAGATAAGACAAAATATTGAATACCTTTTTTTTTTTTTTCCATGAGGATCATCCATTTTACGCACTTCATGAGACAGTCCTGGGCGAGAGGAAGTGGCAGGGAGGAAAGCATGCAATTGCACAATTTATATATAGTTGCAAACTTACAAGGAGGTGCAGAGTTGGAAAGCAGCCTTAATTCTAGAATTTCTTAGATTATTAGGCTTGGGGATATTTTTCTTTAACGAAGTGTAACTGCTGTTCTGGCACTTCCCTGCAAGAGACTTAGCCTCAGTTCTGTGATAATTGAAATACTGTTTCCTATTATTTTTTATCTGGAAGTTTAGTGCCTTTTCTGCTGCATCCTTTTTTTCTTTTGCCTCCAGTCATAAAAAACCTACCTCTACTGTGTACAATTCAGGAAGGCCCGGCTGATTTACAATACACTCTTCACCAATCCCAGCTATTTCAGGGTTAATCTATCTCCACTAGCACACATACAACATTGCTTACACCGCTGTCAGATGTAGCCCAGAGATAGCTATCTTGAATTGTTTATGATGATTTAAAACTGATAGAGTCTGATACAAGTTTCAAAAAAGAAACAGACAAAGTTTTTTTGGAATAAAACATAAGGAGAAATATTTCTCAGGTAAAATGTCACTGTTTTCTGAAGATGTTAGCAAATTTTTGGTGACTGTTTTCTGTACACAATTAATGGGCTGAGTACAGCATGTTTAATATCACTTTGAAATACAACATATTTATGAAAATAAGATCCGTTTCCAATTCTTGATGAAATGAAATGAGGTAACTGAGCTGCAGCAATCATATTATGGAAAAATTTCTGCTATCCAGGCTGCTGAGTCATTGTTATCAATCATGCATACTTAATTTATGCATGGGTGTGTAAGTGTGTATATATATCTTTTTTAGCTTATTTATAATTATATACATTTTTAAGAATATAAAGCAAAATTATTTTTACATACCTGTATTCCATGCTTGATCCAGATGCGATTTTCTCCAAACATTGTAGAAAGTAACGAATTAGTAAGACATTAGGGCAATGCAAGGTATTACACCTACCTGGAAAATAAAGTTATATTTTTTCATTCCGTGATGTAAAGTAACCAGTGTGGATCCAGAATCTGATAGAACAATATAATAAAAATTATATAGGCTGCACTATCATCTAACTGGGTTAATTTTTTTAGATGCAAACTCTGTTGTGGTATTTCAAGAACCTGTCAGTAAAGAAATGCAATTCTTGAACTATATAAGCATCAGGACTGTAGTATTGTTACACATTAGAAAACCTATTGAATGCAAAAAGATCATTTCATCTGCCTTCTGGCTGAAAAAGGTGAATTCCAGAAGAAATCTATAGTCTCAGGTGCTGTAGATGTCATAGCTGACAGTCCTGAGTTTGCTTTTTAGGAAAAGGTACATGATTGGTAGAAATTTTGTCTGATTTCACCCAAGCTAACAGAATGCTGGCATTTGGATTTGTACCAGAAAAGTTTTTTGAGTAGGTTACCAAAGATGACTATGACTTCTCAAGACAGACCTGCTGCTGGACAGACTATGTGACATATTGTTGTGGTTTAGGCCAAATCCCACTGGGGACCTGGAGGACCCCAGATGGGACCAACAGATGCTCCCCTCTACCCCTCTTTGAAGAGAGAGGCAAAGGAGGAAAAAGAGACTTATGAGTTTAGAAGGAACTAAACTACTTTAATGAAATATTAATAATAAAATAAAAAGAAAATAATGAAATATATACAAAACCTTATCAAGCTCCCAGGATGACAATCATGACACCGGCTGGCACTGGGGCAGTCCCAGGCTGGACTCAGTGACGGACGGGAACTGGATTCCGGATCTGCAGGCAGGATCGGGACCAAAGGCAGATGAATGGAGTCCTCCTCAGATGTCGGCTGTTGAAGGAAGAGAGAGAGAGCCAGAGCCAGTGCTCCCAGCACTCCCAGCTCCCCAGCTCCCCAGCTTCCTGCTTCCCAGTTTCCTGCTGACTCTTTGATCCCTCAGAGGGCTTTTATACTGAGCATGATGCAGATGGGATGGAATACCCTGTTGGTCAGTTTTGGGTCACCTGTCCTGTCCGCTCCTCCCTGCAGGTGGGACCCCACTGTGCTTTTCTGCTTCCAACCCTCCAACGTGGCAAATAACAAAGTTGGTTGGCCTTGGGTGTTATAGCGATAAGTATAAGCAAGAGCCTCTCCGCATACCACGTCTGGACATCAGCCATAAACATCGGTCTTATCACTCTGAGAGAGCGAACATTGTCTGCACAATATGCTGTTAATTTCAGCAGTTAGAAGAGGTCCAGCTGAGAAGCAAAGTTACTGAACAAAATTGGTCCTGTTTTACCTCAAACCAGGACACATATGTACAATTGCTAAAATAAACAGTAACTGGCAGACTTGGTTTTGCTTCAGGCATTTGAAGAAAATTTAATAAAATCCATGAAGGTGGGACCTGCTAATTTAAATTGTTCATGGCTACAGAAGTTCAGTGTACACATATAATTTATTGGATTAGATTACTGCCTGTTGTTAAATCTGTGGTTATAATATTAAACACTTAACAATCGGGATTCCTTTTCTCTTTTTGTTTTTCTGTAGTAACTACTTCAGAAAACCAGTTCAAGTCTCCTCAGAAGTATGACAAAGAATTATCGTTGCTGTTCTGGACATGAAGAACCAGCATTCTTTTGCCATGAGAAGGGGAAGGTCGAAGACAGGAGCAAATGGTTTGGAGACCTAATTGCTCTGTGGCCATAAGAGGGAAATTATGGGAGTTGGGCAATGGCTGCTGCTGTTGGGAAAGATTACATCTCTCGCCCCTTCCCTCATCAGGAGATGTCAGTTTATGTACCCCAAGCTTACACAGCTCATAGGTGACAGAGACAAATCCTTTCTTGGTGTCTGATAGGAGCAGCCAGGCAACAGCTTTGCTGCCCCATCAGTCTGTTCCTAATGCAACTGTCTCATTCACCTGAGCTCGGAGCTGGCCTTGATGCTGCCTAAAGGCAAAGCTTTCTTATGTGTTCCTGTCTTCATTTTTATAATATTCATTTCAGACTAATGTTGCACACAATTTCTTTCAATTTTTTCTTCAAACTCATTTAAAGTAAAAAACCTATCGCTCCTGACAAACAGAAAATTTCCATCCCTGAACACCTTGTTCATGAAGTCCAGGATATCTCAGGTCCAGAAAATGAGATCATCACCGTGTTTAAGCTTGCATATATGAATACATGAATACCTAATATTTTAGCAAGAAGGTCCTAATTCCCATTATTTCCTATACCCTTCTTGACATGACATTCCATGAATTTGTAATTGGAATCAACCAAGAATTTTTTTGAAAAAGATTTTTTTGTAAAATTAATCAAATCCAAAGTCTCTGTGCGAACAAATGTCAGAAACGTCTCGTGAACTCTAGGGGTTAAGGATGTCATAACAGAATCCTTATGGCAAAGAGAATTCTCATCTGCCAGTGCTCACGGGAAGACAATTATTTCTCTCCTGAAACTGCAAACCACTTCTCAAGTTGATATACATTGGTCTTACTGCTATCTTTGGGGAAGAAAACAAAACAAAACAAAACAAACAACCAAACAAAAAGAACCCACAGCCTTTCAAAACTTTGGAATAAAACAGTTTGCACAGTTGTCATTGACCCACTATGTTCATTTTTGATTTGCCAGACTGTTGCGTAAAGACAAATTTATTTGTAATCTGTTACTTCAATATCCTCAAAAAGATGTTTACAAGTGGTAGAAGGGACATAGATATAGATATGAAATACCATCATGATAATCAAACATTTGCAGTGATATTGAATTTAAGATGATGGCCTTCTAAATATTTTTAGTAAGAGATACTGTAACATCTGGTTTCAATATTTTTTTCATTAGGATGTTTTTCACAAGAATGGAATGGAATGTATAATCCAAAGCCCTGAGAAATATACCCTCATTCATTTTAGAAAAGTCCAGGTATCTATCCTCATACAGCATATAAAAAGCACATGTTCTTATCTTATAGCTGATGTTATTCTGACTTAGTCTCTAATAATCAATGAACATGAGCTAGCTCCAAATGATTAACCTCAACCTCTCAGATTTGAGTTGTTTTTCTCCAGAAAATGGATTGTATTTTTTTTTGAAAAAAGGATGTTAACCTCAATTTTCTTTAACTATTCTAACTTACAGCCTATTAAATCTGTTCTTTCTCAAGTATTGGATATTTAATTATTCATACCTAGTGAAACAACATCATCAGCAAAGACAGGCATAATTCTATCCAGTTGTTCACTAACCTGGAGATTAGAGAACATATATCATATAGGAAGCACTCTTTCATCAGTTTCTTTATATGCAAGTAAACCAAACAGGAACTTGCACCTGTATTTCTCTTATCCTCCAATAACAGTATGTTAGATATTCTGCAGAAGGCAGGTATGTCTTTTAGATTCTGAAAAGACAATATTTTTGCAATAAAAAGGGGGAGGTTTTTGAAAACTCAGAATTGTCTGTTGAACAGAAAAACTTCATGTCTGTCTAATCTGTGCTTGTAATTGAGTTCTTGTTTATTCTGTAGGGGACAGAGATGGATCTAAATGGGCTATAACATTTCTATTGAAAATTTGGAGTGGCACACATACTGCAATTCATGTGATATGTCCACAGTAATCACAACTTTTCATACAAGTGGACCCAACCTTTCTACTAAACTTTACAAACCTGAGAAAAAAAAAAAAAAGTGTTCATATTGTTAATGACTGTGACAGATTAAGATAATAGATCCATAGAATTATCAGTTTATGGTATCATAAATTGGAGTGAGATATTTTTAAAAAATTATCTACTCAGTATTCTGTTTTTACGTTTCTTCTCACAGTTGCAAATAATCATAGAATCATAATATCATAGAGTACCAGGTTGGAAGGCACCTCAAGGATCCTCTGGTCCAAACTTTCTTGGCAAAAGCACAGTCTAGACAACATGGCCCAGCACCATGTCCAGCTGAATCTTAAAAGTGTCCAATGATGGGGAGATTATTCCAATGGCTGATTGTTCTCATTGTGAAAAATGTTCCTCTTGTGTCCAGTCAGAACCTCCCCAGGAGTAACTTGTACCCATTACCCCTCATCTTTTCCATGTGACCCCTTGTAAAAAGGCAGTCTCCATTTTCTTTGTAGCCACCCTTTAAACACTGGAAAATGGTAATAAGGTCTCCCCTAAGCCTTCTTTTCTCAAGGCTGAACAAACCCACTTCTCTCAGCCTTTCCTCATATGGCAGGCATCCCAGTCCTTTGATCATCTTGGTGGCCTTTCTCTGGACCCTCTCCAGCTTGTCCACATCTTTTTTGCATAGCGGGGACCGAAATTGAACACTGTATTCCAGGTGTGTCCTGACAAGTGCTGAGTAGGGTGGGATAATGACTTCTTTATCTCTGCTGGTGATGGCCTTGTTGAAGCAACCCAGCATCCTGTTGGCTTTCTTTGCTGCTGCAGCATGCTGTTCACTCACGTTGATCTTGTTGTCCAGCAGGACCCCCGGCTGCCTTTCCACAGAGCTGCTTCCCAGCCAGGTAGATCCCAGTCTGTGCTACACTCCTGGATTATGTTTTCCCAGGTACAAGACCTTACAATTTTCTTTCTGGAACTTCATAAGGTTTTTGTTATCCCACTCTTCCAGCCTATCCAGGCTTTCTTGCAAGGTGGCTTTCCCTTCTGAAGTGTCCACTTCCCCACTCGGTTTTGCATCATAGAATCATAGAATGGTTTGGGTTGGAAGGGACCATGAAGATCATCTAGTTCCAGCACCCAACTTGGGAAAGGACACCTTCTACTAGACCAGGTTGCTTAAAGTTCCATCCAGCCTGGCCTTGAACACTGTAAGGGACGGGGCATCCACAGCTTCTCTGCACAATTTCTTCCAGTGTCTCACCACCCTCGCAGTAAAGAATTTCTTCCTAATGTCTAATCTAAATCTATCCTCTTTCAGCTTAAAACAATTACCCTTCATCCTATCACTACACTCCCTAATAAAGAGTCCCTCACCACCTTTTCTGTAGGCCCCCTTCAGATACCCCGGGGCCACTTTAAGGTGTCTCTGGTGCCTTCTTTTCTCCAGGCCAGAAAACCCCAACTCTCTCAGCCTGTCTTCATAGGAGAGGTGATCCACCTCTCTGACCATCTTCATCACCATCCTCTGGACCCGATCCAACATGTCCATGTCCTTCTTATGTTGGGGGGCTCCAGAGCTGGACACAATATTCTAGGTGGCGTCTCACGAGAGGAGAGGGGCAGAATCACCTCCCTCGACCTGCTGGCCATGCTTCTTTTGATGCAGCCCAGAATGCGATTGGAATTCTGGGCTGTAAGCGTACACTGCTGGCTCATGTTGAGCTTCACTAAGTCCTTCTCCTCAGGGCTGCTGTCAATCTATTCTCTGCCCAGCCTGTAATTGTGCTTGGGATTGCCCTGACCCATGTGCAGGACCCAGCAAGCTTTGCTGGTGGACATTTAATCCAGATCACTTATGAGAGCAACAGATGTCATCTACTTCGGCTTATGGAAAGCATTTGACACTGTTCCACATGACATCCTGGTCTCTGAATTGGAGAGACACGGATTTGACTGACTGACCACTCAGTGTATAAGGAACTGGCTGGACGATCGCACTCAAAGGGTTGCAGTCAATGGCTTGATGTTCAAGTGGCAACCAGTGACAAGTCTCTACTCTGGTTGGCTTGGCTTATTCCTCAGTTGGTTGCAATGGCGTGAGCGTTGCCACTTTGGACCCCTCCCCCCAAGTCCTTCAGTTTAAAGCCTGCCTCACCAAGTTGCCCAAGCTGCTGTCAAAGATTCCCTTGTCTCTTCTAGACAGGTGGATCCCACCCCTCCCTAACAGGCTATTGTCATTGAAGAATGTCCCATTGTCATAAAAGCCAAAACCATCATAACAGCACTAGCCACAAAAACATAAGTTGATTTGCATTATATGTCTATTTCTGGCTGCATCCTTTCCTCTTATTGGTAAAATGGAAGAAAAGATAACTTGAGCACTAAAACTTTTTGCTTGCACCCCCAGGGCTTTGCTGTCTTCCTTGATTCTGCTCAGGTTCCAGCTTGCGGTGTCATTTGTGCCCATATGAAAGAGTAGCAATGGGTAATAGTCTGTGCCCTTGACAAATTGTGGCAACATTTCAGCAACATTTCAGACCTTAGCTCACAGAAAGCAGCATACCTCTCATAACACCCTGTCATGCTGGCAGATAGGCACCTCAGTGTCCCTCAAGTGGGAGACACCCACACTGAGTGCTCATTGTTTCTTTTGGTGGTATCCGCTGTGTGCTGTTGGTACAGTTTCTTCTTGTAGACCTTTCTCATGAGTGTCTACAGCTGTTCAAGCTTCCTATCTGTTTCTAGTTGTAATTCTAGAGGGTGGGGACTGAAGCAGAGTCCTGCTTTTGTAGGTCACTAGGGTCCAAGGTGCCTCATTCTCTGTGGTGTCCACCACAGGACGATGGCTCTGAAAATACTTATCTCCTTCTTACCCCCTCTAATACTGTGCAGCCTTTTAACTGTTTCCTGCAACTAGACCACCTGATGCAACAGATCATCAACCTGTGCACATCTTTTGCAGGTACTTAACCTTTCTCCAGGAGAATGGTCTGGGCATTTGTTGCAACCTACCATCTGTACTGAAGTCTCCTTCCTTACCAGTTCCATCTGAGTGGAAACATCAGATATCTCAGGGTCTTTTTTTTTTTTCAGAAATACTGGTTTTAACTCTCAGGCAAGTGCCCAGCATTATGGCAGAAACCTAGAGAACTTCCCTGGGCTGTGGTCCTACAAGCAGGGTGCATGGCCCTTCTCATACTCCCTTCTGTGCAAACTGCCCAGCCTTTCTCACACACCCTTCTGCACAAATTGCTGCACAAACTGCTGCATCCTCTCAATCCTTGTCTGTATGCCATGTTTGCATGCCATGTTTGCAGTGGTCCTGGTTGATAGGTCCCCGCAGGGCTGTTTAAATCTCCCACGGTTGCTCTTGGCAACACTTAAGCCACATCAGCCTCTCTTGTAAGAGCTGTGGACTCCTTGTGGGGCTCTCTGCTCTTCGCCGTGTTTTTCTGGCTCCAGGAACCCACCCTGTATACATTGATCTAGCACTCAGCCATGGAACTTACCATTGCTGCAGCTGCACGCCTCAATGACTAATATGGATAAAGATCATAAAATATAAGGAAAAAACATGTCACCCAATAAAGTGGAGGAGATAACTACAAAGAATGACAGATATTTATTGCCACCTCCTTATCATGCCTGAATCATTCTGCATTGCAGAGTTGTGGGTTTGGTATTTTTGCTTTTCATTTCTATGTGACAAAGGTTGTCTTAATAAGATATTAGACACGACTTGCAAGATCTGCAGGTGGTTGGCAACAAGCAGTAAGAATTTGAGAGAACGTTAAAAAATGTCATCTATTATGCCTCTGCTCAAGTGAAAAGCTCTTTGAGCACTGAACACACAGCTGGGAGGGAAAAGGGATGTGAGCCGTAGTCAGTAGCAGCATAAAGTATAAAATATATTGATGTTCAAATATGTATAGGGAGTGCAGGCTCAGCTGTGCCACTAGTACAGAGCTGAATGAAAGAAAGGCAAACACACAATATAAAATATAATATGGGTCTGAAGTCTAGAATGAAAGAATTGAAGACTGTGCCCACTTTTCTATCAGTGCTTTAGAGTAAGAGCAACGGGAGGATTACTGTGTTGCAACAACAGTATGTGCAGGGATGTTATTTTCTGCTAATTCCTCTGCAGTGCAAATAATGAGGATGTCATGGCAACAATCTGTTATACCACCAAAATGATTTTCCAAACCTACAACAACAAAATGGAAAAACAAGACAAAGTAAAAGGAGGCAGGGCGCAGTCTCTAGCAGCAAGATCTTCAACCATGCACTGTCTGACTTCATTTATATGTGCTCACAGACTGAATTGGGCTAAAGTTTTCTTGCTAAATATTTAGCAGATGGAAAAGAAGTGTGTATTCATCCACCTCCAAGATTTCAATGAGCCTGTGAAAGATTTATAGCTTACCAAATACTGTGTGGCTGATTCCTCATTCCAGAGGTGAGAAGTGTGAGGAAATTCACAAATATGTTTTTAGTTTTGAAGATAGAATTTGAATGAGCTTGTTTTTGGTGGAGCCTTGAAGTATCCTTCTGAACCATGCTGGATACTTGGCTGTTGCTCTGACAAATGCTTTACAATCCTCCTGCTAGTTTAAGGTTGACTTCACATGCACATCACAGTTTCCCAAGCTCATCTGTAATTGTTGTGACATAAAACATACTCTGAATTTCATATTTCTTTAACAATAATAAAAAGGAAAAGATACTATAACATTTAAAAGGTGGATTGCCATCACTTTTACTGTCACTATCTTCTCACACTGCATTATGGTTCAGTAGTGGTCAGCAGCTCAGGTCTCTTTCCTAACATCTCTAACTGCTAGAGAATAAATGACATTTACAAGTTGTACTAAATAGTGAGATACTGTAATTACCATCCAGCTCAGAAACTGTGTGTAGTTCAAGAGAACAAAAAGGGGTCAGGAAGCAGCAAACTCTCATGATAGAAGGCTGATATATCATTTTTATTGTAATAATTTTCACTGGCTTCTTATTCCAGGTCTAGATGATGTTGATATGAATCAGGCCAAGGAGCTTCCTATGAAGAATTGTCTCCTGTGGCCTTTTGACACATGTCCTATAGCCACCCAGTGAGGAAATTGCGCTCGGTGAGAACTTTGCACTAGGCAACCTGTGTTCTCTCACAAGGGCTCACCCTCCAGTCCTCATAAGAGTGTGTAGAAACTGAAAACTGTTCATAAGTAGAAAGATCAGGTTCAGTAGGTGAGCTGCTCTGTCACAGTGAATCACAATTTACTGACTTAGTGATTTAGGAAGAACAGGGCAGGTTGTTTAAAGGTTCATCTGCAGCAATCTCTGTGGAAGCTGGAAGAAAGCCTGTAGGATACAAGGAAAGATTTGTAGTGAGAAATAGCAAGTCAGTAAGTTTTGATGTGGCCTGAAACAGTCAGTAGTTGTGGCATATGTTTAATAAGAACAATTTAAAGAACCTGTTTAATTTTAGGACCCAGAAAACTTTTATTTTATTACTCAGTAAACATTTTTTAAAGTAAGGTAGAAATGTTCAGCATAGTTAATCCCAGTGCAGAAAAGTGTATCCTAGGCAATCAAAGCGTCTCCTATAAATAGAGCAAAGAACATGGTCAAGCTTAGAGCACAGGGAATGCTGAATTATCATTTAAAAAAAAACAAACAAAACTAACCAAACAAAAAGGCTTGCATAAGCATAGAAACACTATCAGGAAAAAATGAGTTTTACAGAACTGACAAATGAGAGAAAAAAGTCAAAACTTTATTATTATTTGCTCCAGGTGAAAAAGAACAAAAGTGAACAAGACTGTTTCCAAGGAAGGTGGACAGCTTCTTAAAGATTGAAATGTGGAACAGCTTCTATTCCAGATTCATATAGGCTTGATAATGAGACAGGTTTATATGTACAAAGAACTATTAATTATCCTCAAATACTGCATCCTATGTTAAGAGTACGTACAGGGGCAGTTATAGTCTAATGTTGACTGTTATATTTGAGACTGAAATAGATAAACTCCTACATTACACTTCTTATCAAAAAATCCTCCTTCAGACATTGAAACAGTTGATAAATGTATTTTCATAAATTCTATGACTCATGGCAGAAAGACACTACAAACAAACATTTTTTGTTTTTTATATGTTTTCAAAAGTGACATCAAAGACAGTAGAAGAGAAGATCAGAAGCAAGAACAAGTACTTATGTTACAGTGCTCACAACCATATGTAACATTTGAAATACTGAAGATATTCTAATGTGCAAATTTGAGATGCCCGTGACTTATTTCTCTAACACCAGAAAAAACATTCCCCAAAGCAATGGACTATCCTGGGCAAGTATGAAAACAGCAAGTACTACAGGATGCATATGCAACCTAAAGCTAAAGCCAAAGAGGCAACAACACAAAGCTGGTTAAGCTGTGCCCAATGCATCATAAACGAGCACTTATATAAGCTACAAAAATATTCAGTAAATGGACATCAGTGTCAGAGTTCTGAAAAAAAAAGCATATTCATGGCTTGAGGATGGAAATGTTTCAAATAGTGAACATGATTGTCACTGTGTCTCTAGCTGATCCTATAATTAAACTAATATGATTTGCAGAAGGCAGCTGCCAGCCAATTAGCACCTATACCTGCAACCAAGCTACAATTTGCAACCAATAGGTCAGTGACCTGCTTGATTTCAGTTCGTCTTCAAAGCCAGCTATGAGTAATCCTAACAACACTGATTTAAAAAAAAAAAAAAGATAACGTGGGACTAAAGTAGATTAAAATATGAAAAAAAATCCATTCTGGTAAGAAAATTACAAAAGCCTGGATGCTTGGAGTTTACAACGGTTGGCAGAAAGATGCACCATGCTCTGTTGGATGCCAGATGTTTGTAGTCTACAGAGATGATTTAATCACAAAATTCACATGGACATGAAAGTAAGTGACAGTTACCATGACCTCTTATTGACAGTCTGAAACGTGACATATTTCAAGGAGATGGACACTACATAGCAAGTTGAAGTTAAAAATAAACAGATACCTGTTTCAGCTTCAGCTGAAAATGCCTTAAATCATGCTGCTTAGAAGAAATTGAGTTCCCTCTGATCCCAACCCTGACCTGTGGGCTGACATCCTTGCATGGTTTTGGCCCGTCCTGTTCCCCCTAGCCCTGCCCAGCCATTACGTGACTGTGTCTAACCCTTGTTCCCCTCATGGGGCCCAGTCTTCAAGCCCACTTGTGGACCATGTCCTGGTCCAGCCTTGGTCCATCCCTGTCCCCAGAAAGGTGCCCAATGCCTGGGGCTGCATCTGCCCTGTTGCCCACCAGCTGCCCTACTCCGGGCTGGGGTGGTGGGATTTGCCCTGGCTGCCAGGCCCTGCCCTGACAGACCCCTGAGGATCCCCTGCCACTCCCAGCCCTCAGCCTCAAGTAGCCACCGGCCCCAGCTGCACCCTGATAATATCTACTGCACACGGGCGCATCCTAGAGGGTGACATAAGCTATATTTTCTCCTGGAGGATTTTCATAAACTCATCTAATGCCATGACAATTTATTTGTACTCAAAGTAAAGTGGAGGTGAATGTTACCACCATATTTCCAATCCCAAAATACCATGTAGTCTTAACAAAAGAGGTTTATGGCTTGCACTGGCATAAAGTCAGCTGGCTATACCATCTACTATCAGAAATTTTCTGTACACAGGGGACTGACAGAGAGGGAGGAAAAAAAATGTTAGTTGTGCTCTTACTGTGCAACAATGCTTTCTGGTCATATCTAGGCTTACAATAAAAGTACAGCTAAATCACAAGCCAACAGAAACCATGGAGAGACACAGAAAAGTGCCCTTATGTACAGTAGATACCACTGAGACATCAGTGCAGTGATGTGAAGATACAATATTGATCGAGAAAGCAGTTTCTAGTTAAGTAAACTTTGAACAGAGTATATCTTGTGTGTTATGACATAGGTGGAACAGCAAAGAGTATTTCAGAATGCTGTAATGCTTTTACATCTTCATTGAAGAGGTTCTGGCCACCCTGCAGACTTCAAGGTACCAGACATCAGACTCCCAAACTGATCTGATCACAAGAAACAATTTTGACAAGATATTGCCTCCCAACAAAGGGGGAGTGAGTCTAGGGCTATTATCTGTGATCCATTCCACCCCTGCCAATCCACTTTGCATCTGCACCAGTGGTGTCCACTTCCATCAAGCAAGTGTAGAGGTGGAAGACCTTCTGAAGGACCTCCTGTCCACATAGCAGGTGCCACTGTAGGTGGTACTCAGGTGTCCAGCTTCAGTACTACATCTACTGGCAGCAAAACTACTTTGCATGTAGCAGGAGTGTTCCTGAGTGTGTACTTCAGGACACTGATTACAGATTAGGTACAAATTTGCACTGAAAAAGAAATCTTGTACACTGAATTACTAATGCAGACACATGCAAACATACTTCATACCTAGGAGATAGAGGAGGGAAAATCTGAGAAATGTATTGGTCACGCATGAATGTGAATTATATCTTGTTGTTAGGCGTGCACATAGCAAAGTTTATTGCAATAAATTTCAAAGAAACTGTTTTACCATTCAAAGCTGATTCAATGAAAATGTAGATTTTTTTTTCCTCTGTAGAATCCTGCAAATATTAAAAAAAGCTACCATGAAACATAATGGAAACTCCTGAGTTTTAAAAACTTACAGTTTCATTTTGCAAATTCTGCATGTCATTTCAAATGTTATTTTATTCATCTGACTGATAATTTTTAGTGGTATGCATTGATAATATGACATAGAACATCTGAAAATATACTGTAGAACAGAGCAGTACAGATAGGCCTCTTCCTGTCACCTTTCCTCTCATTTCTTCCTATAAATGAACGGATCTAAAATTCCTCTTGCCTGCTTCTCAAAGTACCTGACAAAGGTATTGAGTAAAGCTTAATTTTAACCTTAAGAATATGATAGAGTACATTAATTTCCTAAATGTTCCTTTTAGGACAAATCACATGCAGTAAAATAAATTCTAAATGAATGTTTTTTTTCTAGAGTTGTACTTCTAATTTTTCCAATGGCATGGGTCAGACAGAAATTAACTATGTCCTTTAATTTTAATGTCAAGTGGTAATTCAATTAACTGAACAACACACAGGATATGAACTGATCCTTTTTGAACTTTTGCGATTTGTAGAATCAGTTCCTATTTGCTGCATCGTTCAATTGATTGCATTGTTATCCTGAAAACTTCCTCCTTGGCTGAATAATTAAATTTGCCCCAGGGCACTCAGTTATCCTGTAAAGGGATACAGTGCTGCATTTCTAATATGCAGCCTCGTATTGCCATAGTGTGCGTGTGGGGCAGGGGGGAGTTGCTGCCATTAGCAGGCTAAAGCACCTCTGATTCCCCTGCCAGACTCGCTCCTGGGCAGTTCACTACTCCAGATCTAGGCATGCAGCTTCTGATTAGCTTCTGACAGATCTAGTTTCTGCCTAAATCTCTAAGTACTCAAGTTCTTTATTGTATCTAGCTCAGTGAAATGATTATGATCCTTATTCCTCTTGCCTGATGTTCCAAATTCTCTAAACAAAACCAACAAAACCATCAGCCGCTAAATAACCCACAGGGCTGCAGTAACTTTCATTGTATCCTATCTATGTAGAGTGGTCTGAGCTTCCTCGAGAGACTACCAGATGATTGGACCTCAGACCAGGCAAAATAAATCTGCACATAATTAAAGACTCTATGAAATCTTAATTAGTCTGTATCATCCAGAAAGGGAAAGTAAATTTCAAATCTAGTTAAGAGGGTGAATTTAGTTTCTATAGCCATAGAAGAATATGCAGGTCAGCTGCTGAGGATACTGACTCCAGCTAGTTCAGGTCCTTACACAGACATATGGAGACTGGATACAGTCTTGAAAATGTACAGTGTAATTAAGAGCTCGTTTCTACAAACTGAAATGAATTACTAGCTCTAATTATATCCCACTTTGGTTTACTACAGCCTTTCTCTGTAGTATATTACTATACAAGTACAACAGTTCTGAAAGCATGGTGTTCACCAATGAACTCAAAATTACTGCTATTATTTGAGATTGGGTTCTTTGACACAATTTGGTTAAACAGAGGTGTCTGTAAATTCTAATATGTAATTTGATATCTGTATGAAAGAACATTTAATTAATTAAGCATTTGTTAAACTGTAATGAAAAAGCACTTCTTGGACAACCACAGCTGAATTTTCATTATTCCTTTTAGATATATTCTTAATTCTCTTGTTTCTGCCAATATTGTTGAGGTGAATAGCAGAGAATAGCAGAGATCTTTTCATTACATCATGTTTTAATGTATGGCTCATTCCCGATCTTTCAATTCATAGCTTTTAAGATCTAATGACACTTCCAAGAGTTGTGAGCAAAACTAGATGCCTTGAAGTTTTGAGTGAAGTGACTGACCCCCAGAGCACTGTTTGGAGCCTGTAATTCAGCTACTGAAAGAAATAGCTGCCTTAGAAAGATGAGCTGAAAAATGCACCAGTGAGGAACAACACAGAACTACTCAACAGGGAAAAAGATGAGCATTAAATTTCAATACTGTTCTTTCCAGGGCCTCAGTGCTTGAATCAGGACTTGAAGAACTTCTTCCTAGAGAGACATGGTACCAGTAAGTATTTTTTGAAAATATTGTCTTCTTTTCTAAAGTTCCTGAGTTATGATGCTAACTAGTAATTAGAATACCTCCCATGAAGATCAAGGTTTAATTTAAGTGAAATTTAATCTCTACAAGAACACAAACTCCCATCTGCCTTGTAAGAAAAGCTAAAATGAAAGGGTTAATATGCAGTTCAAATTTCAGAAATACAGAAAAGATTTGTGGGACTAGAGTAGTACACACAAAAAGGGAAATACTTTTTGACTTAGTGTTTTTGACTGTTTTCTAAAATCAGGCATTTAAACGTGAAGTGTATAAAAATCCTAGAGGTCAGCCCAGTCCTTCCTTTTCCTAAGTAACTAGCTGATAAGTAAAATCATACTTCTGAATGTCAGTACAGACAGTACTCTTTCTCCTTCTGGCATATTAAGTCTTATACTACTTTCTGTGTAGTAGCCCTGCTTGAAAAGGAAGTAGGAGCATTATTCTACATCCATTTAATTATTTTTTTCCCCATGAATGATGGTTAGGCACAGCCCTGCATCTCCGAAATTAGTCTTGAGTCACCCTTATCTGCAAATAGATGTGGCAAGAGCCGTGGTTTTGTTGGGGTACACTCCAACCACTAAGTGCATGAAGAAAGTCAAAACCGCTACAAAAATTTGTAAGAAACAGACACAAGAATATTTGAGGAGAGTGTTTCATGTAAAAATTTTTTAGGCACACTAGGGATATGTTTATCTGATGACACTTTCAGAGCACTTAGAAAATTCTGCGCCTGATGGGCACTAGCAAGCAGAGTTGCTCTGCAGCTGAAGTTTTTAAACAGAGGACTCTTCTCACAGCAGCTAAAGTTCTAGAGCTACGTTTTAGCTACTGACTTCATTCTTAAAAAAAAAAAAAAAAAATTGGCCTTAATCATATAGCACAATCTCCACATTGCCACAGGGAAATTCAGAGTGATGTAGCCACAGAACTCTGAGCCACAAACTCACAGAAGTCAAGGCCCTGTCTCTTCTACACCACACCACAGACTCAGGGAGACAGGGCACTCACTCCCACTGGTGGAGGACTCTCAGTCCTGGCTGGTGGGCTGAATTTTATGCATAGCACTACCACCTCGAGTAAGCCTTCAGCATGCTGTTGGATGTCTGTGGATGTGTCTCCTGCAAAGGACTACTGTTTTTCCTGGTTTTTGCTTTCTAATTTCTCATAAGCTGCTGATAGCCTTGCTGGTCCCATCACCTTGGACCAACCTCTGTGACCTGCTTTATATCAAAAGTCAGTTATTACCTGAGTTACCATCAACTTCCCATTTCCTACCCCACATGTGTTATACAGATATAAAGTTGTTAAGAGTTCATGTGCAGGTTTAATTTTGGGGTTTGGTAATTTTTCCCTGAAAAAAGCAGGAGTACCCTGTTTTGTACTGGAAAAGCAAACCAAAGTTGTATAGCACTTGCAATGCATTCCAGTGACAATAATAGAAAAAAAAGTTAAGCATGAACCCCATTCAGAATCTCTGTCAGAATAATTTCCTAGTATCTTACAATGCAGTCTTTGAAATTGATTATGATATATATTTTCAATATAAGGAGTTGGCAACGGCACAGATCTAAGGGATTTGCCCTGTGTAAGGCACTTTTTAAAGTCAAAGTACATATTTCTAAATATAACATGCATTTTGAAAATATGGCCCAGCATATTTAACTAGTAATTTGGAGAGCTGGTTTTTGTTTTTTTTTTCTTATTGAAATTGAGACAGTTGAGAAGACTTTTTAAAAGTAGTTTGTAAGGACTTTCAAAATCAGTAATCTTTAAAAATGTCTACATTTATTTGTAAAACACAGAGATGTGCAGATTTCCCCATCATTTTAATATCTAAGAATTGTAAAAAAAACACAGTATATGCGTGTTTAAATTTGTTGCTAGTAAACTAGAATAATAATTATCATTATCATTCTACATCATTTATTCTAATGTCCTATCATTAATAGAACAAATGAGTAAAGGTTGATTCTTTTCTTGAGACAGCATATAAAATTAACTTAATTAAACTGGTAGTTAGGTAGGTTGATAGTAATGTCAGGAAGAAACAAAACCGCAATCATTCATGAAGGATCTGAATGACACTTGGGGGGGGCAAATCCACACCAAAAAACAGGAGGCAGCAGAGTAGGTGAACTGTGAGTAGGCTAACTGTGTAAAAAATAAAAGTTCCTGGAGTTTTGAAGTGAAATCCTAAATAACATGTTGACATCTGAAAAACACTCCAGGCAAATTGAAAGTTTCTGTAATCAGAAGACTAAGGCAAGAAACCTTACTTTAGCTAAACTGCTCGTCTAAATCATTTAATATTTCTAGCAAAAGCCTTTTGACTCATCTAAAATTTTACAGCCTTGCATGATAGCTTGTTGCCTTTTTATACCTATCAGATTTTACAACGTCCTGGTTTGAGGACATACAGGTAGTTTGATGGTTAGAGATAACTCCCATAAGAGACTGATTCTCTAGATTTGCTAGTGTCTGACCACACACACAGAGCATTGAGTTCAGGTCAAAACACAGCTGGCATTAACAGGAGTACTCCCTGTTGTTTGCAAAATACGGTGACTCAGAAAAAGATGGAGACAGTGAGGAAAAAGACAACTGAATTGAAAAAAAGAATACAATAATCTGGGTTATAATATTACCTCTAGGAGAAGTTTAACATAAAATATTCAGTTAGGTAATGGAAGACCAAGGTTCTAGGTCTTTGTCAGAGCCTGATACTCTCTGACCTGGGCCTTTTGGATATTCCATGTGTGGAGGGTGCAATGTTTAACATCAAATTTACTTATTTGAAGATAATTGATGTTACACAGGATTTCTGATTTATCAGAGTGATACAAAATATACTGAAAACATAGTAAAAATATAAGATACACTTAACAAATTATAGCAATGGAAATACACAATTCAGTCAGAAAAACAATGTGATCCCTGTTAGCAGTCTCTATAATATACTCAGTTACAACACTGAGTGTCCCCACTTGCTACAAAAGCAAACAGGGGTTGACACCATCTCAAACCCCCTGCTGTCTTCAAAATTCTTTCATTAGTTTTTCAGTTTTTTTACTCTATGTTGGGCTGAACCACATATACCCTCTGCACAGTGTTGGTCGTCTAACTCAGGGATACAGTCGTACTCCTAATGAACACAAGAAGAAACATTTACCCCACCAGTTGATCTGCTCAACTGGCATAGCTTTTTATCTAAATTAAAAGTCACCTGCTGATGGCCTGATGGCCTCTGTGTTGACATAAAGTCAGCTTTTGTTACAACAGCTGCGGTCAGTCACACTTTACATATTCCCAGACCTTCATGGGCACATCACCCTGGCCAATCTCCACTGAGCCTTCTTCCATTGTAGGGGTTTATTGGTCAGTCACAGTCTTCTTAGTCTAAAAGATCTAATACGTACATATTCACAGATTGCAACAAGTTACCTAAGCATCATGTTAGGGGATGTTTTGCCGTAAACACTCAGTGTCTGTAAAGATTAGGTACTGCAGGGAAAAAACACAGGCAAAAATGAGCAGCAGATGTCTGACATCTTTAGCTGGAAGTGAGACATTTGAGGATATCCACTATATAAAATATTATTGCTTCAATGTGTTATTGCTTTTTAAGGGTAATATAATAAATAAATAGTTGTACAAAAATAATGTACAAAAATAATAATAAAAAGTTGTACAAAAATAACTCCCTGAAATCCCCAACTTAAGTATAACAGCATATCTGGCAATATGAATCTATAGTAAAATTTATTGGTATACCCATAAAAATTGTCTTTTAAATAAATGAGACATATAGAAGAAACTTGCGAAGAAAGGTAAGCCTGCTTGGTATCACACAGTAGGTCACCCAAAATCCAGTGTGGGTTTTTTTTTCCTGGTGTGTCTTCCAATGTGTCACCTTGCATGTGAACTTTTTAAACTGTTCTGGTTTATATACCTACCTATTCCTGTACTTCCACCTGTCTAGTAGGTTGAACTCAGTTTTCCGCTTATTCCTGGTTACAGATGGTCTTAATTTGAACAGCAAAAATGGAAGTACCTGCATATTACTTAGCCTCATGGTTAGGCAAACGCTCATGGAATGAGTGCTGGAACTGAGAAAAAGCTCAGATTTGAAGCATCTTATTTCTTGGGCCAGCAATTGAATCACAATTTTATTATGCATAAGCTTTTATTCATTTTTATTGTCATTTTTTATCATCCTAGTGGAATTAATCGAAACATGTTTTTAATTGATTCTTGTAGGTTTCACTAGAGAAGAAGGAAGTACATCTTCATATACACCAGAAGTGTGTTAAGCATATGAGGTAGGTCTTTGATTCGATTATATTAATGTGCTCAAAATGAAGAGAACTGAAAATGTTGAATTTTTAAATACTGGGTTTGTGTGTATTTTAACTCTAAAATAGCTGTAGAAAAGACTACATTCGCCTTCTTTCTCTATGTGCAACTCCAACAACAGTAAATGCTAAGCCAATTTATGATAAACATCCATTTTACTGCTAAGCACTAGTAAAGTGATTTAGAAGGAAGTGTGGGAGGGGTGAGATGTAGGATGAAGACTATAAACCTGAAAATATATGTGCTTAATTTTAGTAAAAGATGAATATAACAGTGAAGCTAAAATCAATAAAAAAGAAGAGTGCTATGGTGGAAACAGCAAGTCAGCTTTAAGTAAAGCATAGAAACTCTGCTGGGTGCTGCCACACAGCATGATTATAATAAATTGCAAAGAGTGAATGGAGAAAAGATCCTGACTAGAGCCATTTCTATCCTGAGGATAACCTTATTTTGATTTGTGTGTTCATGCATGGTCATCTTATTTTTTTTTCGTTGCAGATATTTTATAGTGCCTTGACTGCACCATACTGTTTCAAACAGAAAAATTATGAATTTGGATATGAGTGGCTAGGGGTAGGTTATTTCGTCACATATTTGAAATTGTTAAGTAGATATAACAAAAGGTATATTACTATATCTATGCCTAAATGCATGTTAATACTCAATTCTATTTTGAAAGTTTCTCAGGATTTTTTCATAGTCCCTCCTCTGCCTCTCTTTTTGAATAGGGGTAGAGGGGAGCATCTGTCGGTCCCATCTGGGGTCCCTCACATCCCCAGTGGCCGATTTGGCCTAAACCATGACAATTGTGCATGCAGTCCTCTTCTACAGGTTGCCATCTAGCTTTTTTTCCTCAGAAATGCTTATCAATATGTAATTATAATTAATTCTAGATATGACATTCCATTTTGAGGAATTCCAGTTAAACTTCTCTATATTTATTTTTCCTTCAAAATATTTTTAAAGCTTGGCATATTGTAAATACTGGACTAACGTGATTGTACTTACCTAGATCATAGTCTTCTATTTCATAAACATAAGTGCAACATATTTTCCCATCACATCATGCATACTCGAGCAGAATGGTATCTATAAAATAGTTTACTTCATTTTTGCAATTCAAGTTATTTGTGAAAGGTGGGGAACAGTTTATTACCTACCCCATCTGGATTAACAATTTTCTCATTAAAAATAGCAAGGTCTGCTTCCATATACTTAGCTCCATTAGTGTCCAGACATAACTACTATTCTTCCTGAAAACCTTGACCTAGTTCTGGTTATTGTTCACCTCTAGTCCATCCTTTCTGATGACATATCTATTGCATTTTCATTTATAGGTCTAGAAGCCATTGAATCGTATGTTACATGTTTTATAAGATCTTTCAGCGTGATTTTTTTCAGGTTTCTCTTTACCTTTCTTGATTTCTGAAAACATGGCTTCAACCAATTGTCATGGTGGAAGGGCTTTTTTTTTTGTTTTTGTTTGTTTCCAGGTACTTTTTTTACTTGCTATTTTCTTTCTGAATCTATTAATACCATCAGCTCAGGACCCCTGTTGCAGAACCTCACAAACCAAGACAGACCAACTAACAAACTAAAAAAGTGATTTATTTTTACAAGATGGTAACAGAATCAAAAAAAGTTTTACTCTAACCAAAACTGCTTTGAGAGTCCAACAAACACTAACAATCCGCCGGTTCAGGCTGTCACTTAGGAGTTAATACTACACTGCCAACTTAAGAATTCTTCAGGTTTATGGTCAATCACCCAAAATGTGCATACTCACCTATATGAGATGAGATGTCTCGATCTGTACAGAAGATGAACCGTAGGTGGTGTCCCAACCCCCAGGGAGAACCCTCAACTGCAGACCTGCTGCTCTGAGGGAGGCCGACTCGAAATGGCTCTCTTGTGGGGACCTGTTTATAACCAATTCGAATCTGACCTGTGGTCATATATGGTCATGTAGCCCTCCCATTGGCCAAAGACCTAAACTTCTTCACCTTTCAACTGAAATGACCACCACTGTGTGGGTGTAACACAAACTGTGATGGAAAGTTTTTTGTTGAGTTTTTGTTAGATTTTCACAGGCTTTTGTCAGATCTTGGCTGTTCTTTGTCAAGGCTTTATTGGGGTGGGTGCATCTGCCTGTGATGGTGTGCTTCACCGCCAACCTGACCTTTATCTCCCATAACCCTACCCAAGTGAAAACCATCTGTGATGGTCATAATGGGTACATGTAGTCATGATGGCTACATTCATCTCAAAGTGGTTTTGGGGTAGACAGATAACACCACAATTGCCAAGGGCTAACTTGCGCAATGCTGGTACTGTGGTCAATATGCAAATATGACTATAACTCAAGCAACTTACCCCTATAAAAAGTGAACACCCAACAGCCCTTTGAGCTCTCTTGCACAGCAGTGGGCTGCACACCAGGATCTCCTCTTGAGTAGGGATCCCTCTAAAGGTTGCTTCTCGAGATTCAGACATTTCTTGCTGCAACAGATTCTCGGTAAGTGACTAATAGCATGCTAAATTTTGACATTTTACCTAAGTGATATAAAGGATTGATTGCACATATATAATCCCGTTGACCAAGTCTGGGACTAGGATTGGATCCAGCCACACGTGGACTCCTCTCTGAGGAGTTTAGAAAGCAAATGGCATCCTTTCTGAACATCAGCTCACTGAGAGGGTCTCCGTGACAGTTCTGTCCTCTATGCTGACGTAATGTCCTCTATGCAGTAAATAACCAAGTGTGCCTTGCCATCAAATCTTGTTAAAACATTGCTGTATTTACTATCAAACTTTGTTAAATCACTGTTTTATATCAATAAATACATCGCTGCTTCTCTCTATGAGTGAAGTGTGTCACTCCACCTGCAACACTGCCACAAGCCCTTCTCTATGCTGACTTTGGCCTGCTAGGTAGGTGGGTAGAACAGGTAGGTTCTGAGTACAAGAACAGCCAAGAATCAAGGCAAAATAACAATCCTATATAGTAACAACTACCCCCAAAAGAATACTTAAGAAATAAAGTAAAAGAGTAGTCCTATTTAATACTCTCCATCTAGAGAACTAAACTTAACACATCCCCAGTGCAGTAAGCTGGTTTGTTCTGGAAACTTCTCAAGCTGCAGACAGGTCAAGAAAAGCTCAGGATGAACAACCCTCATGAGCATCAGTCCTGAGGCCTTGCAAGTTCCGTACAAGGCTTATGGCAATAATCTAACCAACTACATGGTTACAAAGAACGGAAGTCTCAAGACTCAAAAAATTCAGAGAAATAACCATTTAGGCAGAGGACAGAGAGCTCTTGTAAGTGTCCCAGTGGTAATGAAAGCTTTCTGGGAAAACTTGCACTTCCTTAGTCGCTCAGGTCAGTAAACCGCAGACAAATTTGTAAGAAACCAGTTGTAATTTTCTAGTCCTTGTAAACCTACTAGTTTCTTTGTTCTTGTCTTACTGTCTGCCTACTGTGTTTCTATTTTTTACTTTATCCCTACTAGTAACTGACTGAAGTCGGTGCTTTTTAACTGCGAAAAAATCATAATCACTGACTCTCTTATGCTGAGAAGGGAAAGTCATTTGAAGGATTGTAACAATTTCTCATTTATTCTAAAGCTACAGCTGTAGTCTCTCTAGCTGATGATGCAAGATGAATATACAGTGTTCAGCCTTTGCTTTGGTGTATTTTACTCCTTTGTTCATCCTTTACATATGGCATTTATCTTTTCAGAAGAGAACATATATTTATATAGTATATGGCACTTTTCAAGCTGTATTTTAGAATTTACTTAACATCTTAATAAACAAACATGAAGGAAATGAAAGAATTAAATAGGTACCAAGTTAAATAAATTTAAAGAAAGGCCTAAGGTATTGGGGTTATATTTTGTGTTTCATTTAAACATTCTATTCTTATCAATAATAATCACAGTTTCATTTTACTTTAAGTGACTGAAGTAAGTTAGATTAGGTATTCCAGTTGGTCTTCTCCACAGAACAGAAACTCTTTACATGAAATTGAAATTTCACCAATTTTTAGGACAGTAAAAACACCTTTAAAGTAAATTATTGTAAAGGGAGGAATAGTATGAATCCAAATGGAATTTGACTTTTATAAGAATAGTGATAATATTGACTTCTAAATTAAGTAGAAGATAATATATGGCTTGCTTTAGCTATCTAGGAACATTAACAAATGTTACATAAATATTGACTTACTTTTATCCATTACCTTTACTATTACTCAGTGAAAAGGAAAATAAAATTTTTCTTTATCTAAAGGTAGAACATCTTCAAACTAAGTACCTACCTACGTATTAGTTTTTCAGTATACTCTGTAACTTGTAGTAGTTACAATATAGTATATGTATAGGTTATTATGTGACTATATTATAGGTATAAAATCCAGTAAAAGCTATTGTGCAAAATTAAGACAAAAAAAGAAAATAGTTCTATAATTCACCAGGAGACTACCATCTTGTTTACACTTGCACTACATTTTCTGCCTTTACTTCTCCCGTGATCATGTCCAGAGTTATAAATATTTAGTTATATACACTAATACAGCAATTCCCACTTCTGTGCTGCTAATACTTGCAGTAAATATAAAGAAGATATACCTCAATTTTGTTCCACTTACATTTACAGCCTTTGGGGATGAAATATTCTTAGAATTATGAATGTTACAGTGCAGAACTTGAGCTTTTGATGCATTCAGAATAATATTTGCATATTACTCTGCAATGATATTCTGCTTTCATTTGATTCACCTGTAGAGTCTGCTTACATACTTGAGAATAAAGAATTTGCATGATGTTTGTATCACTTCATGCTTTTTATATTACATATTCTTATGGACTGTGAGAAGGATTAATGAAAATATTTTTCATTTATTTGCAGACGTGGTGTTTAGGGATATGGTTTAGTGGTGGACTTGGCAGTGTTAGGTTTACAGTTAGACTTGGTGATCTTAAAGGACTTTTCCAACCTAAGTGATTCTATGATTATATTCTACACAAAACAATGGAGTTTATACATATACTATGTGGCAAATATGGGCTTCATATTATTATTTGAGGTCAGTACCATTATTAAACAGTTGAGGTGGAATTTGTACTGTAAATAGAAATATCATCCTGCATCTCTAACTTTCATCAAAAGAAATCATACCTGAAAATGGATGTGTGGTACATAAACATTAAAGTTAAATTTGTTTGGAAAACAGAAAGAGAGCAATTGTTGTTGATCACATTTCCAAAGCTATATTTCAGTGACACACTATAGTGCTTGTATCTGATAATGATATAAAACGGTCCTAATCCAATGTACAAGATTAAGATATACATTTCAGAAGTTTTGTGTTTCTGAACACATGCAGTAGCTGAAACTAGCTTGTCAGTACTTATGTAGTCCACTCTAAAATGTCTTGTCACTCTCACCAATGTTCCAGGAATACTGTTTTATGGTTCATCACTCTTTCATTGCTAGTTTGGGTGAGAATTTTTTTAAAGAAAAATCTTTAATTGACTTCTGAACATAAGTCCTTTTTGAAACTGATGGATGAGTAGAGTGTAGATGAAGGTTCTTTTGGAAAAGATTCTTATTTAAAATCACACCTTTTGACATAATCTTTTATCCTTGTTTAAAAAAATTATCCTAATCTAGTTTTAAAAGGAAACAAAAATATTTGTTTTAATTACAGGGTCTTCTTTAGGGAGAATGCATAGTGTCCCGTAGCTAGTGTTCAGCCTTCTGTTACCAATAAGGCTGAAATCCCTAAGCATCCAAGATAATTTCTGTTTGCTACCTCTTCTGAAAGTGTAAAACACTGAGGTCAGGACTGGGTTCAACATTAAACATATAGAAGCATGTAAAGTTATGTGAGATGACTTAGCATATACTGTCTAGCCTCCAGTCCCAGAACAGCCTGTATTTCCCACAGATTTCTGTCCTATCTGTCAGCCTGATGTTGATGCATCAGACTCCCTGGAGCATCTAAAGTCTCACCACATAGTTATGTTTAGGCAACAAATGACCCCATCAATACAATTGGTAGAACCTAGACAGCCATTCAGCTGACTAAACAGTTGGTGTCGTCTATGCAGTGAGCTGAGTCAGTCTTTAGGCTCTACTGACTGAAGGGACTAGGAGTGGAATTCAACTGCCTACATACATATGGAAACATGAAATGCCCTATATTCAAAATGTTTCTGCAGGCTGCCAGCTATGTCACAGAGCTTACAGGAGATCTATATTCTTCTAGAGTAAAATCTAGAGGCAGAAAGGATGTACTGCCCCAACCAAACAGATGACAGCTGTCTACATTTAAGCAAAGAAATCCAGTCGTGGATCCTCTCTGATTGTAAGGGGAACTTAAACACCTAGCTCACATGTAGACATTTATAAATAAATGTCTTAAACTAAAGTGGAATCCCATGATGAATATGTAAAACTTAATTTAGCTGCCCATATGTAGACAAATCAGTGCGATGTGAATTGTCCTAGTGTATGCTGGTTGAGCTGCAACTATCATTCAGACATACCTTGTAGGGTTGCCTACAGGTCCTGTGTCATGCCTGCCAACCCTGCCCAGAAATTTTGGACACCCCCTCCCTCCCCCTTCAATATCAGAGATGCTGTTATTTGCCCATATGTGGCAACTAAATTAAGCCCCAATAAGGTACGGACATGCTATATACACATATAAGCAAACACACATGCACCACCACCCCCATCCTTGATATCAGGTACTATGGGTGGATGTAAAAGAAGATGGGCATGGCTAAAACAAGCTGGGAACTATTACTGCAGCTCTTACTCGGCTTTTGGCTGATTTGAAGCTATAGCCTGGGATAGCTAAAACAAAGGCAAGTCAATGTTCTTGGATGGCTCATGCATCAGAGGTAGTGTAGTCTGCAAGGAGGAATAACTTTTGACAGTTGTCCACAGGTATTCTGGGCTATGTCCCACTCATTGGCCAAACCACTCAGAAAATGTATGAATATCATAACTTGGGTATTCAGCTGTCCTACCCACTTGGCAATTTTCATTCCCACTACAAGGGTATGACAACTGTAAGTAGCAGTTTTGCCGTTCGATTGCAGTTTGTAAGTGTATGTATTAAAGCTGGCAATAATTTTGGGACACCTTACAGGGTGAATTCAAACTGTTGTGGTTCAGAAGTTGTTAAATGAACTCCTGAGATAGTTTTATACTGTGCAAGGGGAAACTATGAAATAAATGAAAAAATGAGTGGGGAAAGAGGAACCATAAACATCCTGTAGAAAGACATGCTCACTGATATGTCGGAGCCCAAAGCTTCATTGCCTTGCCTTAATCTAGCTGTATCCATTTGCTTAGTAAAGTGACTAAATGACAGCTGAGTTCATTGATTACAGCTCTTGATGTTTGCCCCACAAGAAAATGGCAACTACATGGTCTATAGAAAGGTAAGTGTATGCAACTGTACAATGTCCATAGCATAATATGACACATTGTAACTACAATGAAATCATCAGCTTACACCCAGAAGTACCCTCAATGAAAAAAGCCAATTACTAATAAGATAGATGAATAGGTATTAGATGGGGGAGGGGGCAGTTTAACCTTTAGAAATTTTGTTTCACTAAAAACATGCACGAAGAAACAGCTTAGGAGGGATCAGTTTGCAGAAGGGATGATGAAAATTGCAAATGGGACTATAATTAGGTCACTAGATAAAACCATTCCTCATTGGTAATGAATAAAAGTCAGTACTTTGTGCATTTCTATGTAAAATGATGTGATAGCCAAAAATTTTAGTTATAGAACAAAAGTATTCATATTTTTTTTTAAAAAAGGTCAGAATTTTCCCACTCTACATGATGTTGCTAAAGGTTGAATGGTCAAGCATCGTGATTTGGGTGGAACTGGCCACTAGGCAACCAAAAGATGATCCCCCCTACTTCTCTTCAAAGAGAGAGGCGGGGGGGGGAGGGGGGGAGAGAGAGACTTACAAGTTTAGAAGGAACTAAATTACTTGAATGAAATATTAATAATAAAATAAAAAAGAAATAATGAAATATATACAAAACCGCATCAAGCTCCCAGGATGACAATCACGACACTGGTTGGCACTGGAGAAGTCCCAGGCTGGACTCAGTGATGGACGGGAACTGGATTCCGGATCTGGATTCCTGATCAGGATCAAAGGCAGATGAACAGAATCCTCCTTGGACGCCAGTCATTGAAGAAAGAGGGCTGGCCCTTTGATCCCTCAGCTTTTATACTGAGCATGAGTCAGATGGGATGGAATACCCTTCTCATCAGTTTTGGGTCACCTGTCCTGTCCGCTTCTCCCTGCAGATGGGACCCCACTGCGCTTTTCTCCTTCCGACCCTCCAACGGGGCAAATAATAAAGTTGGTTGGCCTTGGGTGTTATAGCGATAAGTGTAAGCAAGAGCCTCTCTGCATACCATGCCTGGGCATCAGCTATAAACATTGGTCTTATCACTCTGAGAGCGAACATTGTCTGCACAATATGCTGTTAATTTCAGTAGTTAGAAGAGGCCTAGCTAAGAACTAAAGTTACTGAACAAAATTGGTCCTGTTTTACCTCAAATCAGGACATCAAGCAACCAAGTTACCATATAGGCATTCTGGGCCTTTCAGGATGCAATTCTAAACAGAAGGCCTTCATTTATGTAATGGAAAAAAAAAAAAAAATTAACATGGGTTTACTTTGCCAGGTAAGGATGCATCCTGTTACACAAAAGTGTTTGTATATTGTTATGCAGGTCCATAATGCTTCCCCTTAAAGCAACAAAGCATATTCGTCTTACCTAAAAACATGAATTCTCTCTGATGCATAAATAAGATTTATGAGTTTTCCTCAGGACCCACTGTGTGTTTCTCCAGGTATATAGAGGAACTCAGGCTTTTTATCATAGCATTTTACATGCATATCAATGACTTTTCAAAAAGAAGAAACGAACTGTGAAAATAGGAGTAATAATATAAAGCAGTGTTGAGGATTGCTGGTTTTGTTTTTTTTCTCTTTTAAATATTTTCATCATGGATATAAGATTGTAATTGTGTAATGTTTAAGGACCATATGCTAGTGCAACATCATCCTTGACTTTCCTTTGTTCCCATACTTTGCTATTTATGTCCTGTAAATCGTGTAATTAAACTTGGCATTACCGAAAAAGTAGTTAGCAAAAAGTAATTCATATTCATTTAGAGAGTAATCACATCATTATTTAATTATTATTAAGCAGGCTTTGCTTTGAAAAAATGTGATACTTCATTTGCCCCATGAATATTTCACGTATTTTAAAAGGAACAGTAAGTAAACTTCCTTTGACTATTTCCCTATGATAACATCACAGGAAAAAAAAAAAGATTTTTTTTGAGCTAGAAAAATTCAGTTATTTGCATATGGAAACAACGCTCTGCTGATGTTTGAGGGAAGAAATGGTATGTAAATGCATGCCCTGCTTTATGGGATTACGTTAGATATATTCCGTTGTTTTGTAAAGCAATGAAAATCATAGTTATAAGTGTGACAAACAAATGCAGAGCAAGAGATTTTGGTTTTGTGTAAGTGCACGTACTTCAATAGACTCATGTTGCATAGATCTATCTCTAAATACTCAGAATATTTTACATGATAAGGTGAGATAGAATAGACCCACAATCAATATATGATGAAAGTGTTATCTGTGAACTGTTGATGTGCCTGTGATCAGATGGGGTCCATTAGAATATTCAAACACATCTGTCAGGGGAATTACAAGGTCACAGACATAATAGAGTTGAAGCCCTGGTGCATTACCTTGATCTTTTTAGATCTTTTGTTAATAAACTGAGAACTTGAAAACATTATTGTTAATTAAGATCTGAAAGAAAACTCATGACAGCAAGAAAAATAATACCTTTTTGATTTTTTTTTTGTCTGAAATGACTGTGCTGATTCGCAAGAGCAGATGCTGTATATTAAGCACATACCACATTAAATCAACAATTCTCTTTGTTTTGGCACCTTTTCTTCCCTTAGTCCTTTTGGTACTACTCGTCAAAAGCTTCCTGACATGAATATTTTTCAAATAAATACATCTTTTGAGCCTTCTCTTCTGTCAAGCTGCTTAGGATATTTTTTTCATATAGGGAATGTCTTTAGACTAATTCTGTTATCCGTCTCCTCTTGATATGACACCAATGTCTTCATTATTTACTCCTTTTATTTGAAAAGCTTTTACCCTCCCTAGGAATGAGTGAGGACTGCAGACAATAGCAATTAAGATTCTGAGCACACATTTTCCTTGGTTTGTTTGATTTAGTATCTCGAATTCCTTCTTTATTTACCAAGAAGGAATTTCTCCTATATTTCATCTCACTAATTGTCAGGTCTGGCTATGCTTGCAGAGGCTCTTTTTGACTGAAGGATAATATTCAGTGAAAAGAAACAAAGCAGATGAGGAAAAAATGGACCTTATTGTAACAGACATTGTTTAATTTAGCTCTTTGGGGATGGCTACAAATCCTCCTTATTCTTTGTTGTTGTAGAAATTGCTAGTCTGGAAACAAACTGCTGAAGAAAAGAAATTTTATTTCTTGCTGTTTAGCCTTTTACACAAAGTATGTCAATCACTTTTCTAAGTGTCTGCCCTTGCTTGATTATGTTACTGTTAAGTCAATGGCTTTATCTCAGCCTCTCTGCTCTGATGGCTTCATAATTCTGATAATATTGAGAACATACCTGTAAGGACTATATAGTTATTAATTTGAATGGCAAAAGAGAACAAACCAGAAGATGCGGGTAGTATTTTAAACCTTAAGGTGAAGTAAAATTAGCAAATGATCATTTATTATAGGCAAATTGCAATTCTTGCTCTTATACCAAAGAAAGAAAATAAAATTTTCAAGCCCTTAGAGCTCAGGAAAGTAATCAAGTATTTACCCCAGCCTTTTTGGCTGAATTCAGTATTGGTTAGCCCTGAGTCCAAAAGATTTTTAACTCATCATAATGTCAAACATACCTTATGACACATTATGCTTATTCTTCAAAATTGTGTTACTTCATCTGACTGTAAGTGTGCCAGTAGAGTTACTGATGGTCTCCGGAATAAAGACTTGGCCCTAAACCTCAGATTCTTGTTCAACTTACAATACAAGAAATAAAATCTTAGTGAGAGGCGCCTTAATTTTATTAATCCCTGCCAGGATAGAACATTACAAAAGAACATTATAAACCATTATAGTCTTCTAACTACCCCAGAAATGTTACCCAAATCTGTGAGTGCCAGAATATACTTATAGTTTGAATCTGAAGTTGCTGAAACAAAGCCCTGTTACTATTTAAAAAGATTTTTTTTCTCAGTGATTATACCTTTTCTTCTTGATTTTATACAAAAATAACTCCACAGTTTAATAAAATAGTTTGGAACAAAAGTCCAGATGGATGAATAAAATGAAATTAAATTATCCTATCCTTTGCTTAGTCTAATAATGAAGTTTGTATTGATTTTTTTTTTCCAAAAGATTATGTAACTTTATTTTACATGCTTTGCTTTGGACAAAGTGAAATATAAAGAAAGAAAATATTTTTATAGTATCAGCAAATTAGCCCAGTCCTGGAAAGTACTGTTAATTAAATGCTTAGTGCAGGCCTTAAGGATAAAAACTAAACTAAGATTTCTTACTGCTAAAATTGAAGAAACACAGGAACAACAGAAAGAGAAGAATGGAAAAGAGTGAGAAACAGCAGAGGGAACACCAAGGTCAGAGCAGGAGAAGGAGGAGGAGCTCTCCATGCCACAGCAGATATCCACACTGCAGGCCATGGAAGACCCCACACCAGAGCAGGTGGGTATTTCTTAAAAGTAGTGCAGCCCATGGAGAGACGATGCTGGAACAGATTTTTCCCTGAAGGGACTGCAGCTAAGGGAGAGGGCCAGTGCTGGAGCAGGGGAAATGTATGAGACAGAAGCAGCAACAGAGAGAAGCAGCTGTGTACTAACCGATCCCGTACTAACTATGCTGCTCAGTGGGGGCTAGATGACTTGGGAGTTAAGCAGGGAAGTGAAGGAGAGCTAGGAGGAAAGGCGTTGTTTTAATGTTTGTCTTTGTTTCTCAATACCTGAATCTACTTTAATTGGCAATAAATTAGATTCGTTTTCCCCAAACTGAGTCCCTTTTGCCCACAACACTAACTGGTAAGTGATCTCCCTGTCTTTACTTGGACCTGTGATTTTTCACATCCTGTTTTCTCCCACTGTCCCACTGAGGAGGGGAAATGAGATAGCAGCATGGTGGGAGTTTGGCCCTTAGCCAACACTAACCCACTATAGATGCCTAAGTCAGATGATGAACTGTATATATTTTCTATAATGTGTCAATTCAACTCTATGTTGGTGATTTCAATTCACTCTTTTAACCACAAAGTAATTTTTAGTTCTAATCTCTTCAAATCAAATTTAAAGCCCACATCTTGTTATAGTCACTAATAAAATTAATAAACATAACAATTACAAACTTCTTGAAAATTCTGAAAATTGTATTTATGGATTCACAGACTCACAGAACAGTTGGAAAGGACCTCTGGATGTCATTTGGTTCAACGTCACTGCTCAAGCAGGGTCACCTACCCAGGCTCATGTAGAGATGGCTTTTGAGTAACTCCACTTATGGAGACTCTACGACCTCTCTGGGCAAGCTGTGCCAGTGCTCAGTCACCGTCACAGTGAAAAAGTTTTTCCTGTTGTTCAGATGGAACCTTCTGTGTTTCAGTATGTGTCCATTGCCTCTGGTCCTGTCACTGGGTACCACTGAAAAGAGCCTGGCACCCTCACTTCAAGTATTTATATACGTTGATGAGTTCCCCCCTGAGCGTTCTTGTCTCTAGGCTGAATTGTCCCAACTTTCTCAGACTTTTTTCATATAACAGTTGCTCCAGAACCTTAATCATATTCATGGTCCTTTGCTGGACTGCGTCCTATATGTCCACATCTGTCTTGTACTAAGGAGTCCAGAACTGGACACAGCACTTCAGGTGTGGCCTCACCAGTGCTGAGTAGAGAGTAAGGATCACCTCCCTCAACCTGCTGGTAATACTCCTAATGCATCCCAGGATACCATTTGCCGTCTTTGACACAATGGCACATTGTTGGTTCATGTTCAAGCTGGAGTCCGCCAGGACCCCTAGGTCCTTTTCTGCAAGGCTGCTTTCCAGCCCCGTATTGGCATATCAGAGGATATATAGATTTAAGTTAGATCAAGAAAATGACCTAATGGAGGAAAATCTGTCTTTTCATGTAGTTAGAACATTTTAACTAATTCAGATAACAAAAAATCAGTGGATCCTTGAACTGGATAGAAAATATCTCAACACTTATTCCCCCCAAATGGACAGTAGAAACTGGATCCCTTTGAAGACTATGACAAAACCTCCACTCTACCAGAATGTTTCTGAATATCCTTACATATACATTTATATACATAGTGTATGATGATCTGTATGTTGCAGTGCACAGTAACATAAACTACACGTTATTACGTATTAGATGTTGTGCCAACATTCATCTATCTATGACATATCTTATAGTTATTTTCTTAATAAATTCAAACCTTTTTAGCTGTATAAATTTAGTATCATATAATCATTAAAAAGAGGACTGCAAACTTAAAGGTTGTCAGTACAGCACATGAATATTTCTTTTTTATATATTATTCAGAATCTAACATAAGGCCTTACTAGACAAACCTTGTTCGATATAAAATCAGATTTTTTTATTTTTCATGAGCCAGTTTATAGACATTTAGTCTGTACTTCATAAATATCAATTTTGGAACACTTCACTTCTCTTTGCAGTACTTCCTGAATTATATTTCTTTTCTATGAATTAGTTAATCTCGTTCTTAAGAGCTATTGAAGCTGCATCCTATTGACAGAAACCAAATATCCTATTTTTAGAAATTAAGACTCACAGATCAAAGATTAACTATCACAAGACACACTATGTTTGTCTGAGCACTTTGTTAAAATTATCACGAGATCATGTAGCATGAAGAATGTTTCACTTCCAAGCATCTTCTGGGCATATTTTACTCTTTTTCTGGGTTTAAAAGCACCAGTTGAGCTTTTGATCTCTTCTGAAAGCTTTTGTGCTGTTTTGTTTCTCTGTCCTGTGAACTACAATACACATAGGTTTGTAGGGTTCTGGGGATCACTAGTTCAATGTTTAATGTCTATGTGCTGACAACTGCAGGAGACATACTCAGTCACCAAATCACCATTCTTATTTTCTTCAGTATGAAAGATGTTATCTCCTTTTACACATGGATAATTTAAGTATATTAAAGCAGCAAAATTTTAGCATTAAAAACATAATTTGGAGCGTTCAGTTTTCACGGACTAGGAGCTGTGTGGTTTGGTGTTTTTTTAGGATAGATAATTTATGCAAATCTAAGAGCAGTTTTGATTGAGTTATTGTTGAGTACTGATTTTTTTTTCCACAAATTAGGACCAAATTTCTCAAATCAAGGACTCTTAAGATAAGAAAGATGTGGAAAAATTAGACAGTAGTTCAGATTTACATGGGGATTTGCTCCAGTGATGTTAGTTACTTCAAGACAAAGTTTTAGGAATCCAGTACTTATATACAAGGTAAATATGTGTTCTCTATCTAAGCTATGTGGAAAATTTTGCATTTCAAAATATGATTTACAAAAGCTACTGTGTGAATAAGAATTAAGAAAAAGTGCATTTCAGAATATTTTTTCCAAGATATAGAAGCATAATTTCCCCATTCTGACCTTAGCACTCTTGTAGACAAAGATTTCTTCCCAAGAGATCCACTTTTTTTTTTTTTAAATATCAAGATCATTAACTGATTTATTTACATGTATAGCAAGTAAATAAGTGATTCTGTGACTTACCCACACAAAAGCAGGACATGAAAAGTAAAGAATTTTTGGCTTTAGTTTTCTTCTCTACTTGAAAATGTCTGAAATCTTGATTCAAGCCATAATTTTATCTAAGGTATCTTATTTTGCAAGTTATAGAGTGGTTTATGTGGATGGAGCAATCAATCTAAATCTTTTTGTTGACTTATTTTTAGTCCAGACAAATTAAGTAGTTTATACAATGTCTGACAATAGATTTGAGGTTAGTTTTAGCTTTCAGTACATGAAGAGCCACTGAGGCAAAACTCAGCTCTGGAATCCAGGTCTTCTTAGTTCCAGGTAGGTTTCATCAGCAGGGTTGAAAACTTAAGGTCTCCCACACAGAGCAATGCCATTGAACTGAAGACAGCAAGTCATACCAGTAAAAGAGTGTATGGAATGACTTTAGTTGGAGACAGAACGGTTTTGAAGTCACAGATGTTTACTTAAACTAACAATCTAACTAGAAATATTTCATTTTAAGCCTCAGGTGTGCTTTTTCTTGGACAAAGAAATTCTTGCTCCACTCTTAACTTTCACTCACCTTTAGCATCTCATGGTAATGTAATTCTCTAACCTTCTCCTGGTGTAGACTTTCTAGTCTTCAGTCTTTAAGACCTCTCAGATCTTAGCTGTGTAGTTCATTCTTGCTCATTTTTTTCTTCAGCTCTTTCCTTCTCCGGGTTCTTGTCTAATAATCTTTTGCCTATGTACTCTGGGTATTCCTCCTCAAACATGTTCATCCTTTCAGCTGTTTTCTAGTTCTGTTAAAGTTCACGTTCTCAATGTCTTTTCTTAACTTCTTTTCCAGCCAATTTCCTTCTCATTCGAAACTTGTTTCCTGTCCTTTCTCACTCTACCTTATAGATCTCTTTTCCTCATGCTCCTCTTTCTCTATACCTTTGTCCACCTTTACATGCATCTACCTTCAACAATTTCTTTATCCTAAATCCTTTCCCTCTGCAGTTCTGGATTATATCACTCCAAGGCTTCCAATCACAATTTTTTCCCCTCATTCCAGATAAAGTGAGGTTAGGCAAATAATATAACAAGCTAAGCATGTAGTGATAGTTCCTCAGAATTCCAGCATTTTGACTCATGAAATTCTTGAGCCATTATATTGTTTTTCATTTAAAACAGCAAGATTATTCTAAATACATACATAAAAATATTACACTTTCCAACTTTCACAGAAACAGCTGGAAGTCAAATAAGATGAACAGCAGGTTTCCTAGTGAATTTTGTTGTGGTCAAAACAATGCTAGGTCCTTCAATAGGAGTAGGCAGAAGTGAAAGACAAAAAGGTCAAGAGGTTCAGAAAGGCAGGCTAATGATCACATCCTTATTGACTGATTTATTTTATAATACTTTAAATTAGGAACATTTATGAATTATGCATCAAGATATCATTGTACTGCAATCTATGCATATCACAGATAAAAATGGCACATCTGAAACTTTTGACATTTCAGTAATTATCATACTACCACGTATTTTATTTTCCCTTCATTGCTCCTATAGTCATTCATTACACAGTTTAGTTGCTCTGCTTTGTGGGGAAAGGGGAAGGTATTTAGATTTAGCTTTATTTTAGCTGTACTATAAGTGAGAACACAGCTATAATGTAACTTTGAGTGGTATTCCAAGACTTTTGTTCTTGAGACTTCAAAATTCTTTGAAATGTTTATATTTCTGTTAATGATGTCCTTTTTTTCAACACAGTTATATGTAGAATGAGTTTCAATTATATTATAGACACTGTTAATATAAAATAATCTTCAAATAATAGTTTATTGAAAAGTAGTAGATTTACCTTGTGTATTATGAGAATACAATTTTGTCACAAAAAAATACAAATAACCAATATTTTACTGAGTTAAATTTTTGTCAAATGTTGTTGACATGGGTTTCAGTAAAAGCACATAAAACATTCTGGTTCAGCTGGGTGTTATTGACCCAACTATTCTTAGATCACATGAAAGTTTTGGTTTGTACAGACTATATAAAAGTTTTCAAATTTAGGTTTGTATACACATAAACCTGTGTACTTTCTCAGTTTGGTTAAGATTTCTGTGTGTGATACTCATATAGCATTAGCCATACACCATTTTTCAGTTTTCATAACAAAATTTTGAAGGATGATAGAGAAAACTTAATTCCATTCTCTTATCTCTGAAATACTGAAGCCTTGACCTATGCTTCATGTTGCTTTACTGCTACTGTAGTAGTACTTCATGATATCATGAAAGGGATTTGACTTTGAGTCCTACGCTCAGCAGACTAATTCCTTGATAGAGTCTCAGAGGTACCACTTAACAACTTCAATGCAGGGAGGATTCTGAGTTTCTGAAATAGCTCTTATCACTGAACTGAGGTCCATTCAGATAAAAACTTTTTCCTAAGTTATAGAAGGCAAGGAGGCCTGTTAATATATATGTAAGTCCTTGTAAATCTCATAGTGTTAGTTCAGCTTTACTTCATATTAGATTTCACAGTTCAAGGGTTGATTGTTTCTGTTCTTATGCACATACATTTGAATAATTCCTTTTCGTTTTCAGGATTCTTTAAGATCTGCCTGGCACCTGAAATAAAGTCACTATCTTCTCCCTAGAGAACACTTGTTTTAGATTCACTGTAACATCATCAACGAAAATAAGAAACAAGTAACAGAAAAAAAGAAAACACAGATTGGTGACTGAAAAAAAAAGCTTCTTGGTGAAACCGGTGCATCTTGACAATAGTGTTATTTTAACTATATTGTTGCTGTTAGGTCTACTGAAAAGTCCTCTGAAAATAACTGAACTGCTAAGTCTACTGAAAAGCTTTTCAGTATTTTGAAGCAAAGGCTGCTACATTGATATGGCTTGATATTCTGGAACATGAAGAAAAATTTGCGGAAATAAGAAATACATGGCAAGGTTCCATGTGACAGATGTAAGTGCTTCTTGAGTTAAACAAGTGGTTCTTGTTAAACAATCAAAAGAAAAGGTATCATCTTTATTAATTATTCCTTATTTCTTTTCTTCTTTTAACATTTGCATCTATAAAATTTTTATTATAAATGCCAGAAGAAATCTTATTTCATGTTCTTAAATTCACACACTGGCCATTAAAAGATAAATAAAGATAAAGCCTAAAAGGAAGTAAGAAAAAAAATCATGTACAATAAAACTTTACTCAGTACACAGTAAAGTATCAGTTCATTAAGAAATCACACTTTTTTTAGCTGACATAGGATTTTTTCTCTAAAAGTAACTTTCATTGCAATTTTATTATTTGAAAACTCGTTTTGCTTCTTCATTACATGCAAAGAGCATTCAATTTATCAGAAACATGATTTTCACATCATTTGATATTTTCAGTTGGAGTAGGTAAGTTACATTTGTGTATTCTAGATCTTTACTTTGGGGATCTCCCTGCAAGTCCTTCAACTTCTCTACATGGCCTTATCAACAGGTTTTGTATGGGTGGATGCATATGAACAATTAAAGTTTAGCAGGTAATGTCCCTAGAATTTCCCGTATACCGTTTACTGACAATTAGGGATATCACCGTCTCCTCAGAAACATACTAAAGGTAAGGAAATAGTTTAAATCCAGAACTCAAATGCCTAGAAGGTAAGCTTTTGTCATCCCACCCTTTTCATGCTCAGTAATAGAGGAATGGACAATGTCTCTTTGGAAACAGAATATCAATGCTAGCTTAATACTTACAGCATATCAAGGTATTACAAGCATTCAAGCATTATTTTCTTTTCCAAAAGAAATTATGAACAAGTTTTGTGTATCTCATTTTTAAATATGCTGCTTAGTAGAGAGCACATAATTAACCTCACACTAAAAACTCATATTGGGGGAGAGGAATTTGATAGAAACATAGCAACTGTAACCTCTTAGTACCTTCTACTTGTGCATAAAAATTAGATTCTCTGGTTTTAAAGATGATGTAAATGCATTACAATATTAACGTTTTTTCATTTCAAAATACAGAGCAACACAAAACCTATTTCTATTGTAATGTATGTTCCCTAAAATAAACGTTATATCTTTCCATCAAGTTGTTAAATAACTAATTAAACAATAACCTACGACACTGAAGTGACTTTGGAAAAGAGTATTGCAATAAATCTAATATTTTCCTGTCTAAATTATTAGCCCCTTGGGATAACATCACATCTGGGGGTATGTAACAGGAACACACAAGTTACACAACATCTATACCATTTACAGCTTTGCAGTAGTGGGCCATTTCCCACAGTGGTTTATAGCTATCCTCTCACTTTGAAATGAATAAATGGAAAAATGGTCATGGAAAACTTGCAGTTATTCAAAAGTACATAATGTGGCTAGAACTTGAGAAAAAAAATACTTATTTTATTTCTTTCATTTCTTTGTTATTGTTATCTTCTATCTGTGGAAGTAATTTCTGCGAGTGAGCAAATAAAAATTTGGAAAAGGTTGGGTTTTTTTTTTTTTTATATTAGTTTGTCTACAAATCAAGCAAGTTAGTTTTCTTATCCCCATTGTTATTCAGATAAAATTTAACACTAGAAAATCTAATCGTGAAAAGGGTGCTTGACTTTGATAACTTCACCTGATGTGTTTTAATAGCTCAAAACTTTATTAGGAACTTAATGTTACTGAACTTTTCCTGCCCTGCCTCTTCTACCAGTTGGTGGTAACATTTGCACCAATTAATCCTGCTCTATAGAGCACATCCCGTTCTGTGCTTGTATCAGTTCTGCCTCTTCTTACCTTTCAAGCTCTATACTTTTCTAAGTTTATTGTTATCTCTTTTTTCCAAAATTATTCAGTCACAGATTTCAGATGAAGAAAGGCATCAAAGCTGGTTACTCTTGTGCAACTGATTGTTAATCTGAATGCTATGATGCTCTTGGTGGAATTCCTCTATTATAGAGAAGAGGAGATACAGAGAAATAGAATATATTGATCTCCCATGTCCAATAAACCCTTTAAATTTTGCTTACACAACACATGTACAGTACTTTGTATTGTTTAAAAATGAGAAAAGCTTACTTATATGGGGTATCTCAAGATAACAGTATATATTGTTTTAATCTCCAAAAAGTTTAGGGAAGATGAAAGCATAACACCAAGAGAAAAATATTATTTAAGATTCCAATCTTGGTATTGATTTTAGGAAAATGACTCCCCAGAAACACAGATAAACCCAGATATAAATCACTGTGGGAATAGAAGTTGATGGGTTATAGTCTTTTCTACAGAATTGAAGCTGTGGACCCTGTCATGAAGAAATATATCTATAATAGATTTGGAATCTAGGCTTCATTCCCTGTCATACAATGTTTCGAAATATGAAGCAAATGCCTTACGTGTGCAAGGCTTTGTACAATTACCCTTATTTTACAGAGGTAACTGAGAAAGATAATATAAGCTATTCACATGACAGACAGCAGAACTGACAAAGGATGTGAACTCCTGAGTTCAGTTCAGATCACTGGATCACATTCTTTTTTTTCGTGTTGTTTGTTTTTTTGGCCTTTTCCATCTGTTGTTTTAATTTCTGTTCTACTAGAGGCAAACAGAAACTGATTGGATATTCATTAAAGTCAGTGTTACCTCTGCCAGGCGCTAGAGGATATTTTAAGACAAGTAACACAGTGAGTTTTCTAATATTTCTTTAAAAAAACAATAAGCAAAAAACTTTTATCAACACCTAAGTTTAAAAAAAAAAAACAAAAAACCCGAAACAAAGAGAAAAGTTTTACCAGTTAGGCCATCAAAGTAAAAATGCAACAAGGATACTATAAACAGCAAATTATTAACTTAGTTAACTTACTATTAAATTTCAATATTTCAATGATATTAACATTAATAGTCAATAAAATTTAATACTGATAGTAGAGGACAACCAATTTCTATGTGCTCTTCATCTGAAAGCACCAAATTTCTGCCAAAAAGAATGGTTGTGATATATACTTTTGCTATGGTTGCAGGACTGCTAAAACATTAGGTTGAGCTGTGCCATATAAAAAATGTAAAGGGAGCCATATATTTTATAATCATTTGATACTCTGTTCTTCCTTGTGCAGAAAGTCAAAAGAAAGAGAATGCAAACACATGCAGCAATCTGGAAAGAATATATAATGCTGAATGGGTTTTTTTTTAGTTTATATTAGAATATGTCATGTTAAATTTTATATGTATGGTTATTGATACTGGAGTGATGTTGCAGTGGCCAATATTCTAGACAGCTGTGCTTTACCTTGGTTTGAAGAAAGGTCCATAGAAAGCCATAGCCAGTAGATGTTATCTCCAATGCTGTAGATGGTGTGTTTTCAGGTGATGCTACTGGTGTACCAAAAGAAATGACTGCTGGGTTACACAGAATGGTGGAATGTGAAAGTTCTGAAAAGTGATGCTTAGCCTTGTAGTAACAAGGTAGAGTGGAAATTATATTTAATAAAGTATACAACCTGGAAATGCTTGAAAAAATTTTTGGCAATGAACATTGTTAAAGAAAAAAAAATCTGCTAGGTATTTAATATATTTTGTATTCCAGTACGTGTGAAAATATCAAACATTAAAACAGAAAAGGTACGTGGTGTGTATACTAGATAAACAGTGAAGAACAATCTGGAATGTGGCAGTACATATGAGTTATATGTTTAAAGAGAAGCAACCTGAACAATGGGTAGTGTTACAGATTTTTAGAAGGATCATTTATTTTTGAATACTGAACACTGAACAAATTCTGACTAATGTCCTGAGTCACACAAGTTGAACATAAATACTCCAGTCATAGTATTTCATTCATGCTGAGGAAAGAAAAAGACAGTCAAAGGAGTTTAGATTTTTTTAAATTCTGTACATATATTTCATGTTGGAGATGAAAATACTTTTTAATGGATTTTTTGTTAAATCCAGTGGGAAGATTTTTAAGATGATATTCTACAATAGTCAGTCTTGAGAAGAATTTCTTTTTTGGTGCTCTTTCTCCCTCTCTCTCCCACGCTCTTTAAAACATAAACTTTTTCTTGTGCAGACAGAAATGAAAAGCTCTGACAGGATCAAAAGACTCTGATTGTGATGCTCCCTGAACCTGTTAGAGAAAGAAAGGCTTTATTACCATTATCCAATTCACATAGGAATAGATATAAGAAATAAACCTAGACAACTGATATCCATAAATGGTGTGAATTCCATTCATGTACTTATTACCCTTTTGGGTTCAGAACTGATTGTATTTTTAAGATCTTGGGGCTTTTTTGAACAAAATTTCAAAAATTCTGAGTTTTTTAAATGAAATTATAAATAATTTTTCATGCCTTTATAAGGACTTATTCCCCATTCAGAAAAGGCCCTCTGTTTTTGTGTTTGTTTTTTGTTTTTTATTTTTTTATATTATATTGATTCTGGCTGGTAATATTCTACCTGTGTAGTAAACTTTGTATTAATTGGATGGATTTATCAACCATTTTTATGTTTATATTTTTGCACAGTCACAAACCCTCACTTATCTAGGAGACCTGTGTAAAGCTACAAAAGCCTTTTTTTCTGGAGGAAAATTTTTCTCTCACAACCCAAAGAAATGCTTAAATTTATTTTAATTCAGATTTTCCCCATCTACATTACTTTCTAATTCCAGAAAAAGAGATCTATTTGATTACAATGATAGTGTTACAGTCTAGATAACAACTTTTGAACTGCCCAGACAGTAGAACTGAGAAAATTGTAGAAGGTTGGGAAAAAGGGAAAATATAATCCTAAATAATGCCATTTGTAAATATATTATCCAAGTGTAAAAAGAAAAAAAAAAAGCCCCTAAGTGCTTATTTCTTTAGCTAACCAGGAAAAAAGTAGATTATTATGTGTGCCAAGTTATATTCACTTATTTCTGGGTTTTACAATTTTTCTCAGTTAATAACGGAGCATCACATCAAGTTTTGATAGATCATGACTAGTCAACTTGTCTGCTCATTAGTGGACCAGTACATTCTTCCAATAAGATTGTGCAGAATCAAGACCTTTTTCCAGAAAGTTTTTAGACTTGAATGTAAAATTGAAATAAATAGCTCTTCCAAGTTTATAAACAGCCTGAGCTTTGTTATGGTACAAGTTTGTGAAACCAAAATCCTTCTCCTTGCTCCCCCAACACACTTGATATATATTCTGAGCAGATTATGATATACTTGCATGTCAACTTGAGATTCAGAGTGAGCACAGAGTGCCTACAGGCATGTAAAGACTTTAAGAGATTATATGCAATGGACTCAATCAATCATGACTTTGTACCTTAGACACCAGTGTACTGAAATCTGAGAACAAAGTGAGTATTTTACTGGTGATAATATTTCCATATGAAATAATCTTGTTGAACTAATTGGAAGGCTCTGTAAATTAATAAAATAAAAATATCCCACCTAAAATAGATGTTTTATTTAAGACATACATGACATACCCTACAGCATATGCCTCCACATCTGACAATAAGATCAAATATTTCTTACGGATTTTTAAAAGAGTCCAAAATTACCTGTAAACCAGATTTCTGGTCACTTAATATTTTATCACATTAGACTAAGCAAAATTGTAATTAAATTAGCAGCTTGTGAAATGCAATGTTTGTTTTTTCATTGGAGGAACTGATGGTGGAAGTCCCACTCCAAATATGTGTATATTGATTCAGGTGCCAATTTTAGGTTTGATCTAAGAATTTGTTATGTTATTATGTATACTTCTGAAACACTATTTGATTCATGCCACACAAACTGAAAGTCAAAACTCACTTATGAAGGAGCTTATATTTCTAATAAAGCTAACAGAAATTTTTGCAGTAAAATATATTTCCTTTGAGAATGTTGATTTGATGAAAAAAGACTTAAGACTTATAAATGGGTCAAAGTTGTTGAAGATTAAATTTACTATTGACTGTGTTTCCACATCCAGTTATTAATCTGGATTGCCTGCTTTCTAAATTAATGGTATATAGTATGGAAGATTTCTTTTTAAAAAAAAAAAAAAAAAAAGTTTCCACAAAATGCAACTTCCTTTTTCTGATGTTTTGGTTTTCTTAAAACTTTGGTAGTAAATTTCAAAGAACAAAATAGAAACACATCACATTCTATAATACTTAAATAATTTCAACCAGCTGTTTTCTTCTACATGGGAATATTGGGAAGGGAAAAAGTCCAGGTTTAAATTTTACTTAAACTTTTGGTGTCCAGCCACACCTGTTCAATGATGACTATTCCCACAAAAATTATAATGTGCTATATTCTATTATTTTCCTAATTATACACTGCCTTCTGTCGTGAACAGTGAATAAAGTAATAGTACTTTGCAGACCAAAGTCAGAAATATATTAATACTTGTCATTCAAGACAAACACAAGTTATCATTTTCATAATTTGCTCAGATTGGAGTTAAATGTGGACACAATGAAATGCATGAACATTCGGACACAAGGAGGTTTCACCAGAAAAAATTAGAATCAGTGACTAAAATACTAAAATATTTTCATTTTGGATACCAGCAGAGAAATGTCCTATTCTCAATCTAGTGTTGCATAGAGTTTCATGTTCATAGTCTCAGTGTGAACCTCTAAAGCAGAATGACTGTGATGACACTGGATCACTTTTAACCTCCCTTTTCTCTCAAACCCTTGCAATAAGCATATGAGTGAGATAATTTTGTTCTGTGTTTTCCAGTTGGGTAGACTTTAAATAAGAGCTGTGTGTTTCGGCAATGTTTTGCTAAGGATATATGTCACATGTTATGGAGCAGTGACATAAGGAAATACTTGGAGGTGAAAGAAATTTTGAGATAGCTTTGGTAGATTATGTAGCAAAAGTAGCCAAGATTGGCAGAGCTGATTCGGTGATATAAACAGAGCGGTCACTGAGGAAGAATAAAAATCTCAGAACTGTGTTTCTGTACTTGTACATCTTCTTGAATGTGAAACAACGTATCTGCAGCATGAGTGATCCCCTAGGGAATCAGGACATGGAAGTAAACTGAGAGCCAAGAGTTTTGCCTGCCAGAGTAGTGGTTCAACTTCTATTGGCCTGAAGTATAGGACAGACTTTCCCTGTGCAGAAGACCTCTATAGCAAGTCAGTATAGAATACATAGCTATCTCTAAATATATATGTGATATATAGTGTTATGTACATTATAAAGTTTCTTTCTACAGAGACAGGCTAGTTTGGGAACATGTATCTTTGGTGACTATTGTGGTATACATAAGAATAATTTTAACCTAATTTATTTTTTCTCATGCATTGTAGCTCAGAAAATGCAATACTGCCTTTGTTCATAACAAACCATGGGCTTTGTAAGAAACCTGTGAGGACTCAGAAATATAACTTGTCAGACTTGCTTTTTCTGGACATGCTCTGGCTTGCCTGAACCTATGTTTCAGTTTGTTTAGTCGTAACAGCAATTGTCGAACTATAAGATTTCTATTGATATTAGCTTAGCTTTCTATGATTGTGTAGTGTAGTCCCTTTGTTATATCACACTAGTCTACAAAGTAGTTTTATAACAGTTTTAAAATAGTTCAGTAACTGATTAAAATTAAAAGTATTTTTATGGTGTAGACATATCAATTACCTTAGAATAAAAATGTAGTGCAGAAATGTTCAGTCATGAATGACAGCAGGGGCCTTGAAAGTGTGGGCACACGGGTCTATAAGTAAAACTCCAAGGACCAAATACTGATCATTAACAGAATGGTATTTTGGGAGCTGGGTAAAAAAAGATTTTAGGCATTTTAAAGGGAAAAAAGAACAAGTACAGAATATATGTGAAACATACCATCTACAGTAAAAATTCAAAATAACAGAATTTGTCTACCAATAAAGGTAGAATTATTACAGAATCACAGAATCACAGAATAGTCCAGGTTGGAAAGGACCTGTGGAGATCATCCAGTCCAACCACCCCACCAGAGCAGGGTCACCTACAACAGGTTGCACAGGACAGCGTCCAGGTGAGTTTTGAATGTCTCCAGAGTGGGAGACTCCACAACCTCTCTGGACAGCCTGTTCCAGTGCTCCACCACCCTCAAAGTAAAGGAGTTCCTCCTCATGTTAAGATGGAACTTCCTATGTTCAAGCTTGTGCCCATTACCCCTCGTCCTATCAATGGGCACCACTGAAAAAAGACTGCTCCCATCCCCCTGGCATCCTCCCTTCAAGTATTTGAAAGCATTAACAAGATCCCCCCTCAATCTTCTTTTCTCTAGACTAAAGAGACCCAAATCCCTCAGCCTCTCCTCATATGAAAGATGTTCCAATCCCCTAATCATCTTTGTAGCCCTTTGCTGGACCCTCTCCAGCAGATCCCTGTCCTTCTTGAACTGGGGAGCCCAGAACTGGACGCAGTATTCCAGATGCGGCCTCACCAGGGCAGAGTAGAGGGGGAGGATGACCTCCCTCGACCTGCTGGCCACACTCCTTTTGATGCACCCCAGGATGCCATTGGCCCTCTTGGCCGCCAGGGCACATTGCTGGCTCATGGTCATCCTGTTGTCCACCAGGACTCCCAGGTCCCTTTCCACAGAGCTGCTCTCCAGGAGGTCGGCCCCCAACCTGTACTGATGCATGGGGTTATTCCTCCCCAGATGCAGTACCCTACATTTACCCTTGTTGAATTTCATTAAGTTCCTCTCTGCCCAACTCTCCAGCCTATCCAGGTCACGCTGTAAGGCAGCACAGCCTTCTGGCGTATCAGCCACTCCTCCCAGTTTAGTGTCATCAGCAAACTTGCTGATGGTACACTCTATCCCTTCGTCCAGATCATCGATGAATATATTGAACAGGACTGGACCCAGTACTGACCCTTGAGGGACACCACTTGTTACTGACCTCCAACTAGACTCTGCACCACTAACCACAACCCTCTGAGCTCTATCTGCTAGCCAGTTCTCAATCCACCCCACTGTCCATCCATCTATCCCACACTTCCTAAGCTTGCCAGTGAGGATGATGTGGGAGACAGTGTCGAAAGCCTTGCCAAAGTCAAGGTAGACAACATCCACTGCCCTCCCCTCATCCACCCATCTAGTGACCTCATCATAGAATGCTATCAGATTAGTCAGACACGACTTCCCCTTAGTGAATCCATGTTGACTACTTCTGATAACCTTCTTTTCATCCAGGTGCTTTGAGATGATACCCAGCACAAGCTGCTCCATCATCTTTCCAGGGATGGAGGTGAGGCTGACCGGCCTGTAGTTTCCCGGGTCATCCTTCTTACCCTTTTTGAAGACTGGAGTGACATTGGCTATCCTCCAGTCCTCAGGCACCTCACCTGTCCTCCAGGACCTTTCAAAGATGATGGAGAGCGGCCCAGCAATGACTTCCCCCAGCTCCCTCAGCACTCGAGGGTGCATCCCATCAGGCCCCATGGATTTGTGGATATCTAGTTTGTCTAACTGATCTCTAACTTGCTCCTCATCAACCAAGGGAAAGTCTTGCTTCCTCCAGACTTTCTCTGTTACCTGCAAAGTCTGGGTTTCCCGAGGACTGGCCCGAGCAGTGAAGACAGAAGCAAAGAAGGCATTTAGCAACTCCGCCTTCTCTGCATCTTTTGTCACCACAGCACCTGTCTCGTTCAACAGTGGGCCCACATTTTCCCTAGTTTTCCTTTTGTCTCCTATATACTTAAAGAAACCCTTCTTGTTGGCCTTCACATCCCTCGCCAGGTTCAATTCCAAGGCTGCCTTGGCTTTCCTTGTTTCCTCCCTGCATACCCTGACAGCATTCTTGTACTCCTCCCAAGCAGTCAGCCCCTTCTTCCACCTGTTGTAAACTCCCTTCTTCCACCTGAGCCTTTTCAGAAGGTCCCTGCTCAGCCATGCAGGTCTCCTTCTTCCCTTGCCTGATTAAGTGGACTATAGGAACAAATGCATAAAAATTACTTCCAAAGATGAGGAAAAACATCCTCTCAGTGAAGAACTTGGGATGCAGAGAAGTTCTAGCCTGATCTTCTTAAAGATAATTGTTGTCATTGACCTGAAGACGCAGAGGGGCAGTGAAACAGTGAGGATAACACCACTTGAATAGCAATGCTAACTGCATTACTAGTGAGGCTTTTTCTTTAATAATCAGATACTTTGGACTATGAGTATCAGTATCATTGTAGCTGCACTAATATTAGGCTAATAGGCTAAAAATGAATTCTTTTTTGGCATATAAAGGCGTGTGTTTTCAACCCAAGAAAATTGCACAGCATGAGTGGTCTTGTATGCTGCCCTTCAGTCTTGGTTGTAATTTGGATGCTATATTTCAAGTCCAACAGTTTGATCCAATAAAGAACACTTGGCGCCTGTAAGTTAAAACTTTTAGTTCCCATAGGGTCTAAGACTCAAATTTTGTTACATGGACTTCCTAGTCAATGAAAAAAAAAGCTAGAAAATGAAAAGAAGATCATGCTAACTATTAAGACAGACCATAAAAACATGTCTTAAATCCCCTATGTCCATGATTAAGGTGTCTGTATCAGGGTTGCAAGGAATAGCATGTGATTCAAAGTCTCTTCTGTGTACAGGTCCATCCATCCTGTGATTTTAGGGGGAAAAAGTGTGAAGAGAAAGAGAAAAAAACACTTCCTGTAATAACAACTAGCACATCTGTTGAAAAATAAGGATGCTGAGACTCAATACCTTCTTGCTAGGTTAGGAGGACCAAAGCCATATGCATCAATCAAAAGCCATAAAATGCAGTGAATATGTGTCTGTGACTCTACTTTTCTCATCCTCTGATCCCTGTCAGGGTAAGCCTGGTCATTGCACAGAAATTAATTCAAGGTAGATAACTGAGAGTAGAGAAAGAAAAGAATTTGCATTAGTGTCTCTGTTGTAAGGGCATTCAGCAGAGAAAATGAATCCTGTATTCTCATCCTTATTCCATGGGAATGCTTAGTGCCATGCAACCCTTTCCTCTCATCCTTTGAACCACAGTTTAAAAAAAACGCAAGAACTGTACAAGGTTACTGTTTAACTAAGCACTTAGTTGGCACCTTACAGAAAAATATGCCTGTCCAAGTGTGTGATTCATTGTATGCTTCATTTTCAATTTTAATCAAGTTTTCCTTTGTGTAAAGCCAGCTATCAAGAAAGCTTGTCTCCTGCTCCTGTCTGTTTGTATCCAAGCCCCATTAGTTTTAATAAAACTTATCCAAAGCATCCTAAAGTCAATGAGCCAAGGCTTCTTTTCACTTTGGACTGGACTCAAGTTGTCAAACTAGAAGCAGATCAGTCAAAGCTGACTGTTGCATTACAGAAGGTATTTTGAATTAATTGACAAATCCTATTAACATTTTGAAAGTTAGAGTCTGAACTGTGAAGTGGATCCAGAAGTGGACAAGATGTTCATGCAAGCTATGAAATAATGACATACTATGCACTTAATGTCATATTTTAGCTGATTTGTTTATTGCAAATTGGCTGTAGCAACTTTTTTTCCCCCACTATATGAGTCTTAACAGATACATTAGATTACATAAAGCTGATTGTTATTAGTAACTCAAACCAAATAATAGGACTAAATAGGATTTTTTTCCCAACTAGCCAGTGAAGCTCAGATCTCACTTCTAGAATCAAATAAAATCTATTTTTCTCTGTAGAGGTGCTAGTAGCAAATATATCTGATGAATAGCTTTTCAAGAATAGTATTTTGAATAGTGTGAGTAAGATTTTGCCTAGATGGACATTTCACAGGCTGAGCCACCCATTCCAGTGCTTAACCAATCTCACTGTAAAACATTCTCTGCTCACAGTATTTTCCTTGCTACAAGCTGCCTCACTCTCTTTCAACCTTTCTTGTACAGCCCTGAGAAAAGTTTGGCTCTGCCTCCTCTGTATCCTCCCACAACAGAGCTGAAGACAAGTTGCATTGCCTCAACCTGCTGTTCTTCAGCCTGAACAATCCCAGCTCTCAGCCTCTCTTGGCACATTATGGGCTTCAGATGTCTATTCATCATGGTGGTATTCCAGAGGGCTTGCTCCAACAGCTTTCTTTTACTGGGGAGCTCAACACTGGACCCAGCACTCCAGATGTGTCCCACCAGTCCTGGGGGGTACTGAGCAGAGGGAAAAGATGACCTACCTCAACATGCTGGCGATGTTCTTCCCAATGCAGCACAGGATGCCATTGGCCTTGATCAGTGCAGGAACATACTGCTGGCTCACGTTCAAGTTGTTGACTTCTGGGGCCTTCTCTGCAAGCCCAGACCCAGAACATGGAGTTCTGTCCTAATTGCAAGACGCTGTCTTTGCCTTTGCTGAATTTCATGAAATTCCTATTAGATCACCAGCAATACAGATTCCACTGAAATGTATTAGCACCATTGCCTTTCCACAGTCAGTAAAAGGATGCCATATGGCGGGAAGAGAAAATCAAACCAGAGATTATTATGAGTACGAGCCCCCATCTCCAAAAATCATAGCAGATGAGCATCAAGTCAAAGCATCAAAGCAGTATGGAGTACTGCATTTTAAGAACTATTGCACTTACCTGTTTGAAAATTTGCCTGAATTTCTAAAGGCCTTGTTCAAAAACTCTGTGACAATAGAAGGAACTACAATCCAGCAAAATGTTTAACACATATGCTTAATTTTAAATTTATATAATCTTATTAACTTGAGTAAGGCTAATGTGTGTTTGAAATTAGGCATGTATTAAGTGTCTTGAAGAATTAGGAATGTGAATAAAGACAGAAGATCAAACAATATATTTATGGAAACTTAATTCCAAAAACTTTTGGAGGTTGAGGTCTTAATCATGGATACCTCAATTTTTTCTGATGTTTATAATCTAAATTTTAGTATGGTACACTGCTGAGTTATTAAAAATCTGTACTGATAATAAATATATGTAAGAAATCAGTGTGTTTATGTTTAAAGCATCTTCAACAAATAATTTCTCCAAAAGTACTTTTCAAACAGAAGAGATATGCATGTGTCAGTTAAGTTTTCACATTGTAAACTTACATGAAAACAGAACAGAGAAAAATATGAGGTTTAGTATCTTTGGCATTTTGTGCCTGATAAATTTTAAATCTTTTTCTGATGACTAGATATGACTAGTACAATATATCTCAGCTTCTGATACAGTAAGGATCAGAAATTACAGTTCCCCAGAGAAGAAACAATTAGTATAAATTGGAGAAACTAAGAGATGACAATAATTTACAAATACTTGCTCTCTTAGTAAAAAGAGTGTTCTTTCCCTATGAAGGAGCTCTTATACTTAATATTTCCATCGACTGACTTTGCACATAATATACAATTGTGTAATGAAGTTTTAGAATGGCAGAAAACTAGGGAGTAATATTACTATCAGGAAACTGTATCATACTCAAACAAGGAAATGAAACAAATAGTATAACGTGGATTCAAGCACTGTGGGTCAAATGAACTGGGGATTCACAACTTGAGTTACACACCCCTAAAGGAAGAGAAAGAAAGAAGTTCTGAGCAAGTTATCAGTTACTAGTGCGATGACTACATCATAGCCAGGAAAAAATGCAAATAGTCTTAGGATGCTACTAAATACAAGAAAAGCAGAAGTATTATGCCATTTTACAAGGCTGTGATAACATTGAAATGTTGTAGAAAACTAAAAAAAAATAATATTCAAAGTAAAGCAGGCAATCAGGTAAACTACTAAGCAGGTCAGAAGACTGTTCATAAAGAGATCAGTCTAAAATAACCTGGATTGTTCAGCCCAGGAAAGAAAAAGAATCATAGGAATATGACTGTCCCTAAATCATTAAGGAGACAAATACTGAAGAAGAAAAGCTATTTAAGCTGACGGACAAATGATGTCACAAGAGGAATGGTTATAACATAAGCATGAAATAATTAAGTTTGGAAACTAGAACTTATTAGGATAAGAACTTTTATTAGGATAAGGATGGTCTGGGAACAACCTCCTACAAGGGCAGTGTTTCTATCCAATAATAGATTCGTCACAGCCAGGGTCCAGTATACATGACCTCAAAGGCAACTTAAATTTTATGTTCCTATGAAAAATATCACAATTTCTTTGATGTATTGCTACTGTATCTATTGTTTTCCAGCTTTGCTACCAGCATAGTTCGTTTTCAGTGCATCCCACTGTGATGCTGAAAAGTCAATTGTTATGATTTTCTTCTTTCTTTGAAAGTATTCCCTACAGTAATATCATTTTGCTACATATTATTGTACCAGGAATATTTTCCATTTTTAATATTGTTTAAAAATAACTAAATTACTATTTGTGCCTAATTTTTTTTTTTGAAATGGCTGATTTCCCATGGAGATTTGGTAAACAAAAAGATATTTTTAAGTGAAAATAGAAAACTGAGAAGACCCTAATGAACCTAACAGCGTACTGACAAGATTACGCAGAAAAACAATCGGATGTAAAAAGGTACTGTACAAAATGTACAGAAATTTTTTCTCCTAAAGTAATTAAAAATGTCTTTCTCAAGATAACTAAGGTACTATATTTGTTGAAGTTATATACAAGTGTAGTTATCTTTATTTTAACTTGATAATATTGAGAGTGGCACTGATTTCTACTTCATGTACAGTTTTCTTCTGAAGTTTTGACTCCTTCACCAAGCATTTCAAGTGTGCAATGAAAGACTTGACAGCAAATTGAACAACTTATTAGTCTGATCCAGGCTGTCTTTTTATATACAATCACATCTGGCCTTGTAACCATGTTACATACAAGTCTTTTTGACTTAGTAAATGTTTTTTTCAGATAAGTAAGGTTTCATTTTTTTATATAAAACTCCATGTCTAACATTTATTTGGACTTAAAACTAAAGCTGTCATCTGGTCCACAGTGATGCAACAGTGAGTTCAGAGCAGCAGAATATTTTTATTCATAAAAATAAGCTTGCTTAATTTAATAGCCTTGCCTAACTGCATTTATATTTCTGTTCTTACTGAATTGCAAATATAAACACAGCTAGAAAAAAAACCCACATCACTACAGAAAAATGGACTGTTTCCTGGACTGTTACAATGATGATAAGATACTGATACTTCACTGTTAGTATAAAACAGGTTTTAACAGTTTCTAGTGCTATTGCATGCTACCCTCAGCAATAATTAGTTACAACAGTCCAAGAATCACTTGTTTGTCAGAGCCCAATGAAAACAGCAGCAAGACAATGTCTTCAGAAAGGTTTGGAATTATGTCCTGATGCATTTGTTGTTTTTCATATGATCACTGACTATCTTACTAGACTTGAAGCCCAAATGACAACAGCAGTTTTGGCATTAATGCTATTTTGGTGTAACTGGTCCTGTCTTACCATGCATCCAATTAAAATTTTATTTAATCTATTCAATTTTCATTACTGATTAAAGAAATGATTCCAGAAATATTGTCTTTTAAAAAGGTGGTCCTTTAATGACTTGTCTACAGCTGTCAAACTTATTACCATAACAGATCATTAATAATTATTTTAAAATAGTATTTCATCCTCAGAATATAATTACTTTGAAATAAATTCCACATGCAGATCTGGAAGACTTCCAAATCTAGGCAAGTTCTAGTTTAATTTGATTGATCTCCTTTATCTGTGATACAGGACTCCATCATAAAAGAGCATTTGAATAAGTTTGCAGTAGTCTGAGGACAACTCCTGGGATAAGGCTTATTTTCATAGCTGTGGACTAAAAATGTTTTTAGCTGGACTGACAAAATTCAGAAATAGATTGTGATGGGCTGACCTTGCCTGGCTGCCAGACCCCTGCCCAGCTGCTTTCTCACTCCCTCTCTGCAACAGGACAGCGGGAGAAAACGGGACGAAAAACCTCATGGGATGAGTTTAAGACAGGAAGATCATTTACCAATTATCATCATGGGCAGAACACACTTGACTTGGGGAACATAAATTTAATTTATTGCCAGTTAAAATAAAGTAAGATGGTGAGAAACCAAGACAAAACTAAAACGACCTTTCCTCTGCCCCATCTTCTTCCCAGCCTCAGCTTCACTCCTTGACTCCAGACTCCAGTACCTCCCCTCCACACTGAGCAGCCCAGGGACATAGGGAATGGGGGCTGTGGTCAGTCCTTGCTGCTCCCTCTTCCTCACACTGTTTCCTGCTCCTGCATGAGTCCTCTCCACAGGCTGTAGTCCCGTAGCCCTGCTCCTGTGTGGGCTCTCCACGGGCCAGTGTTCCTTCAGGAAATACCCACCTCCTCCAGCGTGGGGTCCTCCATGGGCTGCAGAGGAATCTCTGCTCTGGTGCCTGGAGCACCTTCTCCCCCTCCTGCTCTGACCTTGGTGCTCACAGGATTGTTTCTCACTCTTCCCACCACCCCCTTTACTCCTCACTCTACCTGTGCAGTGTTTTGTCCTTCCTTGTGGGAATGTATTTAGCAGAAAATTGGACCAGCCATATGAGGAGGTGGACTGACTGTAAACCTCAGCCTTGAACTAATCTTGAGGAGAGAAAAACAGAGACAATGACAGTTGCTTCACAGCAAAATAAGGAACCGAGCCAAGAAGAGCCAGAGAGGAGTCAGCTACACAGGGTGCCAAAGAACCAACCAAAGACAAGACAGCTTCACGTGCTCTTCACATGTAGAAGTATGTTAACCAATCAGCTAATGCATGAACACGTGCAGGGATAGATAGATTGTATATAAGGGACAGTAGTAAATCAGTAAAGTGGCTTCTGTATGATTCACATTGGATCATGTAGAGTCCAGATTTCTCTCCTCACTTCCTTAAATACCTTTTCCCCAAGAGGTGCCCCCACTGTGGCTGCAGGGCCCAGCTGTGCCCTGCAGTGGGTCAGTTGTGTCCGGCCCAGGGCAGCCCCGGCCTCTCCTCACAGAGGCTGCAGTGCAGCCCCCTGGCCATCGCCTGGGCACCCGCACCCAGCACAGATAGCTACAACTGTTTTGCTTGGGTTAGTTTTAGTCTACACTGAAAAATAATAAGGCTGATTTTCTAAATGATATTACAGACTGAGTGAACTCGACACTACATGAACTGAAAAATGACAAGTGTGAAATGGAGGTCTGAAAAAAGAAAAAGAAAAAGTAAAAATGTGAATATTAACCAGAGATGTTTGATTTGTATGAGTTGTTATAATCCATCTGAGTATCGCTCAAGTCTCTCAGTATGCCTTGGCTTTGTAGCTCGTTTTCAATCAGAAAGACATGGCCTTGCTGGGTGATTTTCTTTGCATGTAACACCAGCTTTGACCTTTGTAAGTAAAGAATTTCAATAGTAGGAAATGCTTAAAGGTGTTTTTGTGATTTGTACAAATGTTTCCTAGGGACTAAGCAGAGATTATCAAACTCATTTCTCTTTTGACCCAAAGCAGATCTCTTAACCTAGTTCTTTGGAGTCCAGACTTCTGCACTAATCCACTAATCCTCCTAGTCTCGCAAATTATTGAAAGTCTATTATCTACAATCTCAGGATGAAGATCTGTTGGAAAGACTGTGACCTCAGGGAAGCCCAGATAGTGAAATATATTGCCCTACATCATTTAATTTCTCACCACTTCAACTTCTTACTGATTTGCTTTCCTTTGAGAAACAGAATTGTCTCCTCATTTGAGATTATTTTTTTTCACAGATACTCTCTGTATTTATAACATTTTGAGTTTTGTTTGTTTGTGTATTTATTTTTTTTTTTAATGAACAAACCCTCAATGTCATATTGGAAGAACAGCTTCTGCATTATAGCAACTTTTCACTTGTTCCTACTTCCTGCTACTGCAGAGGATCATGGGAAAAGTTACAAAGATTTTGAAACCACAAGGCCCCAAAAGATTTTTATTTAATTAAAACCTGCTTGTTGCAACTCACTTTTTCAGTTATTACCTTCACAATGTATACAATATTTTTCAAAAATATTGTTTAAGAACATGGGTATAGGTGCTAAATCTTAGGGTATTATATGAAGATATGAATTCTTCAACAGATCAGATCTGAATATTCTAATTTACCAATTTATAAAATCAGGTTTATATAAAATGTACACAGAAATTATTGTGAAGTTGTATTGTCTTTGGAAAGTAGTTGAAAGATTGAAATGGTAATAAAGAGGTTATTCAATGAAAAATCTTGAGAGGAAAGTGAAAGATGGGGACATTCAAACAGCTAAATGGGAAGGATAGGGCCTTCTCATTTACCAGTTTGAATGTCTCCAACTTTCAGTTCTTTCAGCTTCTTTTTCTTTTGCCATTTTAAATGGATAAATATCTGTGGCCCACTCAGTTTACTACTAGAAATGTATAAGAAGAAAGCCACGTTCTCGACTATTTCTTTGCCCTTTGCTAAGAAATAGATCACATATCTTTATACATGAACATGGACATTTAACATCAACATGAACTTGAAGCATTCTTCAGAACTGCCTGTTTATAGCAGTAGCTATTACGAGTTGTGGTAACATAGAGAAATATATCAAAAACCTCTTTATATTTCTAAGATTCCATACATTGTATTTATGTGCAGTTTCACTTTGTATAGAGGATGTGGATACATAAGAATAACAGGCAGAAAATGTATTGATAGAAAAAGCACTATGAACAATAGCTTGTGATAAGAATTAGAATTATGTTTGCGATTGAATATACAAGTATCCTGTCTCATGTACAACTTGATAGGCGTATTTACTGACATAATACACACTTGCCCACCCAGATTATTTTCATGAATTATTTGCCATCTAGGGGAAAAAAAAGTCTTCATTTTTGAATGCAGCAATATGTTTTGAAGCTATGTATTGAATTCATGCCCCATTCACACCTAAACAAAGAAACAAAAAAGTGTTGACAATTACAATGTCTAAATCTATTTTTCATTATCACTTCAAAGAAGAAACAACTGCAGTTATTCAAGGCTAGATTCACAAAGAAACATAAGGGATTCTGCCTGTGATACCACCACTGGACAGACTGACCTGAGCTCTTATGCCCACACTAATTCTGTTAGTGAAATACTGAAAAAAGAATGACACGTATTTGAGCTACCTGTATTTGAGTCAAGGTCACTATATTTATTCAGTAGTCCTAGGAGGGCTTGTCAGTTCTTGTTTTCTACCACTGGCAGTGCACCATTCAAACACAATTATTTCACTGTGAAAGTGAATTGAACCTTAACATGTATATCTTACTGGTGTCAGGTCTCTTGTTCCTTTTTTTCATTGCATAGCACAACAATGTCCGCACATCTGTCCATTTGCCCATCAGTGTCCCAGTAGATCCTTGGTACTATCCTAATCTTGATTTTGTAATGAATTTTGAGAGTGAAGTCTTAGTCTGTGTTGTTTCTATACTATACCTAACATGATATCATCTAGATAGTTTTGCCTTCTTGCATAATAGTCAACAACAAATTTCAATGTCATGGGAAACCTGGGAAGAAGAGGGAGGGGGCTGGGGAGAAAGTGTTTTTATTTTTGTCTTAATTTCTCACCATTTTACTCTGTTTTATTAATAGGGTAATTTAAATTAATGTTCCGCAAGTCAAGTTTTTTTTTGCCCATGATGGTAATTGGTAAGTGATCTCCCTGTCTTTAAATTGACTCACAAGTTTTTTCATCCTACTTTCTCCCCCTGTCCTCTTGAAGAAGAGGAGTGAGAGAGCAGTGGAGTGGGGGTCTGAGGGCCTTGGCAGATAGCCAAGGTGAACTCAACACACTATCAGCTATTTATTTTTTTTGGGGGGGATGTCAAAATTTAAGGAATTTGACTACTTTGGACACAGATACAGGATGGTAGTTTTATTTAGCATAGTACTAAAATAACAGGTTAGACCTTTACATATACCTCATATTACAAGAAAATGTATTGCATATGTGATACGTCTATCTGTAGCCCAAAGCTGTGGGACCAAATAGGTTAGAAACTGTCACACTCAGAAATCTCCACTATTTATTCCTAAACTACAAAAAAATCCCTTCCCCTCGTGTAAAGGCTATGAGGCTTTTAGCTCCAAAGCTTTATTCCATGTATTTTTACCTCTGAAGCCTGGTCCTAGTGTAATGGACATGTGCTAGCTGTAACACACCTGCATACCACACGTCCCAGACAGAAGTCTCACAGGATTACCTCCTGGAGCCATTTGCTCACAGTCTCCAGCCATGCATTCCAAGGAACATACATTAAGGAACAATTCCCTGCACAACAGCTCTTCTGAGATGTAACATTTCTGAGGACAGTTTTGTTTTTTTTTCTGTAACTTCCTTGCCCATTCCCATATTTAACAGTTCTTGATTTGGATTTCTCTAATCAAATTGTATAACCTCATCCTTGATTTAACATGATTTAACATGATGGGTGATTAACAAAACATATGGTTAGCCATAACTGTTACAGTGATTTAACTAGCTTTGATTTTCCTTTGTTTTAATTTCAGTGTTCCAGCTCCCTTATCTCATTCACTTATTTCTGCCACATGAGAATCCTCACTGGGAAGTTCTTAAAAACTACCCTTGGGCTACGAGGTGACATTCTACAGAATAAAAAAATAGGGGAGGGTTTTTTCAGCCTTCTTTTTGACACTTTCCTTTATCCACTTTTTATTTCCCAGCAAGGAAATTAGCCTCTACCTTTAGTTATAAGAAACCATTTATCTTCACGTAAGACCTTCTGTCTTCTTGACCTCCTTGACTACAAAGATAATCACCAGAGCAGGGACATTCCTACTCCTTCTTTGCCCTCTGCCTCCTGAGGCATGAGTAGCCAGGATAAGCTCTCTGGCTCTTTCTGGGAAGCTTTTGCCATAGCCCAGAATGCTTAATTATTTGGAATCCCTCTGCTATCCAGGTAAAATGATGAGGCTGAGAATTCAGACAACTCCAAAAGGATGCGATAAAACTCCCCTATCGCTTGAGCATCATCCACACAATACTGTCAGTTTTGTTTGAAGAGTGAAGGAATTCAGGTACCAGGGGACACCTAAGGCCAAATTCTAATTTAGCAGAAGATACAGCAGGTACACCTTTCTTGTGCCATTCCTTGCTTGGCTTTGCCCCTTGGCACTGCTTGCATGTATGAATCTATGATGAGCTCTAAACCCTCTAAGAGGCCTGAAGTGTAATATCAAGGCATTTTTGACACCAAGGTGCATTACTGGACTCAGCCTACATCTGTTCATATGCAGACGTGATTATCTTCAAAATATTACCCCAATAACTCCTAAAGACAAGAATAAGGATAAATGCTCTTCATGATCGAAGGGAACCATTCCTGCTTTGCTTTATTTCTGTAGCAGGTTTATAGGTAACTAACTCTTTTACCTGTCTGCTTGTGTAAGAGGTTAGACCACTCATTCAGTAAATTCTTCCTCAAGTTCATAACTTCTGGCTAATCTACAACACATTTTTCAGAAAGAACTAACACATTTTATTGCTTGAAATGTCAACTTGGAATTTGTGTTATACTGCTTTATTTTGGAAGAAGACCACAACATTCTAGTCAACAAATGATGTAAGTTGTTGTTATTTTTAGTATTTGTGAGTTTTTTTCGGAGTTGGGATACTTTCCAATACCTGCTTCTGCAAATTTCAGCTGGCCATCTTCACCAGTATTTTCAGCATACTGAAAACTATATTTGCACCAGGCAATAAAATCTTCACTCTACTATTCAGTTTTTCTTATTTAAGAATTAAATAAAGTCCATTCCAGCTTCTGAAGATCAACCATCAATCAAGATTTAAATAGTGTGATATCATACTGAGAAGTACAAATTTATTGTATTGATATGGAGCTTCAGTATACTCTGGAGTTACCTCAGACTCACAAAGCAATTAGCCAATAATGTTAAGAAGTTATGGCTAATTTAACTAATGCTTAATGAAGCCTACTAAAGCTGTCAAAATTGACGAGCCAAGTGAGATTTTGTGCAAGAACACACATTAAAGTTAGGGTCCTCATCTCATTTTGGCATATTAATCATTATCCTAAATGGTAGTGTTTCTTTCTAATGATATGAAAAATATGTGTTTTCTTCCTTTTAAAATTTCTTAAAGGTTTACGTATGCATAGTAGCGCATGGATTTTATGTCTAAGAAAATAGTCTCTGGTGGGCAACCATCTTTACAAAATAGGTGAAGCAGACATATTTGAATGTCACAATTATTGGGGCAAGCAACACCTATGTGCATTGTGGTCTTTGTATTCTTAAATTTCAGTAACTTTTGTCTCTGCTCCTGTGTTTCATTAATACGATGTTATGCTTCATTATTACATTTCATCAATTTCTTGAATAAATCATTGGGACTCAATGAAAATATGAGATATTACAATAAAATTAAGCAAAAAGGTATTGTAAAGGGGATATTTGCATCACAAAATATTAAAAGTTAAGAAAAATTATTACATATCTTATACACAGAAGCTTGAAAGTAGTCTAAAGGACAAACATCTTTCTGAATTGGCTTTATCTATTATTCATGAAATGTTGTGTGCTTTTACAAGCTGTTATGCTTTTCCACACAGCTCATGTGACAGCATAGATTCCCTTCCTTCAGAGAGCTCAGCACCCCACTGTGTGTAGTTCGCTTGCTTCCAAGCTTACAAATTCAGGCAGTGCATCAGACACTAGAATAAGAGGTAAAAAAGCTTTCATAAAAAATACATATTGCACACTGCGTATATAAATGGACACTCAGACACAAAGGAGATCTTCCCTAAAAGAGAGACTTCCATTGAATAGGTCCATTTGATGAAATTATAAACCATTTAGTTTGGAAATCTGATTAAAATATGAAACACTACTTCTATAAAGGAAAAAAAAATCCATCCAAACCAACATTTCATATATATTAGCTATTAATATCAGTGTTTTGCTGTTGGAACTCAGGATTATAATGCTATGGACAATTAATTCTATTTAGGGGAAAAAAATACCTAAATGATTCTGTGATTAACTGTGTACCTAAATGTGATGAAAGGAGTTTACCAAAATCAGAAAACTGTCATAGAAATGCACAGTTTAATTGAAAAAAATATTAATTATGTTTGTAATTTCCTTTTTTAATTTTGTATATGTATGGGTTGTGAAATCTTCTACTGATGTTAATCAAAGGAAAAGGAATTTTCTTTCTTCACTGTATCAGATCAGATCTAATAGCAGGACACTGTTTTATGAAACTCAGTCTTCAAAACATATATGCTGTATCCAATTATGGTTTTTCTTTCTTTTTTTTTTTTCTTTTATTGACAGGTAGGGTACAAACTTAATACAACTTGTGGGAAACTTCTCGGTCCTATTATACAGAGGCAAATGACCTCCCTCCATTTCTTCAGAAGAGTTAAAAAGTTCATGTAATTAGCTAACAGCACTGAAAGAATACAGAGAATAGACAACACTAGTTGTTAAATTCTAAATGAAAAAAAAAATGGCTCAAATGAAAACCTCATATAAAGTGTTGTACTCATTTATCACATAAAAAGTAAACACCACCATTTTTGTGTAACAGGAATATTATGAGTAGGAAAACAGAGTTCCTGTTCACAACCTATTTATAAATTATACAATGTGATCAGTGTATTTGTCCCCGTTTAGGCCAAATTGGCCACTGGGGACATTGGGGACCCCAGATGGGACCTCTTGGTCCAAACCAATGAAGTTGGTTGGCCTTGGGTGTTATAGCGATAAGTGTAAGCTAGAGCGTCTCTGCATACCATGCCTTGGCATCAGCTATAAACTTTGGTCTTATCACTCTGAGAGCGAACATTGTCTGCACAATATGCTGTTAATTTCAGTAGTTAAAAGAGGCCTAGCTAAGAACTAAAGTTACTGAACAAAATTGGTTCTGTTTTACCTCAAACCAGGACAGTATTTCAGTGTTTATTACATTTTAAAAGTTTGTGGAGGTTTTCTGTTTACTTATGGCTTCCTGTAATTACAAAGTTGATTCATCATCTTTTGAGAAATTTTAGGAACTTTTCCTTTGTGTTTTGCAACAACTAATAATTCTTATATGAGCACTTTTGTGTTTAAGTAGAAATTTACACAGGTGACAGGTCAAAGATTGTATACATAGAGAGGGAGACAGAGAGAGAAGAAAACACAGAAGATCTATGAAACAGAAAAGGTGACAGCAGGAAATGAGAATTAATAGATTTGTACTTAAAGCGGAATTCAGAACTGAGGTGTTGGGTTTTAATGGAAACTCATATCTCAGAACCATGGACAAAAGGAAATTCTAAATCAGTTTAGGGTGATATTTTTATAATATTGGTTCTGGTCATCACACTTTGATAAATAGTTAGATTCAGACAGGACATATTTGGATACCAGAAGATAATTGGAAACAATCTTCTCTTCCTTCTAATTAATCAAAATAAGTGCTGTCTGTTTTTTATATTTTCCCTGATCCACCTCTGCCTTTCTTCTCACACATAAATAAATCCAGCTTTTGTTTTATAAAGCTGTCATTACAAAAACCCAAATTGTTTGTATAACTCGTTGAATAATTAATCATCAAGGAGACAAGATCTGTAGGATTTGGACTATTGCAGATATGAGAAAATTAAATTTGAATATATTATCAGCATATCTTCCAGATGACATTTGAAGGTAACAGATTCTGAATTTATTATCAAATCAAACTTCTCTGTTCGAAAATTGAGTACTGGAAGATTTTAAAAGTTGTTAAGTTTCTCAGAAGAAGAAATAAATTACAACCACAAGACCCCCAAGATAATATATGTTTAATGAATATGGTTTTCTCAAAGTGAAACACCTTATCAGCTCCAAATTGAGGAAGGAACTGGAATATTCAGTTCTTCAGCACTAGAAAACCTTCTTACTAAAATGAGTTGATGCAGAAAACCTGTTGGCTTATATAAGAAAGCAGAAGCTATAAAAAGATAAGCAAATGGGATTTACTTTGCAGAGGAATGAAAAGACTCCACAGACATACAAGTTCAATGTTTGTCCTTGAAACTTTCACTTGTCTGCTATAGCTTTATGGGTCTCTGATCATTACTGATATCTTTTCAATAATTTTTATATTAAGTTTGGGCAAACATGCAATAAACTTGTAAGTTTTATTTAAGCAAATTTAGAAAAGTTTTTCTGTCACATCTGACATGAACTCAGTATCACAACATCCAAACCTAACAATCTACAGTTCAACTTTCTGTAAAATTTTATGTGAAATATGATCTGCAAAAATATCCCAGTCTATATGATAAGCTGTCTGCTATCATACACATAAAAGCTATCAAAAATTGATTATTTACACAGTTATTTCATATATCCATCAATCAATCACAAGCCAAACTTACTCAGCCCCAATAAAATAGAACTATTATTCTGCTTAGAACTATGCAATAATTGCTATTAGTACAAAACAAATATAAAAACAAACATACATTGAAATAATAGAAGAAATTCATGTGAATGATTTGATTTTTGAGGAATACATATTTCTTAGGTGTCAACCTTGTAACAACCTCATATACACCTTATTACCTATAGACACCTTAATAGTGCCATTGATCATTTATTTTTATATATTTTTGCTATATGTGAGAAATATCTGCTGCCTGAATAATTTTACTTTGTCATCTGGAATGTTCAGACCCTTAGCTGAATACCACTGATTTCAGACCACCACCACAACAACAAAATATTATAGAGGGAAACACTAGGTTTTAGGTATTGTATTTCAATAAGTCTTTAATGATGATGATCTTGGTTTTTAACTAAAAAGATCATGATACAAGTAATGCTACAGATAATATAACGTAGTGTAAATAGTGTAATCCTGTGGAAAAATATAAGTAGAAAGGAAATTGATGTAAAAGTATGATGTAGAAGATGTATAGGTAGAAAAGAAAGTATGGAGATTTTTAGTTTAAAACCCTGAAAGCCCAGCTAATAGAGCTTTCAGTGATTTAAGGAAAATTTCTAAGAAGCTCTTCTGTGACAGGTTGAGAATATTTGTATGAAAACAGGAAAAGCTACTATGTGTTTTTGAGAAACAAAAAATAGGTGGGTCTTCTGGATTGTAAATTTACAAAAATTATGACTTACAACTATACAACTATACTAATTACGACTATATAGTACATCTTTGATTCAATTCACTTAGAAATTGAAACCACCTGTATCACATGAGGGAAAAAAAAAAAACCAACAAATCAGAAAAACTCTTTCATTGTAATTATTTAAAATAAAATCTTTACCAAAACCATTAATTCAATTTTGGAGCTCAAACACTAAGAAAAGATTGGGTTTACATTCCTGATTGTTAAAGATATGAGATATTATTGTTGTTGTTGTTATCATTACTATTATGAATATTTTTTAAAATTTTTTTTTCAGCAGCAGTTGAGTTGGTCAACCTGTTTCAAAATACTAGCAGTTAGATAACCGGCATTTGTAAGTATGAATTACTTAAGGGATATTCTAGACATTGCCAGTAGGATTGAGTGCATCCTCAGCAACTTTGCTGATGAAATGAAGCTGTGTGGTGTGGTCGATACGCTGGAGGGAAGCGATGCCATCCAGAGAGACCTAGACAGGCTGGAGAGGTGGGCCCATGTCAACATCATGAAGTTCAACAAGGCCAAGTGCAAGGTCCTGCATGGCAATCCCAAGCACAAATACAGATAGGGTGGAGAATGGGTTGAGAGCAGCCCTGAGGAGAACTTGGGGGTGCTGGTGGATGAGAAGCTCAACATGAGCCACCAATGTGTGCTCACAGTCCAGAAAGCCAACCGTATCCTGGGCTGCATCAAAAGAAGCATGGCCAGCAGGTCAAGAGAGGTGATTCTGCCCCTCTACTCTTCTCTCATGAGATCCCACCTGGTGTACTGCGTCCAACAGTAAGAGGTACATAGACATGTTGGAGCAAGTCTAGAGGAGGGCCATGAAGATGATCAGAGGTTGGAGCACCTTTCATATGCAGACAGGCTGGGCTTGTTCAGCCTGGAGAAGAAAAGGCTCCAGGGAGACCTTATAGCAGCCTTCCAGTACCTAAAGGAGGACTACTGGAAAGATGGGGAGGGACTCTATCAGGGAGTGTAGTGATGGGACGAGGAGTAATGGTTTTAAACTGCAAGAGGGTCAATTTAGATTAGACATAATGAAGAAATTCTTTACTGTGAGGGTGGTGAGACACTGGAACAGGTTGCCCAGAGAAGTTGTGGAGGCCGCATCCCTGGAAGTGTTCAGGGCCAGGTTGGATGACATTTTGAGTAACCTGGTCTAGTGGAAGGTGTCCCAGGCCACGGTAGGGGGGTTGGAACTAGATGATCTTTAAGGTGCCTTCTAACCAAAACCATTCTATGTAACAGCATTTTATAAATCCAGATATTTTTGCACACCTAAAAGAGATTCCAGCTCTGAAATAGGTACTGTTGCAATAAAGCAGTTATTTTCTCCAGTGAGGACCATAGTACATAATTTGACTTCCCCTGCACCGGTGGGTTTCTAACACAAACAGCCATTTACACTGATAACTGTGTGTATTCTTTTCCTTTCTTTAGATAAAAAATGATCAAATACAGACAAGTCAAACTCCTTTGTTTACTGCAGTCAGTAGTTTACATTTGCTTTTTCTTCAACGGAAACCAAATTAATACATTGCATATCTTTCCTTCTGATAATTATTGCATATGTTCAGAATGTTACCCTTGAATAACTTCCATATTGAAAATACCAATTGCCATCTGACAGCTTGTTTAACTAAACACAATTGGAGTTCGGCTGGAAAGCTCATTTGTAAATGGCACTGTAATGAGAGACTTGCAGAGCAGCTTTTGGGTTATTTTGCTTTACATTTAATTTTGAAATGACTGATTGAAGATGAGGCTTTGCATAGTCCTTAATCACAACTAATATGCTGAATAAAGACTTTTTATTTCTCTTTTCCTACTTTACAACTGACATGGTAGTATTTTTTGGGGGTTCATTTGGAGTAAAATCTGCATAAGTAACTAGTTCAGGAATACAAAATTCATATTTTTACTTATCTGACGGATTGTTTTTCCAGTAGGCAAATAGAAAATTTGCTTGCATGTGAGTAGAAAGGATTTATTTTTTTAATATCATTTTTTAAGTCAAATTCAAAATAGTTAAATTAATTGAAAGATAGTGCTTGTGTCTTTCTGTTGTAGAAAAAATCCCCCACCCTATGACCACTTCTTTCTGTGTAAGAAACTCACTCAGTGCCCCAGCTTTTATGTTTTACACTAAGCTAAGTCCCCTTTCACAAGATGTTCTTCCAAGGTCAATGGATTTTTACAAGACAATATTACAATCTGTTCCCTTTATGACTCAGTCGTGATAAACTGTTCCAGGAAAGTGTAAAGAGAAAAGACAGTACAAGAAGTCTTTGTGATCTCTGCTTCCCACTACGTTGTTCAAATACATTAGAATAAAAAAACAGAGTTAACTTAAGAAGTAACAGGATTCCTGCACTTGGGCTACATCTGTACTCCACACATATATAGGACCAAAAATTTATTAAACTTCTGGACATTAATTTTGAAAATTCAGTTACTCTAATGATGCAGTTATCTTTTGGCTATGGCAATTTAATACATGATTTGTTTGTGTGTTTTCTTTTCTTTTCTTTCCCAATATTAGTCAGGCCTTCACATTCAGCAGATCTTTACTGCTATGTCTGCAGATGAGTGAGAAACTTGGTTTATTTACAACACTTAAAATATGAACTTAAATATGAAGAAAAAGGTTTTGCTAATTTTGTTTGCAGTCAGCTGTGACTTCAGAAAGATAGATCTATTTATTATAAAATATGTTTGTAATATATATAAATAATATTTCCTACTTACTTATGCATTTATTTATAATGCTTCCATGGCATGCTAGCTGATGTTTAAAAAAAATTGAAGTTTATAGTCTGATCATTTTGGACTAACAAATGCAGAAAGAAGCCTGAAGAATGCCTGAAGCAAGCACTGGTTTTCTGCATGTGTCTCACTAAGAAAAGAAATGTTTTAAATTAATTGTGGGTAGTTTACTTCCAAATGAAACAGGTAAGATCAGATTTTAACATAAATATCATTTGACCTTCTTTTGAGTTTTCATCTTTTTCTTATGCTATGAGCCAACATAGCTAATGGAACTTTGGGAAGACCTTGAACAAAATTCAGAACATAGCAATGAAATCAGTGTCACTTCTTTTAATGACTCAAATTTCCCTTCCATGAGCAGACCGGTACAAGGACTTAAACTACTTTTTCTTTTTGTATTGATTGTCACTTACAGGCTGCTGAATCACTGAGAGCAGCATGGGAGGCCTCCTTGGGTCATAAGATGCTTATTCAACTGGAATAGAGCCCCGCTGTGAGACCAGCCAGCTGGCACTACTAACATGGTAGTGCCTGACACTGCAGCAAACGCTGCTGTGCATTGCTTCAGAGCCCCTGAAATCAATTCCACCGTAGATTACATGGAAGACAAGGCACTAAGAACCATATTTCTGGAAACTGGAAAAGGCTAGTTTATACTAAGTAATAAAGTATTTTAGAGATGGTCCTGGATCATATTAAAGTTGTATTTAGATCTAGTTTATAAGTAACAAGTAACTAATATGTGAGTTACTCTCAGATCAGTAGCAGGAGAGTGTCACAGAACCCAAAGCATCAATACATTGCTTTGACCGTTGCCTGTAAGTTTCCCACATAAATTTTTCTAGAGGGTTTGTAGCCATTTGTGCCCCATGATACTGCCACATTTCCTACTAATAATCCATTACACTATTATAAGCTCCATATAATAGAAATACAGTAGAAGGTATAAATGAATTTTAGAAAGAAAGAAAGAAATACAGTAGAAGGTACAAATGAATTTTAGAAAGAAAGAAATCAATAAGCACTTTAGACATTTTAAAACATTTTAAAAACTAGAACTGTAAAGACATTACAAGTTTAACTTTAAATCTATTGACCAGAAATTCAGTTATTTTGTATGCCTATTAAATGTCTTATTTTATTTTAGTCTAAATAGGAAAATATGCTATTATGTACAGTTAACCAAATATCCAATAAACTAATTCCTTTTTAAAAAGTATTATTGAAAAAAAAAAAAAACAAAAACCCACAGATTTCCATATTAATATACTGTTTTCTTCCAGTCAGGTAAAGGATTAAGTGCATAAAATTGATTTCAACTCAACTCTAGTGAATGAATCCACGAAAGTAATACATTTACATACATCCTAAATATAACATCAGCATTTAGGAAACATTTAGTAAATATAGATTCTTTTATTACATACCTGTGTAAAATATGACCTAAATTCCTTAAACAATTTCCATGAACATTGAAGTTTTGAAAAAGGGTTAAAATTTTAACGTAACTCTTTTGTTTGAAATTCTGCTACATGGGATCTTAAATAATAACTAAAGTCCCAAGCTAAAGGTTCAGGTTAAAAAGTTATATTTAACAACATAAACTATAGAGGAGAGAGCTAAGTACACAACAGGACTGGAAAAGATTTTATCTTACTTTGGCTTCTAATCTGGAACAAGTAACCTGTGAGATCAGCTTCTCCCCTCAGGGAAAGTGAAGATTCACATTATGGTTCTTTATGTGGTCCTCATCACCATATTATTCAGGTACTTCATCTGAAAAAAGGTCAAAGCTTTCCTTTGCCTAGACAAGTAAAAGTTTTTAGTGTATTTCTCAAGCACAGAAATAATGTCACAATCTCAGAGGCCAAATGTGGCATTTTTCCACCCACAAGAAAAATGTCTTGAAAAGGTACACCTTTTTGAAACTGAGTTTAACAGTAACCCTTTGATGGTTATATTAAAATGGCAAGATGCTAGGTTCCCTTTATTTAATGGAATGTAGATAGATAGTACTACTGTTCACTACTGAATACTTCGGTTTATATTTTACTTATCTTCTGCTGGAGGTTCCCTGGACTGCTATCACTATAAGAAAGAAAATACCACCATTTTAAGAGGAAAATACTCTCCCATTCTGAACAGAAAAACTTCTTATTTCATCCTCTATTTAAAATACTATTTTCTTTATTGAGAAATTATCGGCAAATATATTTTCCTTAATTTAGAAAATTAAAATTTAAAACCAAATATATTTGGTAGTTTTCTGTTTTGAATGTATATCCCAGTCCACAGTTGTGCAACTTTGTATTTCCTTTTTTTTTCTCCATATCCTTTAAGAAAACCAGTCATTTAAATCATCTGGTTTGAATCTTAACCGTTTCATTCAAAAACAAAGCTAACAGCTTCTTAAAGCTTCAAATTCTTGAAAATCATTTTTATCAACCACATTCATTCTTAATCTGTGTAGCTTGATGCGTCCAATTAGTTAGAGCTGTAATAGATAAGAACCATTCATATTTAGCATGTTTACAACATAAATGATCAAAACCAAAAGGCTCACAAAATATGACGAGTGGGTTTTAAGAGGTATCGAATCTATACCTCTTCATCTGCTTGAATGATTTTTGATAGATGAACATGTTCTTAAAAATTTTTAGTAAGGGAAAGTCCATAATGCATGTAGGCAATCTATTATGGGTTTTAAAAACAGCTTACGTTTTTCCTAGTCTGTAACAAAAGTCTCATTTGACACAATTTATATCCATTTTTTCCAATTCCTTCTACTGTGGGCATGCAAAGGTTTATTTTATCTTTGGTCTTTGCAACCATATTTTTGTGTATTTGAAGAAGGCTATAATTTTTCCCTCCCGAAGTAAACAAACCAAATGTTTCCTGACTGTTCTTCTAAGTCACATTTTTCTACCCCTGACTCTTCCTAGTTGTTCTACACATTAGAGACAAAGTATATACTATAATTTAACAAGTTCAGGTAGAGAAGAGACATTACCTTTAGAGACACCACATAACTGTTCATCGCAACACACTTGTCTTTTTCAGAATGGCAGGCTACTTCAACAGTAGTTCACTGTAGTTTACTTTGTATCATAATCCCAAAATCCTACTCTGGAGAATTGCAGTCTACCCTCACACTGTTCTTCCAGTTTGTGAAATCATTGCTTCCCATCTAAGTGTAGACTTATGTCTTTGACTTCATTAAACACTGTTCCTTTTTTTCATACCAGTTTTCCAGTTTCTCAAAATTATTGGAATTCTAATCCAGTTCTTCTGCAATTGCAGTTTCCTCCAATGTGGTTTCTGTTCCAGCACCCAACTTACTCTCAAGAGTACTGAATAGTGTTGAATAACACTGGATAGAACCCAGGGGAAGAGAATCTTAGTATGTACTTCCAGTTTGAAAGTGATCCATTGATACCACTTTCTCGGTACGGTTTTTCACCTGTTGCTTCAAGATTAGTAATGTAATTTGTCAAGGATTCACTCTGGAGAATTTTTAAGGTGCCATGATATGAATCAAATTAAAAATAAAGGTTTGTTGGTCCATGGGTAGTCTAACCTATTTTTTTCATCCATGTGTGTTTTCTTTTCCTATCTGATGGGTTGTGTTTTGGGTTTTGAAACTACGTAGTTCTAAATTGAAGCCATTTCTTATTAGTATGTGGTATAAGAGTATGAATATATTCCTTTGGTTATGAAGACTATTTTTTTTCTTAAATATCTGTATTTCTGAATATTAAATATGATCTCTTTTATAAAACTTTTGGCAAAATTAAAAAATGCCAATAACTTTTAAAACATATTCCACTACACTAGAATTACTACACATTCAGTACTTTAAGTAATGAAAACTAAAACATGTACTTACATGTCCCTCTCACCCCATTACAGGAAATTATATAAATGACAAAGTAACCTCACTGAATTAGAAACACAGGTCCTAATAAAAGAAGAAGCTTTGGGATCATTTTAGCTACCAAAGGGTTAGAAAAAAAAGAGTAATAAATATTATGTAGCATAAAGTAAATTATAGAGTAGCATTCTGTGATTGAAATATCATGTCAGAGTGCTAACTGAGTACAACTTACAAAGTATTCATCACGGCAAAAGAATCAATCTAAAGCAAATAACAAAGATTTATAATATTGTGTATTTCAAAGTGGTACAGTACTCAATTTAAATGATAGGAATTTTAATTATCATCAAATTTAATTTTAAAAAATTTATTCAAAAACATATACTGCCATATATTTTTCTTTTCCTTTCTTTTATTCTCTTTTCTTATCACCAGGATTTTAATTTCCACGGTATTTTTCTCAAACAAGAAAATTATCACAATTTTTTGTGAGAAAAAGAATATTCAAAAATGCCTTGAAGTTTAAATTAAGAAAACAGCAAACTTAAACGTATATACTGTGTAGATTACAGTATACTCTCACTGCACACATCCAAAATATCAGGAAAGAAAGTTTCAAAGGAAACGTCCTCTGTCAATAGATGTGGCAGGTAGGAGAGGAAACGTGGAAGGAAAGACGGCAGCAAAAGAACCTTCTTATTTTGGTGAACACAGGTCACCAACCCTAGTTCAATCCAGCTGCTTTGGCAAGAGCACTTCGCTCTGTGTTATTACATCCTACACTCCGTGCAACCGTCAGACAGCTTAGTGATTGACTGAGCTCAATTCATGACCTGAAATGTGTAGATGTTCTCCATTTATTCTCTGCCTATTTTCATAGATTTGCACTTTTCCACATTTCCACTTTCAATAAATGGTCTTGGTTGCAAAGTATCTCACCCCGTGCAACAAAACAAAACAAAAAACCAGAACAGCAGAATTAAAAAATATTTCTATGGCTTTGAACAGTTTTGAGCAGTCTTTTAATCACATAAACCAATATTAAAGTAGGGGACGTGTCAATTGCAACGCCATTTAGCAGCATGTCTAATATCACTGGAAGTGTTCAAGGCCAGGCTGGATGGGGCTTTGAGCAACCTGATCTAGGGAAAGATATCCCTGCCCATGGACAAGATGATTTTAAAGATCCATTCTGACCCAAACCATTGTATGATTTTATGACTCTGATTTTAATGTGACATATCCTCATGCGCCGCTGTGTATGAATCACGATATGCTTTTGGAGACTCCCTTCATACATACTTCCATCTAACACTTCTGTGCTCAGGATATCTCATTTCTTTTGATTTCCTGTGCTGATACCCCTGATAACAGGTATTGTACAATCACCTGATAAGATGCACAATTGCAGCATTGGAAATCCACATTTAACTTGTGAACATTTCTTTGGAAGTAAGCACATCTTATCATATCAATAGTGAGTATACTGGCGTCTAAAAGATTTTGGAGGTAATGTACCTTGTTTGCTACCTGTCTCCACAAGTCTGATATGAGCCTATATCTTCTAAAGTAATAAAAGATAATCTCCTGACAATATCTTTATGGTCAGGGTATTGTTTCCTCTACTGTGGAGGACTTCTAGAACCCTAAAGAAACTCTGTGATTGTGACTGAAGGAGAAAGTGAGATTCAACCATCTTACTCTTGGTACTGTCTCCCCAACATACACATGTAAGAACCAATGTTTTGCCCCTAATGTTAATTTACGCCAATCATCATCTTAGAAATTCAGTCACTGTGTTCAGTGAAAAATGTGTTTTCAGTAATATACATTTCTAACAATATTATATACCTCAACCACCGAAATGCTATTCTTCCTTTTGAATTCTTCTTTGCTCTATCTTGTGAAATGTCTTTGTTCTTAAAATGAACATGATAATTTCCACAGAAATCACAAGCCCCTATGTGTCAAAGTTAGAATTTTGGAGGTCAGCCATTACAGGGTGAAAGAAGGTTTAAGCGAAACTAACTTATTTTGCAATTACTTTCCTTAGCAAGCCACCTCTCCTGGAAAGAACAGGAATGCTTTGCAGTCAGCTTGCTGAATTCTACACTCTGAGGTTCTGGAGTCATAGAAAGAAGAATAGAAACTGTTGACATTTTTTAAGGTTAGAGAATTGTAATATTTATTTTTGATAGATTGATTTATCTCATTTTGTAATCCCTGAAGAATGTAGTTTTACTTAACCTGAAACCATCTGTAAGCTGAGGTCCGTTTAAACAAAGTTTCTTTTCTGTTTTGTCTGTGGGGATTTGAACTTACATATCCCAAGAGATGCCCAAGTTGTAAGGTCCTCAGTGGAACAATTATTTACTCTCCTTACAGCTTTCATAGTTCGCACAAAGACCTTTTTTTCTTTTTTTCCTTCCAATAATACTAAAAAATCCTTAGAGGTAAAAAAAAAAAAAAAAAAAAAAACCCAAAACAAAACCAAACCAAACAAAACCAGATGTGATGCCTCCCAGATGACTGTTACATTTGCAATGCCTGTTACATTTGCAATGCCTGTTATTTAATCTGAACACAGTTTGGGTCAGGACTTTGAACGAGTTTTTCTACAGTTAGCATACTGATTATCAATACTATACCTTTTACGTACCCATCACTTACCAAATTACTACACATTCTAAAGAGAAAATCCTCATTGATTGCAGATACAGGACTTAGTTGAAAACACAGAACTGAGTGTTGAACATCTGCGAGAAAGAAATACTCTCCACAGTACCGGCTGAGATGTTTGCTCTCTGATCTCCGGTCTCTGATCCAAAGGACATGTATTTATTACCGATGTGATGTGATTCACCAATGGAGCTGCTACCCTACAGTATCCCATAGTTAGGCAATTAAAGCAGAGTAAGAAATTGTTACATTCAAAGAAAATTTTATGAATGAAGAAAGAAATTATTTTACAAGTTAAGACTTGGTTTATGAAACCAAAATGTTTTTCAGGGATGAAAGAAATGCTAGGAGAATTAGAAAAGTAAAAAGAATACTTCTAGAAAAGTAAAATTTGGAGTTATACCATTTCACAGAATAATGAAAAGATTGTGATTTATGTTAATTCATATTTATTTTTGTTATTATGCATATCTATGCATGTTTATGTTAAAAATACATCTGTTTAAAACCTCAAACAAAACATTACATGAAGGATCCTAATTCTGGCCTTGAACAGGAAGAATAACTTTTGCAGGAAATGGATCTTCTGGAAGTAAAAATTATATCAATGTGATACAGCAACAAAATAGCTTCCTGTCTCTATAGATTCAAATCTATAACATTCTTTTTTTTTCTCTGCCACCATCCCACACCCTCCAGTTTTGTTGATAGCGTAGTAATCTTTGTTTGTACTACACATGCTCTTCAAGCAGATGTGATTAAGAATTTAATGTAAATTTTTAACTCAAAAAATATGGAAGACACAGTAGGGAATCAGTTAATCTAGAGCTGTGTTATCTCCGTCTCACACAGACAAAAGTCTGCTGAGGGCTTGAATAGGTCATATGCAATTCCTTGCACCCATGCAGGGTGACATGTTACCCCTGTCCTCTGAATCAGAAACAAAGTTTTTGTGATGAAGAGAGACAGCTGAAAATCAAATGCATGCTTCTCAGTATATTCTGAATAAACTGTAAATCTATGGTTGATCCTGACAAAATGAGACTCATCTACTCATTTGGCAAACCTTAATATTTTCCTAATTTGAAGTTTACTTTCCTATTTAACCATTAATTGTACTGTTTCTTACTGAGATTTTTCGGGTTATCTGCCTCTTAGCTAATGTGATATTATCCCTGTATCAATAGCAATATAATTTTTACTCTTTACTATAGTCTTTGATGGATCATTTACACTTCAGATATGTTCTTTTTATTACAGTTTCTACAATTTTGGAATGGATGTCTGACCCTCTTCTACAGCAGTAGCAAATGTCAGGATCTTTAGCTGTTTGCTGTTTCCAATTTACTGTTTGGCTTTTGATGTAGTACATATTTTATGGACATTGCCCTCTTGCTTGTCCCTGAATAAAATTCTTTGTATCTTAAGATGCAGTTTCCATAGACACTGCAATTTTAACACTGTTTTTAGATGGCAAGTTTGCTTTAGTCAGAAGGTTCTTTTGTACACTGTGAGTAGGATTTTTGCTTACTAATCTGTCTTTCAGGGCTCTGTTCAATCCATCCCCAAACTGACAATATCCTGACCCTTCTTTTATTCTTTCGCTTTTTTTCTTTCTTTATGGAATGGAATAGATCTGTGTTCACAATGATCATCTTGAAAATTCAGAACCTTTTGCTAGAAGAAGTTTTTCTGATTAGAAGCGCTACTACAAAATTAATCCTTTTTGTATTAGTGTTGCAACTCTTGTTTTCTCTGAGGCTCCTGATGTGCATAGTGACTTATTTTACTTGCCACCATTGCTGTCAGTAGAAGTGGAATTTATTTATATTTTTCTGTATCATTAACTTAGAAGTATTTCTCCAGTGTCTTCAGCGTAAAGAATGCAGGCTAATCCCCAGCTGTGTTGTCAAAAACATCAGTATTTCCCGAACTGAATAATGTCTGGCTATTTGACTGAATAACAAACTGATCTGAAACAATCTTAAGTTTGGCGTAGAGACTTTAGTGTAGTCCTGGAGTCCTAATATTAGTGTCTATTTTACATTACCATTCAAATTCAGTTGCCTTCCAGAGCTATCTCTTGAAAGAAAAGTGAAATTCTAAAGCTACACAACAAAAATCCTCATCTACTTTTACAGTACTCAGTAGAATATAAAACTGGAGTAGGAGACTTGCTAGTTGGATTAATGCCCAGAAATAGGCATCGTTTAATGGGTAGATTATTATAGAAAAAAAATTTCTACACTGTAAAACAATGGAGTTTTACTCTTTAGATTCTTTTCCTGCAAAAATATGTCCACAAGTACTTGTAAATGTAGCAAATTAAAATATTTTATATTCACTAATATGGCAAATATGAATCCTTTGAAGCAAACATATATTTCACCTTTACTTTTTGTATTTATAAAGCTATTGCCTTTTTTTTTCTTAGAAATATTATAATACAAATTCAGTATGTAACCTCTAACTTGGATTGTAGTTGTCAGAAGTAATAATCAAATAAAAAGGTTGCACAACTACCTGTAAAATACCAAACATTTTAAAACACACTAGCTGATCTACATGTATGTGTGGCTAGCCTAGATAAAATGTTAAAGGAGAAAGAGTAAAAATAAACAGAATATGAATGGAGAAGCTACATGCTCTGATTGAAGTTTTGTATGAAAGTATAATGTTTTAGGCTAGACAGAAGGGGCAATAAAGCCATGTAAAGTAAGTGTACCTTAGACCTCTCGTCCTTCTTTGGTCATATTTTCTTTAACTGTGTGGAAAGCATGGGCAGTCACTCTAGTCTAAAGTAATCCTTGAATAAAGAAAAATAACAAGTTGACAAGGTGAACTAGAACTACAAGTTACATATATTAGTTCAGAACATTATACTTTTTTTCTGGGAAGAGAAGTTATTTCTTTTTTTTTTTTTTTTCCACAAATGCCTTGCAACTGAATGTTGAATTAACAGAATTCTTTTTTTCTTGGGAAAAAAAATAATGGCAATGAGGGTAAGGTTGTGTCATGGTTTAGGCCAAATCGGCCACTGGGGATGTTGGGGACCCCAGATGGGACCAACAGATGGTCCCCTCTACCCCTCTTCAAAAAGAGAGGCAGAGAAGGAAAAAAGAGTTTAAAAGTGTAAGAGTTTAAGAGTTTAGAAGAAACAAAACTACTTTAATGAGATATTAATAATAACATACATGGAAATAATGAAATATATACAAAACCGTATGAAGCTCCCAGGATGACAATCACAACACCGGCTGGCACTGGGGCAGTCCCAGGCTGGACTCAGTGGCAGACGGGAACTGGATTCTGGGTCTGCCTTCAGGATCAGGACCAAGGGCAGATGACTGAACTGAAGAGAGCAAGAGAGCGTAAAAGAGAGGAAAAAGAGAGAGAGAGAAGAGAAGAAGAGAGAGACCCTTTGATCCCTCAGCTTTTATACTGAGCATGAGGCAGATGGGATGGAATACCCTGTTGGTCAGTTTTGAGTCACCTGTCCTGTCCGCTCCTCCCCGCAGGTGGGACCCCACTGCGCTTTTCTGCTTCTGACCCTCCAACGTGGCAAGGAACAAAGCTATCTGGCCTTGGCTGTTATAGCAATAAGTATAAGCCAGAACGTCTCTGCATACTATGCCTGGGCATCAACTATAAACATTGGTCTTATCACTCTGAGAGAGTGAACACTGCCTGCACAATATGCTGTTAATTTTTAGTAGTTAGAAGAGGCCTAGCTAAGAAGCGAAGTTACTGAACAAAATTGGTCCAGTTTTACCTCAAACCAGTACAGGTTGAGAAAAATGACCACGAAAGAAAAGCTATGCTTTCATCCACCAGCTAAGCAGTTAAAACCTACACACTGAAGGTAAAGGCCCTAGCTTTAATTCTTTTTCCTTTCGGAGGAGAATTGACTCACCATGCATATAGCTTCTATATTCTAATAGACAGAAATCCTTAGTCCTGTGCAAACACGGTTTCTCTTTGTGTAAGAAAAAAGTGCAGGAAGTGGAGGACTATCACCTCTCCCTCCAAATCAGAAAGTCACCCTAAAGAAACATTAAGGTGTAACATACTGTATCTACTTAAGTATTCAGTCAATGTTGAGCAGTATCAACAGGGGGACATAGATTTACCTTGCTTAGCAGAGTAACTTCACAGTTAGGACTTCAGTGAGGCAAGACAGCCAAAACTCAGCCAGGTCTGCAACAGCACTTGAGAAACAAAAGTTCCATCTTTCATTGCAAAATTGTAGTCAAAAGCATACAACATTTAGAATTTAATCAACTTAATTACTCTAATGCTGATTTTACTTTCATGTATCTGCAGTACCTATAAAATGCATGCAGAAAATTATTACTGTTATTGGTGTTCTGCCACGTTCTAGAGTAAGACATGGGGAATGTCAGATCCTGTGTCAGACTAACAGTAGGGAGAGTTGGGTGGGCAGAAAAGGTCAGCACAGCCAGCTACCTGGCAGGGACCTATAGAGAGATATCCAGTAGGTACTGAAGAGGACAGGGGACTCATTTGAATTCTTGCCTTCACTAGAGATTACATCAAGTTTAAGGGAGGTACTTAGAGCCTACAATTACTTCTCCCACTCTGTACCAGAACTAGGAGTCATTAAATGCAAACTTCCAAGTTTAAAAGCAAAGCACACAGTGAAAAATTTCCAGAACCTTATAACACTGGAATGACAGTTTTTAGGATGTAGTAACTAAACCCTAAAGTCTTTATTGACATTTTGACAGACTAATTTCTGTCATTTTTTAATGATTTCATTCATCCAGATCTTCTTTTAAAGATACTTTCCTGAAATCTGAAAAATTAGCTAAGGATTTAGAGTCTAGGGAGCTGTGAGTGAGAATGACCTTTTTTTTTAATATGTTTTATAAACTTTGGCAAAAAGCTTTCTGAAAATGAGAAAAGTTTATATCACATTTAAACTTAGAAGGTATTGCAAAGAAGAGTTATACAGAATGGGGCTCTAAGTTACATAACACATACATCCTTAGGAAACTAAATGTCATTAGTTCTGCTGCTATTAGAATAATTTCTCTGTGCTTGTAGGTCATTCACAATTCTATCCTCATTTATCATATTGTTAATCAGTACAATTTGATATAGATTTTGTGTTACTCTTTTCACCATATATATGAACTTTATTTCTAATGCGCAGAGCAGGTTTATTTATGCAACAGACTATGTGGGGTACCCTGCCTGCATCTTTTGTGTCCCTAGGGCGCTGTAGCACTAGGTGCTGTGAGCATGACACTAAGGCAGTTCTCAGATAGCCAGCTATCTATGAAATCTCCGAGTTTTCTGAATATCCTTATACTTCTCATCTGCATAAATCATTATGATTAGCGATTGCTAAGAAAGTCTCACTACTATCAACTAAAAATGTTTATTTGTTTTTTTTTTTCACGTTTTATACATTATTATTTTTTCAAATAATTTCCTCATCATCTTTAACCATGACTTTTGAAAATTTCTGTTACCTATACAAGCAAAATAAAACAGTACTTTTACACTTTTTTCAACACACCTTATACTATTTCCTCAAGAAGAACTTCCTAAACTCTCTTTATTCTTTATGATATTTTGTCAGAGTGAGGTTGGACCCGGAGTAACGATGCAGTCTCAATATGAGAATGATCATTCTCCTTTATTAGGTGTTTTAACAGAGTATATATAGACTCACAGCAGAAGCATGCGTAGTCAACAACATAGTGATTGGTCCAAACCCCTTATTCACACACAACGCCCCCCAACTCGATTGGTTAAGGCCCTCTGTCCACGCGCATAGCACACGCTGGTTCTCCTCACCTCCGTGGTCTCATTCCCAGACTCAGTCCCTCCTTTATGATAAGCAAGGCCCTCTTTCTTCCTCCTTATCAGCCGGTCACAGAGAGATGAAGGACAGCAGGTGCAGGCCTCTTCGCCCAGCTCAAATCCTGTGTTGCTCACCAGAATCAAATCATGACCTTTTCCCTTCAGGAATTCCTTTCAGGAATTCCTCCACAATTCCCCCTTCTTCTTTTTGAGCAATCCAGGCCTTATTTATCAATTTATTTAGGCTACGTTGTAGACAAGAGTACATACAGGGTACAATTAGCGCTAACACAAATACAATTAATAATATTCACAGATTCTGAATGATCGGACAAATTCATGCAA